>NWSH02000505.1:14614900-14638442 GCA_002382865.2 Heliothis virescens
GTCCCACTGCACCCACAACAGCAGCGTGAGGTAGTGTCAGACTCTTACTGACTACAACCCACCCAGTTATTGCAGGAGCCCTTTGTGTACGAGAGCCGCGATAATTCGCGCGAACAATCCCGTAGCTAATTAACTCTTAAACTGTACAACTGTGTAAACTGACACAAGAGCGGGTTCTTTGGTCGATGTTTAGCCAATAATGGCGTTTGTTACTTGAAAATGTATTGTGTATTAAATTAAACTTTGTGTTGCTATAATGGTGGTCTCGATATTAATGCGTTTGATATCATTGGAATTGCTATCGAAAATTATATTAGATTTTGTTGCTTTGTTAACTTTGGTTATACAGATACAATTCAAAAGAAATGCGAGAAATGAAATGGATTCTATTTTCTTCGTGGTTTTGTATGAAATTGTGAATATAATGTATAAAATGACAATCGCTGCTAATATATAAAGTATAAAGTACATAAAGTTAAAAAAAATAAGAATGATGACAAAGTATTCCGTAAAGGGAAAACTGTTATAAATTAATATAAAATAAATGTGTACGTTGAAACAAAACATGTTTGTGTTTGATAGCACCCGCAATAGTGGCATGCGAGCACGAGGGATATAAATATTCATATGTAAATATCAAAACATATAATCACATTGTTTAATAAGACGATAGCTTTTAATATATTTACAAGTTTATTTATTGACACGCCAAAATGTTATATTGAAATTATTACAAGATTAACCAACAGGTCTTCAACAAAATATAAAAAAAAAATGTCCTGTTATTCCACGGATTTGTACTGAAAAAGTTTAAGTAAAGGAAAGAGAATTAGGAAGTTTTAATCTAATATAGAGAATGATTTTAAATAATCAAGCGACAACTGAACTCGTCATAGCTTCATTCATCATGCCACACGCAAAGCCACCTTCACGCCGCTGCATTCTGAAGTAGCCCTTTTCTCCATATCTTGTTCCCCAAGAATTTTTGACTATCCAATAATCGGAGCCGTTCTCTGAAAACAAGAGAATCTTTTAGTGATAACATGACTCAGATAAATCATAGCGACTGGCTGAGGCCTCATTATACCCTAAAACGCAGGATTTGGTATATTAAACCAACAGATTTTTGCCTAGATAATACATAATGCTGTTGCCGGAGCTGCGGGGTTGTTCGAATGAGTTATCGCAGCCCTGGCACACAAAGGGCTCTCAAAGTACCACGGTAGTTTTTAGTCAGTAAAAGTCTGGCATTGTGTGTGACAGCGAGAGGGACTCGTCGTCGCACACAGCGGGAGGGGTCATCTGATGATTCCCCGTCGATAAGAAAAAAACTATTTAGCAACAGCCACCAATCAATTCAGTGACCAGACATGACTAAAAATATCATACGTTCAACCATCCACTAAGAAAGCGAAGTATTGGTCATCCATACCTGATCCGTAACCCACGAGCAGTACTCCATGGTCCAGCTCACCCACATCACAGTGCTTATCACTTATTATACCCCCGGTGTAAAACATAACGCCATATCCTTTGATACCTAATTGTAGAAAAACATATATTTAATCCTACTAATATTATTAATGCGACAATTCGTGAGGATGCATGTGAGTATTTGTTGCCCTTTCACGCAGAAAATACTGGACGGATTTTTATGAACCTGCAAAAATGTTGTTGACCAATAGTTTTATTGGTATCTCCAATCAGTACATGATGAATGTAGTAGGTGACTTAAAATTATCAGGTATCTAGACTAGAAAGTTTTATTGAATTTTCGATTACTTATGTGCCTTCAGAATGAAGCACTAGCCAACCATTACACACTCAACTATCGGCTGCCAGTATAGTCTGCAGTGCAGGGCTCTAACCCTAACGACCAGTATAAGGTCCTAGATAGTTCTCAGACATATATTGAAATGGGTTTTAAGTTTGATTTCTTTTCTATGGCATCATCTAGCAGATTCTATATCTATTTTATCTGGAACCTGCGAAATTGCCCGTAAGACTTTTAACGTAAATAATCAAGCTAAGATGAGAAGGTGATGTCATACCGATCACGATGGGTCCGTTGTGGTACAGCAACTGTTTCACCTTCTCTTGAGATTCAAGACTGTAAGTGTGACAGTTCGACAGCTTGACCTTCACTTTTTCTTGATCGAATCGACAATCTCCTTGTTTTCCTTCGTATGGGTAGTCTGTATTTGGTTCACTTCCTCCATTGTCAAGTAGGTACCTGATTAAAGTTTAAATGTAAGTCAGCCTAGAGACATTAACGTGCCCTCCTATGCACGGGTGAATTAATCACCAACTTCCGACTCCGGGCTGCTTTGTGAAAGTTTCTAAAACCCACAACGCGATTTCGGCCCGTCCCGGGAATCGAACCCGAGACCTCGTGCACAGCAGTCGGCTATGCGACCGCTAGACCAACGAGGCAGTAAAACAATAAAATAAAAACTGATAAGAAAAATACATGGAATTACCTGAAAACTTTACTCATGACTCCGCCGTGACAGCCATGATTTTCAGTACTGCAGTCTATAACTTGTTGAACAGATAAGTCTAGCGTGTCCTTGTGTTTGATTCCATATAAACTTTCAACGTTAGCTGAAAAACAAATGAAAGAATCGTGACTCGGTTTTACTCCGTAATGACATCTACCTGCCTTTCAGCCTTCAGTGGTTTGGGCTGTGTGTTGATAGATCACTATGTCAGTCAGTCACCTTTTAGTTTTATATATTTGATAATAACTATTCTATTATTTTATAACTATCTTACCGATAGCACTAAATGCATAACAACTTCCACAATCGCCTTGATCCTTCACTGGGGTAACAACAGATTTGTCGCGCCAATCAAACGACTCCGGCGCATCGTTATATTTAATGTCGTCATCAGTGATCACGTCACAATGATGCCCATTTTGGAGATTAGGATTGTAACAGCCATGCCTGGCATGAAAATCGAAAGAAGTCAAATCTGAGAACCGCGTTATTCCTGAAATAACAAAACTCAAATAAAATAAAGTTTAGCACACACGCCCCTCATTAAGCAATCGCGATGATTAACTCTTATTCCTGTACAACATAAATAGATGAGTGACATGGACATTGGGACAGAGAAAAATGGATAATGAAGCTCACAATATTTATAAATTGTTACCAAATACAGCATGGTCGCTTTCCGCGTTCAATTTGTTGTAATGTAGCAAATTATTTTTGAAAACTTGGAATCTGTATTGCTTTTCTTTTTCGTTTGTATAGACCTTGCCGTGATTCTGTATGAAGGTCTCGAAGTGATGTTCAGCATCTTCCAAGTCGTATGGTGGAGCTGTGCCAGCGGCTGCCAGGCCCAACCAGCTTACACACAGCAATACTACTATAGATGCCATGTTACTGTTAGTTACTGTTGCTACTACTATGTACCTTGCATTTACAACACTTTTATATACTTTTCGAAACGAAAGTATGCATAGCATTTACTGTTTAATGGCTGTCAAGAATACCTTAATTTAACAGCAATGATAACTGACATAATTGATGGCATGAAATAGTCACAGAATTCCACAAATACTTGTGATAACAGACTAGTTATTGGTCTAGTAGTCACATATTGCGACTGCTGCGCATGAGGTCTCGGGTTCAACTCCAAAATTGCATTGTGGATTTTAGAAACATTCACTAAGCAGCCATGAATCTGAAAGTTGGTGATTGATACACTCGTTCATCGGAGAGCACGTTAATATCGGTCATGAGCCTGACCTCTGTAGAGAGGTCTCGAAGACGCTCAGCGTCTGCCAAGTCGTATTGACGGAGTTGTACCGGCAGCTGCGAGGCCAAACCAGCTTACACACAGCAATACTACATACTATAGATACCATAGTTACTGCTACTGCTGTTCTATGACTTCTATTTAAATACCAGTTTTTGAAGCGAAGGAATTTAAAATCTTGGCCTTGACGATTTTTTAAAATTTTGCTGCTGTTATTGCTGCCGTAAAACTGTCTGCGTTATCTACCCAAAGATAATGTAACTATTGGGCCTTGGAAAAGTTGTTTGTGTTGTCCGTGGAATCATTATATAGAACTACACCGTTTGTTTTTATTTGTGAAATGTTTCACAGTAGGTTATTTGAAATAGCGTAACCACAGGGTGTCGAGAGACGACTCCCAGCCACCGTAGGCGGGGTCTGTGGGTGGTGAGTTTCGGGTGGCTCAGCGTCCTTCCATCTCCTAGGAGACGACAGGCCCATGTCGGCGGCGCGCGTTTTTCCACGCGTACCTCAGATAGTGTCAGCAAACCCCATTAGGGCCAGAGCCTGCTGGGGCTGCGGGTTGTTAGAAAGAGCTACCGCGGCCCTGGCACACAAAGGGCTCCCGAAGGAAGGCAGGTTTTAGTCGGTAAAAGTCTGACACTCCCTCAGGCTGTCACCCACAGCGGGAGGGGTCATTCTGATGAAAAAAAAGACTGCGTCGCCTGGTATTGCGCTGAATCGCCTAGAAATTATTACATGACTCGTCCCACTGCACCCACAACAGCAGCGTGAAGAAGTGTCAGACTCTTACTGACTACAACCCACCTAGTTATTGCAGGAGCCCTTTGTGTACGAAAGCCGCGATAATTCGCGCGAACAATCCCGTAACTAATTACTCTTACATCTGTGGTAATTAGTCCTGAAGTTTTAGGTAATAAGCTTTAAACCTTGCTTTTATGACTCATTAGATTACTCTCTCTCATATAAGTAGGGTAGACGTTGGTGTTAAATCGGCAGGAACTCGAGCGCCATGGGGACCTATTGAATTGCCATATTTATTATATTATTTATTTTATTCCGTAATGTTACAACAGTCTTAAAGCTACGTACAATTATAGACCTTGTAAGGGCTCTGTATATGTAATGTAATGTGCATATAGTACTATTAATCTTCATACTTATTTAGCGTAATTAATCCATCCGGCTCTTAATATAACGTTTACCAGTTTTTTTAGTTATCGTAAACTTGCACATTTAAAAGCTTATAGTTTGGCAGAGTTCAGCAGGATCATTAGTACCTAAGGATTTTTTCTAATATAGTAACCGTTTTCAATAAGCCTCTGTTTTTTGTATATATTGTACTTCTACTTACTTCTACATTTTAAAGGGAATAAAAGCAATTCATATAATCATTACATTTATTTCAGTAAACTTATGTGTACATACAAAAACTATATCACAATTTACATGATATTATCAAAATATGTATAGTTATGTAAGCTATTATAATAAACAATGTAGAATATATTCTGATAAGTAAAGAAGTGAAGTAAAGTGTTTATTTTGTCATCTAAAAATTCGCAACATTATGGTAACTCGTAGTAGACGATTGCTCTGATAAAGAAATATTAGGAATAAGTCTTAAGCGACGATTGAAGACGCCATGTAGTCATTCATCATGCCACAGGAGAGGGCACCTTCGCCTCTTTGCATCCTGAAATAACCCTTTTCCCCATATGTTTCTGCCCAAGAGTTTTTGACGATCCAGTAGTCTGTTCCATTCTCTGAAACAAGATAATGATTTATTGTGAATTTTCGCTTATTGCTGTATTAAAAGCTGGCATATCAATGAGACGTTAAAAGTATTAATCGACGAATCAAAGCCACAATGATTATAGTAAGCCGTTGTGTTTCTTAATATATATAGTGGGAAGGGATTTACACACAGCGAGAAGTGACTAAAAGAAGTAAAAAAGTTATTACGACTTATGACCAAAAACATAGGTGTTGTTGTTGAAAACACTAATTATAAAAAACCACGACCAAAATAGTGTTGGACATTCATACCTGATCCATATCCCACGAGCAGTACTCCATGATTAATCCCCCCTATGTTGCACTGCCTGTCAGAAATTATTCCCCCCTCATAAGCTTGGACGCCATATCCTTGGATACCTAGATGCAAAAAACGAACCAGGTAATAACGTAGTCAACGGACAACTTAACATTAGATAAGTAAATGATGGAATCAAACGTTACTTTGGGGAAATCCGTGTCATTTTTTTTATCGATGGGAAATCATCAGTATTACCCCTCCCGCTGTGGGTGACAGCGAGAGGGAGTGTCACACTTTTACTGACTAAAACCCACCGTGTTCCTTCGGGAGCCTTTTGTGTGCCAGGGCCGCGGTAATTGCTGACACTCTGTGAGGAGCGCGTGGAACAACGCGCGCCGCCGACAATCCGTGACATTCAGCAAGATATTTAATGGAGGCTTGGATGTAGGAAATAGTCCTACTCTCATACATATGCACATGCAGCAAAGGTACCACCTCGATTTATTGTCTCGCGGAATTAACACAAAATATATATCCTAAGATTTTATTAGACAAGCAGGCAAGGTAAGAGCCGCGAGCAGGGCCTGATTAACCCTTAGGCTAATTAGGCTGCAGCCTAGGGCGCGAGGATCGGGGGGGCGCGAGAATACGTGGAGGGCGAAGATCCGGGGGGCGCGGTGAAACCGTATCTTTGCAAGCTCGCAGAAATACTAGCTGCCTATTTGTTTTCGTTTCGCCAATCATCCTGGGTTAGATTGCCGACCCCGAACAATTCGGGACTAAAGATAAGCAGAAGATAGTGAATTTGATTATTTAATACGTGCCTGATGGGAGTGAGTGGGTATTTTATGGGTATTCAGAATCGTCTGTCAAGCAAAACTATGAAATGAAAGTTTCGCCCTAATGAGCGTTCTCAGACATACTGCCCGACACGATATCTGTATTGGGTGAATATGTTTGTAAGTAGTGTGGCCAGCACAGCTTCCACTGAGAGAAGTATCTCAAAGTTAAAATTGATGAAAAACGTGTTTGAGAAGCACGATGAGCCAAGACAGGCTATCCACGTTATCAGTTCTGAAAATCGAAGTTGAAATAGCGGCCAGACTACTACACAACCCTAAAAAAAATCTGTGAGGCCGAAAAGTTCGACTATTGTAATTTCTGTGTGTTATTATACTCGTAAATTATTTTATAATTTGGCTCACTTTATTTAACCTCGCCAAGGGCGGATCCAGGGGGAGTAGTCATGGGGTCATGACCCCCCCCCCCCTGGGCTGGATCGAGAACCTAGGTGGACCACTTATTAAAACTGTCAAACAATGTTTTTATTTACTTTATGTCACATTAAATCTACATTTAGTAAGTATCTACGTATCAGACCATTTTTCTTCTGAAAAATTCGCGCTCGCTCCGCTCGCATATCTATCTAGCTCGCATAGTCTGCTATCTAACAAAATGGAATGTGCAACTAAATTCATTATTAATTAACTTCCAGATAATAACCTATATTTTTTGACTTTCATAAATGGTCGTCATGGCTGTCTGCTCCGACTTTCGGTATCTCGGTTCACTTATTCAGGGCGATGGCGAAATTGATCGAACAGTCAAGCACCGAATTAACGCAGGATGGATGAAATGGCGGCAGGTTACGGGAACAATTTGTGACCCCCGCCTTCCCCATAAACTTAAGGGGAAGGTCTACAAGACCATGGTTAGACCTGCTGTCCTGTATGGATCAGAGTGCTGGCCCACAAAAGGGATGAATGAAAGGCAATTGCATGCAGCAGAGATGAGAATGTTAAGAGGAATGTGTGGTGTTACGCGAATGGATCGAGTGAGGAATGAATATATAAGAGGAAGTTTGAAAGTGGCACCGGTAACCGAAAAATTACGCGGAAACCGGCTGGCATGGTATGGGCATGTGATGAGGAGAAGTGAGGATCATGTTGTGAGGAAGGTTTTGAGTATGAATGTAGATGGATATTGCGGAAGGGGACGACCAAAGAAACGATGGATGGATTGTGTGAAAGTCGATATGGCTAGGAAGAATGTTACTTGTGAAATGACGGCAAATAGAAGAGAATGGAAGAAGAAAACATGCTGCGCCGACCCCAAATAGATTGGGATAAGGGCAGGAAGATATATATTTCATAAATGGTCGTAAAGGCCCAAGACTAATAAACGATTAGACTTTGACTTTAAAAAACACTGCGCACCCTTTTATTTCTACGGACTTTTATGTTTAATCCTCGGACTGATAAAAATTTTCGCGCTCGCTTCGCTCGCGCATTCGTATTGCCTATGGCCTGTGCTTTTCCTTGTTTTATGCCTCCACAAATAAACTAAAACAAATGGCGGCAACTTCAGCTTTATAATATAAATAGGTAGTATAGGTATGTACATGGTTAAAATAATACATTTTTGTGACTTGAACTAAAACTGTGAAATAAAATCGCGCTCTGCTCGCGCCCTTTTTCTTACAATGTTTCCACGCCGTGAAAAGAATTTTCGCGCTCGCTTCGCTCGCTCATTCATGTTTTTTGCTATGAATTTGTTAATAAAATTATAAATTGTTATTTGGCTATCATAATCATGTCATCATAATCATGTTAACTTTTTTACAAAAACAAAAAAAAAGACAAAAGTAATATACTATTGTTGCCGACCGCAACACATATGGCGGGGGCGCGTCCTGATTATTTATTAGCCTAGGGCGGTCAGTACTCTTGATCATCCACTGGCCGCGAGGGTCTTCGATCAAATATTATGAAACCCCTGGCACAGTGGATAGGTGACCATCGTTGTCATGACGGGCTTCCGTGATAGGGAAGCAATGAAATGGAGGGTTTCGGCTATCATTTGTCATTTAATTTTGTCACTGCAGTCAGACGCCAAAAAACTAACAACTGGTCCCGCCAAGACTATTAACAGTTCAGGTCTGATTACGTTAGGCAGGTTTAAATTAACTTCAGAGTAAGAAATTTCTAGTGGAATAGCAATCGTGTGGTTTACAAACCCACTGTCTTCAGGATAAAAAGTTATAGAATAGGTACCGATGGAAATAGGTCCGTTATGGTACAGCAATTGTTTCAGCTTCTCTTGAGACTGAAGGTTGTAACTGTGGCAATCTGTTAACTTGACCTTCACTTTGCTTTCATCGAATTGGCAGTCTTGATGTGGTTTTCCTGAATATGGATAATCATCTTCGAGTTCACAACCTCCTGTTTTGATCAGGTTCCTGACGAAATTTAAATACTTCTAAGTTTCATTGCTGCTAGTTTTAACAGACGTTTACTAATAAGTAATCTGTGATTGAACTAACAAATTCTTCATGATAACTTAAAATAGTGATTTCATTTGATTGTTTTTACATATGGGCAAGTTTCTTTCTTTTGTTTATTTTTGACAGATTGGATACTCCGAAAAAACTTAAAATAATAAATACCGGAAAGCAACATCCATGTATCCACCTCCACATCCACCATCATCTTTATCGCAGTCCACAATTTGCTGTTCCGATAAGCTTAGCAAGTTATTGTACTTGATTGCGTACTGACCCTCAATGTTACCTGGAATAAAATGTCATGTTCAATATATGCTTACCAAAATTGAACCCTTCTACTAAAAACCCGAGTGACATAGCCTGCGCTAACCAAACGGTTTCGCGCGGAAATACCGAGCCAAAGATCCGCTTGGAAGATCCATCAGTGTGAAAAGTCTGTAATGTGTAATGACTTCTGCTGAACCGTGAACACGTAACTCAGTTCAAGGTTCAACTTTCATGTTTTTAAGGTATCCCGGAATGTACCATTATGTCATTTTCAGTTTATTTACTACATTTTGAAGTTTTTTTTTTATTTTGACAATTGTTTTTTATTTACATATATTTACAACATACTTACACTATTACAAAAAAAAAACTTAAACTAAAAACTAAAAAGCGTCAAAAAATTCCTCCCCATCGCTGTCGACTGGGAGCGTGTCCAAAAGGCTGGCAGCATTGCCACGCTGGATGGCAATGCTTAATCTTTGACCTAGGTAATAGCCGGCCTTTTGGTCACGGGTAGCGTCCAGCGTTTTGAAGTTCATACTGAAAGTACGAATTTATAAATGAACATACCAGTAGAACTGAAAGCAAAACAACTTCCACAACCGCCTTGATCCTTCACTGGTGTAACAACGTTTTTGTCGCGCCAATCAAACGACTCCGGCGCATCATTATAGGTTATATCGTTGTCAGTGATAACTGCACATGGTCCTTCGGCTATTTCTGATGCTTTCGACTTCAAACAATTGTGTTTACGATGAAATTCCTCGTGGGTCAGATCTGCGAACTTTGTTATACCTGAAAACGGATTATAGCTTTTAGATTTATTAGATTACATAGTCTTTCGGTACAAGTAGGATAATGAACGAAAAAGGCTCTGTGCTTAGCTATTGAAAATTACATACAAACGGCAAAGAACATGAATCCATTTTACACCACTTTGTGTAGGTTCAGAAAATTTGCTTTTTAGCCTTAGATACAGAATTTTAAAGAGCTCGTGGCTAAGTCAAAGCCGCGCGGATCGATCGATCATAAGGTTAAGCAACGCTTGGCGCGGTCGGTCCGTGGATGAGTGACCATCTTTTCATAATGAGTTCTTCTGTGTTTCGGAAGGCACGATAAGCAGTGGGTCCCGGCTGTCATGTGAACATCTTTGGCAGTCGTTACGGGTAGTCAGAATGTCTGACACCCAGTCTTACCAAGGGATGCAAGGTTGCCCAGGTAACTGGGCTGTGGAGGTCAGATAGGCAGTCGCTCCACGTAAAACACTGGTTCTCAGCTGCATCCGGTTAGACTGGAAGCCGACCCCAAAATAGTTGGGAAAAGGCTAGGCAGATGATGATACAGAATTTTAATACTTACCAAAGACAGCATGGTTGCTTTCTGCGTTCTTTCTATTGATTTCGTGCAAGTTTTGTTTGAAGATATGTAATCTGTATTGTTTCTCAAGTTCACTTGCATAGACCTTGCCGTGATTCTGTATGAAGGTCTCGAAGTGATGCTCAGCGTCTGCCAAGTCGTATGGTGGAGCTGTGCCAGCGGCTGCCAGGCCCAACCAGCTTACACACATCAATACTACTATAGATACCATGGTTACTGCTACTACTGTTCTATGCCTTTCACCAACATCGATACTATTTATAATGTATGTATTGCAATTAAATGAAGCATTTAAAGTGTTCAAAGATTTTTGAAACGTCGTAACATTTCAAAAATTTCGCATGATTAGTTTTATAGAAAATTTTTATCGCATCAAAAACATTGTTTGAATGCAACCAAAGAATTCTATCTACTTACATAAAGTAAAATGCAGTGTTTGTGCTAACTTAGAAATATTTTCGATACATACCGTGCATTTACTTGATAATGTTACTGACAACACAACTATTGTTACATGTTTTAGATTCACGGCTGCTATTACTGCCAAACTTTACCAACTAGAAGATGTCAGGTTATACCTCGAACGGTTCATGGAATAACATAAGAGATATAACAATGAGATTGAGAAACAAATCAGATTCGAATATTCAAAGGAAACTTAGAAAGAGTTAATTATATGAACGAGAATAATGATCATTGATCATGCTGTTTACGTTAAGAACAAATGCATCATTAATTGCTTTTGATAAGTGTATAAAGATATAAACAAAAGTTTTTTTTATCGATGGGAAATCATCAGATGACCCTTCTCGCTGTGGGTGGTAGCGTAAAGGAGTGTCAGTTGTGAGTTTTACCGACTAAAACCCACCGTGTTCCTTCAGGAGCCCTTTGTGTGCCAGGGCCGCGGTAACTCTTTCGAAGGTTTAGGTAGATAAGTGTATAAAATACACTTTTATTTAATCAGTGAAGCCACATTAAATTAAAAAAGAGAATGTAATCTAGCTGGAACCAAAATCAAGAGTCGATTTTTTTGTGTTTGTCTGTTGCCACCAAAGACTACAAACACAGGTATTCAGGTAAAGCAATTTTTACTACTTACTAAGTAAAAAATGTTTACAGGAATAAGGAAATCCATGGAGAAGAATTAAGTAATAGTTTTTGAGGTTAAAAGCATGTTTCAAGAATCATGATTTCGATGATAGTTGTGATCTGTTAGCTTATAAAGATCAGCATCAGCATCCCATAAGTAGACACCAGAGGAATTCGATTGGTGCCATCATAAAACAGGAAAAAAAGTAGGTTCTATAATATAATTTGATCTCTCTCAACTTGATTTCATCAAAATTACCTTTGCCAATCAGTATCTAAACGCACCTACCAAAGGACAATGGGCAAGTTGTATGGGATTTGGTACCACCTCCAACAGTAATGTGTGATACATCATTAGAAACGTATTTACGTGAAGAATCATAAAAATGATGGGGCTTGTCTCAATTAGTTGTCCGTTCCGAGTAATCATTGAAATTGATTCGACAAAAAATCAGCATGTCATCTAAATACACAAATGCATTATAAGGAATATGTCGCCAGTATAGTCACTTTAAACTCAGTTAATAGACATCTTTTAATATTTAATATACACGTTATTATAATCTATAGGTTTTTAATAGACCATGGAGTCAAACTACAGTCACACCATCATCAACCGATTTGACAATAGTTCAAACGTACACATCATTATATGTTGCGTTATTTTGGGATGGAAATCATCAATACTCACCTCTCCTACACTAAGAGGAGCACGACAGAGTGTTCAACTCTAAACATCTACATAATTGTTTTTAAATACCTACTGAAAGGCTTTCATCAAATTCATATGCATAGTTGTGCATGAGCTGCAAAGGTTTCCATAGTTTCTTTTAATACAGTCGGTAGGCAAACGTTCTAAAATGGACCCATTCTTGTTTTTTTTTACGCTTATCGGATTTTATTCGATGTAGTTTGAATTCAAGAACTGTATCTACGTTGATGACTTAGGATCATTGTACGTTATATTAGTCGATGTCACGCAAATTGGACAAGGATCTGTGACTAGTCGCCATAGTAAACATTTTTTGCTTTGCCAAGACCTACGCAATGGTACTACAATCAACACTGTTGGACGGGGGTACCAAACCGCCCATTGTCCTTTGTTTTTTAGAACAAATCCAATAGATCAGAGCCTAGCAGATTGCAGACTAAAAGGCTTATTTTTCTACAACTACTGGTCTATAGTTTAGTTTGAAAGTAGTCATATAATTTAATAGCAAATATTTTACTTCGTCTGATAGATAGATTACGTGTCATAAACTCATACGTGTAATGTATTTGGCTGTTTAAGAAGTATTCAAAGAACTCTTACCTACCATAAGGAATCTTCTGCACACAGGAAAGAGGTAGTGTGAGATTCAGTGTGGTTCTAAGGTTGATAGGAAAGCTTTGTCCTTAATAGAAAAAAAAAACAATTGCAATTTCCTGCTATCTTTTTATTTTTCAGACAAATCACGCGACAACCGACGTTATCAAACTGGTACCCAACATGGCACATGAATGTTGATTTTCACCGCGATGCATTCTAAAGTAACCATTTTCTCCGTGGAGAGCTCCCCAAGAATTCTTGACGATCCAGTATGGAACACCATTTTCTGAAAAGAAATGCAAATATGTTCACAGAATTTGGTATTTTGAGCTAGACTGACTTCTTAAGTGATACGATACGTATGGTACCTGAAACCGCCACAATAGGCGATGATGCGGATCTCCTGTTTGGACCGTCCTACCGCGCGGTCGAGCGGTTTACTTTTATTTACTACAGCCACGCCATCTGCGGTGGAGCATGGTGACGCTTTAGAGCTCCTGCACACTGCAGACTTAGTCGGCCGATAATTTGTTCGGGCTCATAAATAAGTATGAAGATAAGTGGTAGTGTGCACATTACAATGATGAGGTATTTTGCCGGCGATTTTCTTTAAAAAGTATTTGTTTACCAACGGACCGACTGTTTGCCGACTGTTTATTCTGCAGTGTGCGGGAACGCTTAGACTGATCAGTCTTATTTTATACCTACTCCATACCCGACCAGCAAAACGGAATGATCTATTCGTCCTTGATTGCAAATTTCGTCGTCAATTATTCCTTTCTTGTAATATACAATACTGTCGCCTTTTATATCTATTGGCAAGAAAGTGATACATATTAGTATATTGCTACTACTAAGTATTTTTATTAACGGCTAGTTTCATTGGTTCCAGATAAAGTTCTAAATAGCTAGCTAACAGATAGTGCCATAGAAATATTTTTAATTTTGATTCTTTATTGGTATTAAGTATACACAATCTTAATTAACATAAATATGTATTTAAAAATAATAAAAAAAATACACATATATTACCACCAAGTATCAAAAAACTCATCCGCATCGCTGTCAGCGGGGATCGTGCTCAAAAGGCTGGCTGCATTGCCACGCTGGATGGCAATGCAAATTCTTTGACCGAAGTATAGGCCAGCCTTTTGGTCACGAGTAGGCTAGTCATTTTGATTAATTTTCAATGGCGTGATCGAGCCAAGTAGAACCTGTGAAACTGGCTGAAAAAGTAATAAACCGAGAGAACAGTAAATACAAAAAAAAAATAGCCAGGAAGATACATTACTAATAGAAATGGGTCCAACATGATACACAATTTGCTTCACTTTTTCTTGTGATATCAGATCGTAAGTAATGCAACCAGTTATTTGAACCAAACTTTCCTCCTCAGCACCATACTTGCAGTATTCCTTTCTTCCCACATAAGGATAATCGGCTTCATACATAATATGTCCACTATTGTTCAGAAGACTTCTGTCAAAATGAGGAGCAAAATATAAATACTCATTTATTGCTTCTGCCTCTTTCAAAGTCAAAGTCAAAGTCAAATCGTTTATTTCATTTAGGCCTTTACAAGCACTTATGAATGTCAAGAAAAATTTAACTAAGGTTGATTCTAGTTGCCCATTCCAAAAGTAACTTTGGTCTAGTTGTCGCATAGCCGACTGCTGTGCACGAGGTCTCGGGTTCGATTCCCGGGTCGGACCGAAATGGCTTTGTGGGTTCTAGAAAGTTTCAGAAAGCAGCCCGAAGTCTAGAAGTTGGTGATTGATTCACCCGTGCATCCGAGAGCACGTTAATGTCGGTCTTGCCCCTGATATCTCTCCGGTTTTCTCGGATTAACGTCCCATCGGGCTATGTGAGTGAGGGAATAGGGAGTGCACTTGTGTCTGCGTAAATGCTTGTGCACTATAATATGTCCTACATCGGTCGATCACAGGGTTAAGCAACTCTTCATCGGTCCATGGATGGGTACCATCTTGTCATGAAGAGTGTACGATGATGTAGATAAAACTTTCCGAAAAATTCGCAATACCGTGGTCCTTCAGTGCGCGTGGATAAGAGGGTTAGAGAGGGAGGATAGAAATATCCTCCTAAGATGTAATGCCTTATAGTTCTAGGTCGTCTGCTTGACTTGAGGACCACCAAAAGCTATGTCGTACCATATGGCGTACCATAGACTGACAATCTTTATTTGAAGTACTCGTAGGACCTAGAAGTAATTAGGGGTGTCTATCTAGAGGTCCACACTGTAGTGGCAAAATTGGAAACCATAATAAATTGGACAAAACAAGAGAATATTGAAGAGTAACGTAAAGTATGGGTTATAGGGATATGAAAGTAAAACAAAATGAAGAACATTTTAAAATTGCTCAAGTTATTTAATTAGAATTAGAAAACATTGAACGGAATAAATCGTCGTATATCATACAAGTTTACGCAACAATGGATGAGGACAATAGGCCATTCAGGAGACCACAAGAGTCTAAGCCCTCACCACGTTGGAATCTGAAGTAGCCTTGTTCACCAAATCCTTCCGCCCATGAATTCTTGGCAAGCCAGTATTGAACACCACTTGGGTCTGTAAAATGATAAAGGTTAATATTCATATGATGAAATTCTTCTGCATTTACTGCAAAATGACTGGGTCGATTAAGGTCAATATGGCCTTTTTCGTCGTCGTTTTATCCGAAGGCGTTTACGCTGGACAAAGGCGTCCCTGCAACCCGCATCCACTGCTTCTCGGTGATCTTGACCAGATCGTTTGTCGGCCTTCTGTGCTGCGAGCTATGTACCCTGTCTGTTTCTACTTCGGCTTAACAATTCTTTAGGCTATGTAGGTGACTTTGTTTTTTTTGCGGATCTTCCAATTTCTGATTCGATCACGTAAAACTCCTAGAATAGCCCTCTTTATTGCTCTCTGAGTGACTTTGAGTTTCCTCGTAAGGCCTGTAATCAGCGACCAAATCTCTGTGCCGTATGTCATCACTGGATGACTGAATGAGATGATCTATTTTTCCTGAGGTGACTACTTTTGTATGAGAATGTCAAGAAACATCTACTATAATATTAGAAAAAATGAAACTTGCCTGTTCCGTAACCCACTAATAAGACAGCATGATCTGGTTGCCCAACATTGCATTCGGAATCTGGAATTACTCCACCCTTATATACCTGTACAGCTGTAGACTTGATAGCTGTGGTAAAAAAATAAAAACACATTTTTATATGGTCTGTGAAAAGATGAAATGCTGCTGCTTTGCAGTGATGAAAATTTGAAGAATTTACCAATAGATAGAGGCCCATTCGAGTAGAGTATTTCCTTCAATCTCTCTTGCGATCTCGTGTTATACTGGGTGCATCCACTTAGTTTGATTTGAACCTTCTGAGGTGAGAACTGGCACTGTTGCTGCTGATTCGCATAAGGATAGCTGGATTGCGATTCAATGCCACCACTTGCGATAATAGAACTATGGAAAAGAAAAGTGTATGGTAATAAGATCTCGACATGAATTCCTGTGTTACTGCCAAAAATTATAAATTTTTATCGCTGTTTCTATTGTATTGTGGCTATTCCATTTCTAATGGTTTGATAATCCATTTCGGTGATGACTGAATGTAGTGTGTCATCACTAGAGAATAAGTGTATCTAAAACTTTCACAGTGAGATAATTTCTGTGATTTTTAGATACTTCTAGACAGCTAAGTTAAGAGCATAACTAAAAAAATATCTAATTATTGTCAGTCAATCGATAAAAAGTTACCTAAAAGCTGATGTCATGTATCCGCCTTGACAACCTTGAGACCCGGTATCACAGTCAACAATTTGTTGTTCAGATAAATCCGTCATTGCCTGATGCTTGATAGCATATTGGCTCTCGATGTTTCCTGTAAAATAGGAATCATGAATTACAGTGGTTTGCTTAACTCTACGCAGAAGGTTTAGGTGATTTATACACGGAACCCCGCACCGCCTGCGTGGCTGTTATGAAATCCGCTCGAATCCGAACGTGTGTTCGAGTGATTTTGTTTCCGCCACCGCACGTCCGCGCAGACAGTTGAGGGGTTGGACGGTGCTCGATACTCAGGGTATCGCTAAACCTACAGCGGTTAAACGGGCAAAACTTTACCAAAAATCCATAAAGGCTCGCAACGAATTTCGGCGAAGACTTTGAAGATGCGATTCGCTTGACAATTACGTTATCTTTTTATTACACATATACAGATAAATCCCTTCTCACCTGTAGTACTAAAAGCATAACATGATCCACAGCTCCCTTGATTCTTGACCCGTGAGACTACATTGTACTGGCGCCAGTCAAGAGACTCCGGAGCTTGTACCTTCGGCAGTTGCTCATCGGTGACCACATTGCACCTGTTATCCGTAACAGTAACGTTTGTTGGCACACATTTTACGAGCTCGACAAATTCTTCTTGAGTTAAATCCGTGAATTGTGTTATTCCTGCAATAAAATATGTTATTTTTTTAAATAATATCTTTATTGCCTTTTAGATAAATTAAAGAGCGACTGTCTGTCTAGGTAACCCAATATCCTATAGCAAGACTGGTTGTCAGTTTTACTGGATTTTGACTTCCCGTCTGCAAAAGAAGTTCCAAAGACAGTCGGGACCCACCAATTTAACTTGCCATCAGAAACATCATACATGATTCAATATCTACAAAGTAAGTACCGACTAATAAATCAAAAACACAAAACAGCTTACCATATTCAGCGATCTCAATCTCTTGATTCAATTCGTTAATCCCTTTCAGGTTTTCTTTGAATATTTCGAACCTTTTCGCCTTCTCCGCATCACTGGAATATTTTTTACCATATTCTTTTATAAAGTTCTCAAAATGTTCTTCAGCATCGTCTAGATGGAAGTGAATAGAAGACTTGGAAGCTGCGAGTGTTACTAGACACGCGAAAAGTAAAAGTGACTTCGACATGATTGCTTAGTAGAACCTACGATTCTGGTTTTAGGAGTAGGCCACAGGCTTTTTATACTAAGTAAAAAAATGCAGCACTTCTGTGAAATGGTACATTTTATGATGGGTATGTAGAGGATTTAAATAACTTTAAATAATGTTAATTATGGGTTATCGTCGCTGCTAATGTCATGAATGCGAAGGTGACTCTGTATAGGTAGGTACCCATTTTCCTTGGCTGTTTGTTTGTAACATTTTTACAGTCAACAATTAATTAATGGACACAAAGAAGATATATTCTTTTCTGGAGATAGGTTTAGTATAGTTTTTACGGCTGTCATAATATGGACAAAGGATCACGATAGACGAAGGCTTTTGGTATGAATATGCATGAATATATGTAGATAAAAGAGATGACTGGGTATGAACAAAGAAAAGACAATCCATCCAGGATTGTGTAAAAAAATGTTAGGTATATCAAAATATTGATTGAACAGTAGGCAACTGATCTTAACCCGGGCACTGGGCAGCCTGATACCCCGTGGTGATACTGGAGGACGTAAATTTTCTGGCGTCTTATTACCGATAGATGAGAAATTTAACGTGCCTTCCGAATCACGGTAAACAGGTCAAAATAATCAATCATAGTTTATCAAGAACCTATTTTACTTACTTTTTTTACTTAAACGTGCAGCACTTTAAGCAATTAAATATTTGTATATTGTAACTCCAAGAAATTAATAAG
This sequence comes from Heliothis virescens, assembly GCA_002382865.2. Classification (NCBI taxonomy): domain Eukaryota; kingdom Metazoa; phylum Arthropoda; class Insecta; order Lepidoptera; family Noctuidae; genus Heliothis; species Heliothis virescens. The sequence continues at coordinate 14,633,713 of NWSH02000505.1, forward strand.
AGTCACTAGTAGATAAGTATTATTTTTTAAATCTAATATTTCTTTAGGTTACAACACTATCATGGTTTATATCAATTTGTTTAAAAAGTAGTAATTATCCAAAAACTGTGAACATAAAATGTAACCATAAAATAAAAGGCATAAACTAGATAACAATGAATAGTTAAAATAATAAATTAGACAATATGACCAAATCGATTTTAAAACTGCATACTTCGTTAATAATTTTATCTATTCAAATATTTCAATACAAGGGTAATTTGCAAAATAAAACATGTTATGTATGATCAAAATGTATAATTTTAATACGTCACCCATTTTTTTCACAACTTTTCCAAAACTAAAAGATGGCTTTTTAGATTTTGAGAGCACTTTATTCAAAGGTTTCAGAAATAAATTAAACAAGGAATCTTGTAAGCAAAACCTTACATGTGTTTGTTAGTTGCATGTAAATACCTTGTAGCCAAGCAAAGTAATTAACACTGAGTCATAAAAACAGTATCCTTGAGAATACTCGTAATGAGCATTTTTGAAAAATGTTCATAACTACGATTCTTATGAAGGGTATATAGTACTGCTCATGATATATGTTAAAGGCGTTCAAGTGCAGGCTATTCTGACTAGTAGTGAGTTAAGAACTCAGCCAGCGTGGACATAATATGATAGTGCACAAGCATTTGCGCAGACACAGGTACTCTCTATTCCTCCACTCTTATTTTTTAATGTAGCTCTCATAGCCCAATGGGTCGGCAATCCGACACGGCCGGAGAGAGACTAGGCGCGACTAGACATTTACGTACTCTCCAATATAATCACCAATTTCCAGTCTTCGGGCTGCTTCGTGAGTTTCTTACAACCCACATAGCAATTACATGTTCAACAACATTTTTAGGATTGAAAATTATACAAATGGATAAAAATACTTCAAAACAACCTTATGGTTTGATATAAATATTTTTTCTCTACATAGTCATCTATCTTTACTATTGGTTTTAGTAGATAAGGTTCACACAGGCGACGTTTCAGCAGGTTATAGTTCACTAGGTGAACTTACAGCAGGACGCGATGTGAACAAACAGATAGACAGACTAGATATATAGGTACATAGCAATCATTTATTCAACATTGATCATTTACAAGAAACACGTGTAATCTTTTGAATCCTTTACATACTTAACAGATAAGGTTAAACATGTCTAAATTAATAACCAAAAACTAAACCTTTTCATGAGTATAAAAAGGCGAAAGTCCATTTCTAGAACCAGAATCGTAGGTTCTACTAAGCGATCATGTCGAAGTTACTTTTACTTTTCGCGTGTCTAGTAGCACTCGCAGCGTCCAAGTCTTCTATTTACTTCCATCTAGAAGATGCTGAATACCATTTTGAGAATTTCATAAGAGAACATGGTAAAGAATATGCTAGTGATGAGGAGAAGGCTGAAAGATTTGAAATTTTCAAGGAAAATTTGCGAAGAGCTAACGAACTGAATCAACAGAGTGAGCACACTGAATTCGGTAAGACCCTTTTTGTACTTAGGATATCTTAAGGTTGAGAAAAACTTCTATACTCATTCAAAATTTTTGACACGCCTGTCACCTAGTGCCTGCAATCCATCCATCTGGTAGATCCATTTATCTAAAAATCATCTAAAAATAATAACGTCTAACAAAAATATTGAATTGCAGGAATAACACAGTTCTCAGATTTGACTCACGATGAATTTATTCAGTTCGCAACTGGTTTGCCTGCAAACATTACTGAAATGGCGAACTCGTGTCGTATGGTCACCGATGAACAGGTGCCGAACGTCCAAGCTCCGGAGTCTCACGACTGGCGCGACTACAACATAGTCTCACGAGTCAAGAATCAAGGACAATGTGGATCATGTTATACTTTTAGTAGCACTGGTGAGGGAATAATTTAAATTTTGCTTTGACGATGAGCAAGTTTACCTGATCTGAATCTGTAAAATTTTACCAATCGAACATATAACCTGTGGTTATTGTGATAAGATTTATTTCAAATAAGCCTATAAATAAAAGCTCTTTTGAAACATCAAGCACGGTTCCAAGAAGTGGGTTTCATGGAGCAGAACCGGCAAGAAACTCCATGGGCACAATTATTTCAATGCTTCTATTTTTCCCCATCAGCCGTCATAACAACAATCACTCCCTTCTTATATCAGTGTGATCTCTCGTCCCACTCCAGGTTTCCTATGCTCAATACCTAATAAATTTTCCAGGAAACATCGAGAGTCATTATGCAAAGAAGTATCAGAAGATGGTGGATTTGTCTGAACAACAAATTCTTGACTGTGATAGCGGATCCGGTGGTTGTCAGGGCGGATTCATGACATCGGCTTTTAGGTATATTTATTTAACTAAGAGACACGTGCCTGACCTATTAACATCGAACCTAAATTAGATATTATAACAACATTTATTCCTTGTCCGATTAATTGTCCAGCTATATTTAATGAAAGGCTTTAATTTAATTTTACATCATCAAACGCAGTCATTTCTCTCCGCAATTTTTGAAAATTTATCTCAATACTTACCTCAAAACTCTTTCGGATTCGGACGACGATAGACCACAATTAAAGATAGATATTTTAGAAGATATAATTTCAATGGGGATTAACCATCGTCATTTTTGTTGGCAGTTCTATAATCCAGATGGGTGGCATTGAAACGGAATCCAGCTATCCATATGTAGCGCGACGACAGTACTGCCAGTTCACTCCTCAACGCGTTGTAGTTCAGCTATCCGGCTGCTATCAGTTTAACCTTAGGTCGCAAGAGAAGCTGAAGCAACTACTCTACGCAATTGGGCCTATATCTATTGGTATGTTTCTCTTTTAACCTGAAGGAACGGTTCCAGTGAAAGAAATAAACATGGCCCAAAGATCAGTTTTCAACCTATCTCCATACCAAAATATTTCCTAATATTAATAATTATAGGTGCAATTTTTGTTAGTAATCAATGTGGCTTTTCTATGGACACTATGGGTTGAGAGTCAATTGCTGGGCTACCAGCTCCTTTGATACGATATTTTTTCCTTTAGGTGCACTTGTTTGGTTTGGTTCTTCGTAGTTCCAAGATCAGCCGTTATTGGACTTCCTTTAATGAAATGAAATACGTATTCCTTTCTGAAATGTATTTTAAAATCAGAATTTTCTTTCTTTTAGGTGTCAAAGCTGCGAATTTCAACGCATATAGAGGTGGCGTGATGAGGGATAATGTGTGCAATTATAAAAAAGTTAATCATGCTATCTTATTAGTGGGGTACGGAGTAGGTAAGATGCTTTTCTTATTTTATGCTACACCTTCTAATTGCAGAAGCAACAAACATAAAGCTCCGACATAGGAAAAGGTTAGTCAGATGCTGATGACAAAAAAGGAAAACTAACTCAATTCGACTACATTATTAATATTACAATTAGCATCTGATACCATTTTTTTCATGTAATTCATTTTATTGGACAAATGCTTGTAATCCTTGCTATTCATATACTCATCAAAATTAAAAAAACAATTCGTTTCAGAAAATGGTGTGCCATACTGGCTAGCCAAGAATTCCTGGGCCGAATCGTTCGGTGAAGGAGGCTACATCAAGTTCGAACGTGGTGAAGGCAAAGACTCTTGTGGAGTTATGAACAGCTTAATGGCCTCAGCCATAGTTGCATAAATATATGTGAGAAGATTTGTGCTCAAATGAAATGTGATTTTTTCGTGTCACCGTATAATAAAGTGATTTGAGCAATGGATAAAAAATGGTTTCATTATTTTCTTTATTCAGTAACACTTGTTCTTCCTGATAGTTTTATCATGTCCCAAGGGAACAACTTTCGATCAAGCTATAACTCTAATATGACACTCACAAAGTGAACTTCTATTGGATAAAGAATTACCAAAATTGGTCCAGCAAACCCCGATTATTATAAGTCACAAACGTTACCTGTATAAGTATTTTTAGATACGATTGAATTTGGTGTCTGATAAATTTATACAATTTTTATTAAATAAACTATGATATTTATCTAAAGAGAAAAGAAACATTCAATTTTAAGCCAAACAGACTTTTGCTAATTGAATCCAAAACTAATAAGAATTGAGAAAAAACAGACGACCACACTCTAATAAGATTATCATTGCTACTGTTCAAAAGCTGTGTTCTCACAAGCGAAAAATTGGTCGCAGCGGGAACCAACTAATCCGGGTTTCAATAGCGACATTGTCCGCATCGTGTGTAACGCACTTTATTGTGGCTTTAAGGCGCTGTGCCTAGTCAAAATAGGCTACGCAAAACAGTTTTTTAGCCAAATGTATACATTTTAGAGCAGCTAAAAAAATATATGTTAATCTTGATCATATTTATGAGTGGACTGTTGTGTTCAAAACACGTTTTCGGTAAATCTTCTCGATAAAAAAAAGCCATGAAATAACCATTTATATTGAAACTGTAGCAATTGTAACTGTATTATTTATAAACAAATCTTGATAAAATTAATAACAGTGATGTAATGTATAATAATAAAGGGAACTGTTGCTTTTATTTATCGATTGGAATAAGATATTTGAAAGGATTAATGTATTTAATGATAAATAACTCGAACGAGTCGAACGAAATGTCGCCCCTCCGCGGCGTCTTTTCGCTTCTCTTTCATTTCTACGCGGAGCGACAGTGAGCGCTGAGGCGCGCTGCTTGATGGACCTATGTCAGTTTGTT
>NWSH02000505.1:14641860-14670880 GCA_002382865.2 Heliothis virescens
TATGATAAGTCTGAAACATCTCGAATCGTCTCGCGCAACCCGTCGTTTCCCCGGGCTCTTAGAATTCGACATCAGACGTTTTAGATCTTTCATTTTGACGACCCGTTATCGCTGGCATAAGCGACATGTTCCGCGTACGAAGTCGCGGGCAGAAGCTAGTAAAGTATAAGTACCTACCTTTTTGTTCACACCTTATTCTGTTTATATAGATGTGTAATTTCGTAAGTAAATTGGTAGCTCGATTGGTCTAGCGGTCTCGTGCATGGGCGTAAGTGGCTAATGCCCCGGGTTCAAACCCAGCTATTATTATGCTTTTTATTGATTTTCTTATTTGAAATAAATATTTTTGATGATTATTTTATTTTTTGCCAATTTTCTTTTTTGGAATTTTAATTATAACAATTTTATTGTTTTTATAGTAATAAAAAACTTTTTACAAAAAAACAAAACCGACTTCACAAAAAACACTGAAAGGGATAAAATAAACTTTTCACATGGCTCTAGTCGGTGTTTGCAGGTCTGCTGACTGTGTTTATTATTTTAATAAAAACAATATTTTTTATGAATTATTAAAAAAAAACAAAATATCATATTGTAGAAATAATATCATTTAATTAAAAAAAAACAAGGAAATATGTAGGTAAGTATATAATGTTTAAAATATAAGAAAAAAGAAATGCATCTAATGAGATTCGATCTCGGTTATAATCACGAAAGCGTGATGCGAATCCGTAGAGTGACGCGCTGGGCCAATCGTACATTTTGTTAGAACTGTGAAATGACGCTTCTAAATGCAATGGAAGTCGCGCATCGACGAAATTCGCGCGATGCCTCCCGAGTAGGCGGGGCTACTCGTGTCCCACTTCATCTGCTTCACCCCCTCAAATACGTAAAAGTCGTCTATTCACAGCGCCTTAACCAATTAATTTTGTCACTCCACTAGATGATCACACGTGAGTAATTTTGAATGACGTCACACAAAATGGTAGTGTATGTTGGATGCGGATAAGCCTGTTGTCAATGTGGGTTTGTTGATTTTTATTGTAGCTCACTTCATTGGAAATTCATTTAATTTTGTCGTTATGTGATCCGTGAAATTTAGTTTTGGTGCGTGGTAAGCCTGTTCTGGGATTCTGTGTGTCTTCTTCCTCTTCATTTCTCTGAATCGTTTTTAATTTAGCTTTGATTCAATAGGTAAAATATCATAACACTCATGGTCATTTTATAGTTGAGAAGTTAAGTTTTTATAATAAATTTCATTTTTACTCCCTTCAACTTAGGTACCTCAATATTCCATTTACAGTCCAATGTTACATAAACTTATCTTAAAGAAGAAGCCCCTGTTTTCTAGTCAGTACTTTTAAAATATTATTTTCTCATGCAAACGTATCGGTAGCTCAAAGTGAAGTTTGAAAAAAAATCAACCCGCACGGACTTCCTTAATCCGACTTTGCACACAATACCAAGTTTACACTTCAACGTACACAAATAGATAAAGGTTTTCAATAAAAAATCTATCCCAGAGGATGTTAATGAAACTTCAGATAACAATGAGGATAAGCCTGGTGCCGCTCTGTCTGATGCACCAGACAAACGAATGGTAGCTCATACTTCGAGTAAAATGGCAACTGAATTGCTTCTTCAGAATGACGTTCTCCGAAAGGTGTTGCTTCAAAAGAGATTTAGAATTAATGAATGAGTTGTAGAATTAGTTTTATTGATGATGTACTTGTTGCTTTTGTTAATGCAAAAGGTAGTCATCCACATTATTAGCTAAGAATGTGAAAGAGTACCTCAAGGTGTCTTGGTCAATTGATGAATAAATTGTTAAACTTAACGGGACATTCATAGTAACTCGTTCTAAAGCTTTGATCAGTAATATTATAGAAATTATCTCTCACAGTAATTTACTGCTTGTTAGCATAGTTTAGGAATTTTAGACTGGAGCCAACCGAAAGATTGCTGATAAAGAATAAGAAAAATTCAAACATTGACGAGCATCTTCGCCATACCTATCTTAAACGGTAACACGGTTACAGTAATGATGTTATATACAAACAGGCACAAAAAATAGCAAACACAGCAAACCCAGGAACAGACGATCCCACAGATTAGATCTCAAACATAGATACTGGACCTAATACGAGTTTCAATGAATGAATCTACAAACGTTTGGACAATACAGGGATTACAGGGACGCAATACTTGGTCCTGGACAAACATGAATGAAAGTTTTATGAATGAACCGCGGAACGGTGCATTGTCACAAATTAAAGCCGCATTTGTAAATATTTGTGAATGAATTTCAGATAAGGAACCCAATGGTCTGATCTCCAGTGCTTCAAATGAGCCGCTTACAAAGCAAAGGAAGGCTTAAATAACTAGAAGTATGAGAATAGGAAGCTAAGTAGCAATTCCTTGTTATTTTCGGCAAGCTTTGCTGGTAGTTCCGTCGTTATCTGGTCATCAATGAAAGAGCTGTTTGCAAGAGTAGCGGCTGATTCATGAAATTATAAAAGAATGTCATCTACAAAAGGCAGCTGGTTTTCGGATTTGCTATTATTATCATTAAGTGTAACTATAACATGTGCAATACAATTTTGTGAAGACGCTTAAAATTAAAAAGTCCACAGAAGTGCCATAAGCAAAAAGGTGTAATTGCCAGGTTTAACCACGAACATAACAGTAACTTCGCCTTTCTCAATGGTTTCCAAGAAACACCGGTATCAAGAAATGTTTATTTAAAATTATTTTAATAACAAAGAACGTACTTCCGCAGTAAGTTATAAAACTTAAGGTTTTTCCTCGTTTGTTTGAAGTGAAACCTAATAAATCGAAGCAAGGGTAAACAAAAGTCGATGTGAGGTAAAAAAAGTTGGATTTGCGGAACAATACTGACGTTTAAGAAAGCTAAGCAACGCTAGAAATATAACTTTAATGAAAAGAAAATGTGGGATAAATTTTGTTTTTATTTTACTTGGATCGAAACTTTACTTAATTTAGTTGGCTTACTTGAAAAGATCAAGTTTAAAATTATTCGATCAAGTAAAAATTGAAAATGAATTGATAAAAAAGGTCGAAATTCTTGGACTTAACAGATGCATCCGACACCTTACCTCATATTGCTAAATTAGAACATCTGTCTAGCAAACGAGATAATTTCAAAGAATTGCTTTACCATTCTAATTCAACCACTTAACTTCCGGCACAAGACGACTCAATTGTGCAATTACCAAATATATTGACCGGATGATGATTGCAATGAGAAAGACGCAGAGGAATAAGAGCTTTATGGTAACAGGATTAAGGATGATAATAGGGTGAAAATAGATGATGAGAATGGCAATGAAAAGTGTAACAAAGTGATGGAATGGAATAAAGGTGATGCAAAGATATTGTATGTCGTTGAACGGATGTGTCGTGCAGGGCTAGTGTTTGTATGAGCTGTTGATGTATGAATGCATGTGGGGACAGTGTCGTATTGCAATAAATTGTTTGCGTGGGCGGAGAGAGATATACATGGAGTAGAATTTGATCTAAACTTTTGGTTGGTGTATGTTGTAAAAATTATTAGAGAGTAACTATTGGTAATGTAATTGGTGACATAAATCAAATTGTTGTAAAGATGTTGTCGATGTAATAGATGAAGTTTATTTAGAAAATACAAAAGCATAATTTAAAAATCATTTTTTTAATTCTACAGTTTTAAGTTTTGTATTTTTAATGTAAATATAGGTTAGATACTTAGAAATTAATAACTTGTTACTGTTTTTTATGTACACTCTTATGTTCTTCCCTAGGATTAAAATTCTGTTGATTGTAAGAGTCTGTATAGCAACTTGTGGATAAGCTGTTCGTAAGATAAATCAAATTTTAAAATAATAAAACGTGCTTCGAAGAAAAGTTCGCACCGTGGGCGACTCCACGCAATTCCTGGTCAAACTGACGGAAGACGTTTATAATTTAGTAATATAAAAATGTTTCTCATTGATCCCATTGAATAGAGCACGAACAATGCCACAATCGGTGTAGGTAACAATGACAACTATAGCAAACACGCGATGGACGGCTAACAATTCACCAAACGCAACAAGACTCCGCGATCCAAACCCCGAAATCAATATTTAAGATCGAACACAAAAGTCGATATTTGCACGAATTTTGGAATTGACACGGGGCTATGTGGTGCTGAATGGATTTTTATTGTTAGTAAAAGTGGCATTGTTGCAAATAAAGAGTGGCTAAGGATGGCTTTTGTGCCCCATTGTGGCGGGTGTGCGCTCACAATGACTTGATCACGTTTAGAATTTTTGGACAATTTCTGTCTGTTTTTGCAACGGGTTGCACCTTGGTGGGCAGGGGCGAACTCTGGTAGTTACTTGGAATAAGACTTGAGTACTGTGCAATTCCTTTTAACAAAAGGAAAAAAAAGTTTGAAAATACTGTTCATAAAAGTTACTCAAAATCAACAACAAAATCAACGACAAAAAGTTATTCTTTACAACCAAAGCTATGTAGTTTTTGAAGTACCTATAAACCAAACGAAATATTCACAAAAAAATTAGAAAAGCATAATATAATATAATATAAAGCCCTTAAATAATCACCACCAATAAACTACCAAAAGGGGGCTTTTCTCAACCAATAAACTACCAAAAAGCCCAAACTTCAAGAACTCAACACATAACTTCTAAACGAATCACCAATTTCAGCCACGAAAACCATCCACACAAACATTCCCAAATTCGTCCCTGTACAAATTAGTGCCAGTTACGGGGTGGTATATTTTTCTGGAACTACTTGTCGTGTGACAATAGGCCTTTCATGCGAATCGGCGATGCACCCGCTAGCACCAAACGGGGGCAGAGATGCGCAAAATATGGGCTCAGCGTGGCCCGATGGACATTAGAACACAAAAGACCAACAATTCTGGATTCCGACCGCTACTATACTTGCAAGAATTTCTTTTTGTTTGATTTATATGAAAGCAAGCTTTGTAGTTACCTACCTAACTTGAGTTATCAATGAAAGTTGCTTTTTCGTTTGCATCATTTTGAAAGAAAGGTCTTATTTCTTTCTGTAGTGATTGAAGACAAACGTGGACTAATAAAATTGAATTCAATCCAAACTAGATTTTACGCTACAACTTTTTCAGTTTGAGTTTTCAGCATTTTTATGTTTTTTAATGAAACAATTGTTATTCACATTTTACAGAGGTCATTGAAAATAATCAATACCTATTTCTGAAACAAAAGCCAGCATAATTTACAAAGAAATAATGATAATATGAAAAGAAGCAAAATAAAACAAAACCTTACATTTAGTCCTCTTAACAATTATTCTCACAAATGATCGTAAAGTTTTCGCTCCACAAACAAAATCGAGTGACGAACTAAAAAACTACATAATTACAATTAGCTAGCTTCCCACAATTACTAGAAAAACACTTCTGTTGTATGTTTGTTCGTATTGTGTGTGAAAAAGGCATTATCTGCTTTAAGTTGGCATGTGTAGAGCTTCAGGGCATCTTGAAATGAATGGCGTAAGAACAGAAGCGGTAGCGATTTTTAAATAAAAGCCTTATGAAACACGTATAATAGTTTGACAATAAAGGACAATGGGCAAGTTGTATGGGATTTGGTACCAGCTCCAACAGTAATGTGTGATACATCATTAGATACGTATTTACGTGAAGAATCATAAAAACGATGGGGCTTGTCTCAATTAGTTGTCCGATACGAGTAATTATTGAAATTGATTCGACAAAAGATTAGCTTGTCATCTAAATACGCAAATGCAATGTAAGGAATAATTCTCCAGTATAATCATTTTAAACTCACTTAATAGACATCTTTTAAACTTTAATAAGTATACACTTTACCATAATCTAGAGGTTTTCAATAGACCATCGAGTCAAACTACAGACACAACGTCGTCATCTGATTTGACAAAAGTCCAAACATTCACATCATTATATGTTTCAGTTTTTTTGGAAGGAAATCGTTAATACTCTCCTCTCCTATACTAAGAGGCACACGAGAGAGTGTTCAACTTGAAACATTTACATAATTGGTTTTAAACACTAACAGGCTTTCATCAAATATATATGCACCACAGTTGTGCATGAGCTGCAAAGGTTTCCGCAGTTTTTTTATAACAGTTTGTAGGCAAATATTCTAAAACGGACCAATTCCTGTTTTTTTTAACTGTCACAGGATTTTATCCGATATAATTTGAATTTAAGAACTACATCTACGTTGATGACCTAGTGATCATAGCGCATTCTATTAGTCGACGTCATGCAAATTGGACAAGGATTTGAGTCTAGTCGTCATAGTAAACATTTTTGACCTTGCCAAGATCTACAAAATGGTACTACAGTCAACACTGTTGGATGGGGGTACCAAAACGCCCATTGTCCTTTAAGTAAGATAAAAGTAAAAAGGTGCGCAGCAATGTAACAGCAAATGTGAAAGTATCTTAATTACATTACTATTTTTCAGGCAAAGAAATTCTAGTGTAAATTAACGAATAAACTACATTCTCAGTCTTAGTACATTTTTTAGCCTCAATTGAAGATCCGTGTTCCTACACTCCTAGTTCCCCACTTAAGTGTCCACTTTGGAAATGACTCGGACAGGCAGGGTCGTTTAGGTCCTAAGCATTAGGACATTATGCCAAATTCACAAAGACCAACGAAAACTACCCACTAATTGCTGTGACTTGGGCCACACTCACGATCACCGGACAATAGTATGTAAAGCAATTTGCTCTTACAATAAACAATTGAAGTGTTTCTCCATTTTATTGACGCCATATGCTATTCTGTCTCGCTAATACTCGCTTAGGGGTTCCTCTTGTAAATGTACCTATTTTCTTAACACAACTGTTACAAAAAGTCCTATTGAATAAGTCGTAAAATAATTTTAAATTGTCTTTAAGCGCTTGAAAAGGGACATTGTTTATAATGAAGACAGAATCAATTAATAATTAAGTTTAGGAAATAGAATTAAATTTTCATCACACCATTAAGCTGTTATTTATTTTTCTACGCAGTGACCTTGCATTGAGGTGACACGGTCTTATTTATTGCCTAACATCTCGCAACGCATACTAATTTGGTTGCTTATTAAAACGGCTCTTCCCAGTAAAAACATAATTCAAGTGGCTAAATAAAACGATTTCGATGCCAATAAAACATTGGGAATGTGAAAACAAAACCACATTGAGAAAAGACATCGTAAAAATCCCGTGTTATTCATTTTTCCGCGCGGAGTGACCTCGTAGCGTGCTGCGGATTTACTTTATAAATAACGCGCAAATGAGACTGCTTGGACGCGCGCTAATCCTGATTTACTGAGGTACGGCCATACCTGTGATATTCCTCGGTAGCGTCCACATGCATGAGAAATAAAAATCCTACAAAAATATAAATGTAAGTCCCTGTAAAAAATAGTTTCGGAGTTTATGTTGGTCTTGGAGTCTATTGGGTGGCTATTTTTTATGTTGTACCGTGATGTATGATTTTAAGCGTGTTAAATAAATATAATCCTTTCGGGTTTTGGTTTCGTTTCGTTTGATTTGAGACGTGTTTTATGTTTAAGTTAGATTTTTGGAAAAATGTTTCTACTCTTATAGGAAAATCTCGAAGCAAATACCGTGGGATATTTGCTTCAATCAATGCATAGGTTCTTTCATGTCTTACAAAGACACTAATATTTGTCTCTTTCGAATTATAATTGTTTTTTTCTTTAGTCATGTATCTAACATCCTCCCAAATGCATTCTCCTTTACTCCCAGCATCATAGCTCATACAGCAGAATTAAATTTCAATTCCTAAAGCCTCGCGCACACTGGCGGTTTTGTCGCAGTCGCAGCGTCAAGTGCGATGACTGGTCCCGTCTGATATATGCGTTGACAATTAATGGCCGGACATAAATAATATTGACTGTAAAGTAAATATCTATAGGCTTAAGCATTGTGAGGATTCTGCCTTTGGTTTCCCTTGAAAGAGGTTTGGGATTGAATTCAATTCGTTATCTGTGAGAAGTGTTTTTTCGATGGCATGAGAATGTTTATGGTTTTTGGTTGTGAGTGTTACAATTATTTTAGAAAATTTTATAGTAAAAAGCATTTAAGAAACAGGTTTGTGTTTCAAGGTAAGACCTGATGGTGGCTTATGAGACAAAGGTTAATTGCTTAATATGCCTGTATGAGACAATAGTCATCGATGTGACAATAAGCAGCAATAGCAAGACTAGATGATTCAACAATACCTTGGACAAACTTCCCATTTTTCTATATTCTACCTATTTTTACCAGATTTTGCATACAGCTTGGTTCTTCCCCATTAGCCCTCCAATATGCACTCAACCTAACAGAGTACACCCACAAATCACTTCCCGTCTTCGTCTTCAAATTGTTATTGATCATCCATTGTGCAGCCAGGNTCTACAAAATGGTACTACAGTCAACACTGTTGGATGGGGGTACCAAAACGCCCATTGTCCTTTAAGTAAGATAAAAGTAAAAAGGTGCGCAGCAATGTAACAGCAAATGTGAAAGTATCTTAATTACATTACTATTTTTCAGGCAAAGAAATTCTAGTGTAAATTAACGAATAAACTACATTCTCAGTCTTAGTACATTTTTTAGCCTCAATTGAAGATCCGTGTTCCTACACTCCTAGTTCCCCACTTAAGTGTCCACTTTGGAAATGACTCGGACAGGCAGGGTCGTTTAGGTCCTAAGCATTAGGACATTATGCCAAATTCACAAAGACCAACGAAAACTACCCACTAATTGCTGTGACTTGGGCCACACTCACGATCACCGGACAATAGTATGTAAAGCAATTTGCTCTTACAATAAACAATTGAAGTGTTTCTCCATTTTATTGACGCCATATGCTATTCTGTCTCGCTAATACTCGCTTAGGGGTTCCTCTTGTAAATGTACCTATTTTCTTAACACAACTGTTACAAAAAGTCCTATTGAATAAGTCGTAAAATAATTTTAAATTGTCTTTAAGCGCTTGAAAAGGGACATTGTTTATAATGAAGACAGAATCAATTAATAATTAAGTTTAGGAAATAGAATTAAATTTTCATCACACCATTAAGCTGTTATTTATTTTTCTACGCAGTGACCTTGCATTGAGGTGACACGGTCTTATTTATTGCCTAACATCTCGCAACGCATACTAATTTGGTTGCTTATTAAAACGGCTCTTCCCAGTAAAAACATAATTCAAGTGGCTAAATAAAACGATTTCGATGCCAATAAAACATTGGGAATGTGAAAACAAAACCACATTGAGAAAAGACATCGTAAAAATCCCGTGTTATTCATTTTTCCGCGCGGAGTGACCTCGTAGCGTGCTGCGGATTTACTTTATAAATAACGCGCAAATGAGACTGCTTGGACGCGCGCTAATCCTGATTTACTGAGGTACGGCCATACCTGTGATATTCCTCGGTAGCGTCCACATGCATGAGAAATAAAAATCCTACAAAAATATAAATGTAAGTCCCTGTAAAAAATAGTTTCGGAGTTTATGTTGGTCTTGGAGTCTATTGGGTGGCTATTTTTTATGTTGTACCGTGATGTATGATTTTAAGCGTGTTAAATAAATATAATCCTTTCGGGTTTTGGTTTCGTTTCGTTTGATTTGAGACGTGTTTTATGTTTAAGTTAGATTTTTGGAAAAATGTTTCTACTCTTATAGGAAAATCTCGAAGCAAATACCGTGGGATATTTGCTTCAATCAATGCATAGGTTCTTTCATGTCTTACAAAGACACTAATATTTGTCTCTTTCGAATTATAATTGTTTTTTTCTTTAGTCATGTATCTAACATCCTCCCAAATGCATTCTCCTTTACTCCCAGCATCATAGCTCATACAGCAGAATTAAATTTCAATTCCTAAAGCCTCGCGCACACTGGCGGTTTTGTCGCAGTCGCAGCGTCAAGTGCGATGACTGGTCCCGTCTGATATATGCGTTGACAATTAATGGCCGGACATAAATAATATTGACTGTAAAGTAAATATCTATAGGCTTAAGCATTGTGAGGATTCTGCCTTTGGTTTCCCTTGAAAGAGGTTTGGGATTGAATTCAATTCGTTATCTGTGAGAAGTGTTTTTTCGATGGCATGAGAATGTTTATGGTTTTTGGTTGTGAGTGTTACAATTATTTTAGAAAATTTTATAGTAAAAAGCATTTAAGAAACAGGTTTGTGTTTCAAGGTAAGACCTGATGGTGGCTTATGAGACAAAGGTTAATTGCTTAATATGCCTGTATGAGACAATAGTCATCGATGTGACAATAAGCAGCAATAGCAAGACTAGATGATTCAACAATACCTTGGACAAACTTCCCATTTTTCTATATTCTACCTATTTTTACCAGATTTTGCATACAGCTTGGTTCTTCCCCATTAGCCCTCCAATATGCACTCAACCTAACAGAGTACACCCACAAATCACTTCCCGTCTTCGTCTTCAAATTGTTATTGATCATCCATTGTGCAGCCAGGTCTGGCTTCATAACTCAGGATCCAGCGTCGTGTTTGGACTCCAAAGGAAGAGGCGTGAAACCGTGACGTATTACATTAAACGATTACGTTTGTACTTTGGAGTTTTCTTGTTTTTACTGCGTTTGTTGTTTATTGGTGCCGTTTGCAGGGTTGAATTTAGTGGTGTATTGTTTAAGTTCTGTAAGTTTTTTGTAGCTTCTCGTTGAATATTATTTCTAAGATATGTAGAACTTGAAATTCGTGTAGATACTGACGCCAGTACATGGACCTACCCGAAGCTGTCTTTCTTTAATAAATTTTCATACTTTCATAGCTTGACCTACAGGCGTCTAATACGTGTTTTGTCATCTTTAAAATTTTCTAATCTTCTAAGCACAATATGACCCTAACTTTCCAATGTTTTCAATTAACAACTGAAGCAACTAAAACTACATTTTTTGGTTATAGCATGGAAATAAGAACTATTCTATGAACATCTATTTGTCCAGTAGCCCGCACGTGTGTATCTTCCTAACTTCCACAAAAGGGCGTGTACACACACTTATCTTAATGTAATCTGCTCTCTCCACATTTTCTCATGACCGCACTAATATATCATTATTAATTATACATTCATACACTAGGTAAACATAAAGTATTGTGTCCCATTTTGTCTATTTTTGAATTAGAATAACTGCCCACCGTACTAACTATGTTATAATACAGCTAATTATGCTCTATGTTAATTTCATACATGGGGTGTATAATTTTTGTATGGAAGTGAGTTTTGTATGGGAATTTGAATGGGTTGGATGTGTCATAGTGATTGCATTAGCGGGATTATTTGATTTAGATTGTCATTTTATGACAGTTTTTTTGTCATTTTTTGTAATGGTTAAGCCATTTTATTTATGTGTTTTACAATAGGATTTGGTGTACAAACTAAGGGGTTATTTGTAATCAAAATATATTGCAGTAGTGGACAGTTATTTCTTCTAGATATTAAAACTTAAATACTTGATTAGTTCATAGTAATTTAACCTAAATAATTTATCGATTTACAACCTGAGATATTGCAAACACCCCTTCATAAAAAGCAACTTAAAAATTACTTAAACATTGCAAATCTCTCACGCCCTCTTCAAAAATTTATCGTGTGAATGTAATACCTTTAGCCCAGTGATGGGCGGGCGCCCAGCATGAGATGTCCCGCCCAACCTCCTCGCTCCCATGCACTCCTGGTAACATTCCACCAGTACGGAACTTATGGGAGTTTTGGTGGGTTTGCACCAGTCCCATGGTGTCCTGTGGTGATGGGTGTGTCTCCATGGTGAGTGAGAAAATATTGTGATGGGGAATGATCTAGAATGATGTTTGATGGAATTTTGGTTAGCTACATTTCAAGTTAAAGAAATTAATCAACATCTTGATACAGTTGAACACCTTTATTGCAAAACCTGTAACTAGTTTATGACTGGTTTCATTGATAAAAAAAAAAGAATTATAGAAAAAACCTATAAATTAAGGATCGTCCGTCGTAAGTAGGTATGGTGGAAGAAGTAGATACTAAAGCTACAACAGTCATCAAAAATAGGTACAGCTGCGACAAAAAATTCAAAATTCACATTCTATTTCTATAAAAAACTCAAATCCTAACTAACCTATCCCATAACACACATAATCATAACTATAATTTTATTAATATATTCGTCACTTAAAACGATAAATTAAACTTTAATAATGTGTAGTACAATCCCCATTGAGAATTTGAC
Organism: Heliothis virescens; assembly: GCA_002382865.2. Classification (NCBI taxonomy): domain Eukaryota; kingdom Metazoa; phylum Arthropoda; class Insecta; order Lepidoptera; family Noctuidae; genus Heliothis; species Heliothis virescens. The sequence goes on from NWSH02000505.1 coordinate 14,654,150, forward strand.
TGCGGGGCGTCTTATGTTCCCGGAGACTCTTGGCGTCACCTCTTACGGTAGGCGTATCATCACGCTGGGAAGATTGAAGAGTAAGCAGTATAAGTTATTGTTAATACTAGTTCACAACCCAGGTTAGAAGTTAACTAGGAAACAATAACACTTCATGAGAAAAATGGGCGGTTTGATAGAAGTAATGAATTTGTTGTTAAAGATGAAAGAAATGTTAAAGTTGAAGTGTGAAGGGCTTGCGTTGTGTGTTCCCAGGTTTAGGGTTTTTAGTATTTTTATTGGGAAACGTTTAATAAAATAATGGCAGTAAATTGTTACAAGCAGCTGTAACAGTTAAAGTAGTTTTTTTAAGTTAATCGTGTTGCATTTTCAGTCATGTTCCCTTATTCCAAAAGACCTACAGAAGTATGCAAGAAATATTTCTCAGTAAATTATTGACTAATACTGATACATAAGTAATCAGTTATTGCTATGCATTTTAGTCCCTTCTATGGTGTCACCAACAACTATTAGGAAATAACAACCACCTCACCTACTCATTTGAGAACCAAAGCCTTGCATCCGGACTATCATCCAACAAAAGAAATAAAACTGATCAGCAGTTTACTCTAAAAGGGATGCCAAGATTCAGGTGTCAAAAGCTAGAAAAAAAAGCCTAAAAACCCATTCATAGAAATTCGACGACGTATCAAATCTTTTTGTGACTAAAAAAATAAAAGAATGAAATGACACAAAAGGCTTGTGCACGCAATCTTAGAATCCAATATGGCCGTACAATGTCGTATGTTATTTTTGGTAGAAAAGCTACTGTGAGAATGAGAATTAGGCATTCATCTGTTTTTGCAGTTTGAAATCGATTTTTTGGGTTTACACTTGTAATAATATGGGGATGTGATACTGTTGCATCGTTTTTGTGCAACTACATTATCAATCTTTGCTGTTTTATCTTTTAGCGTTTAGTCGCGTCTGACACTATTTCTTTTTGTATACTTAATATTTACTTTGTTCTGTCAAGTTGAGCAACTAAGCTTGTGGAGTACTCTTTGTTTGCAAATAATTGATAAATGATGACTTTCCTCTTAATAACTTTTAAATACTTTTATACCTGCAACAATAACCGGGCAATCCCGTGAAATAAAAATTGCCCGTGCAATAAAATCTAGTTCCTACTTTTATTTTCAGTTAGGCTGCAGTCGAAATTGATTTTGATGACCTCTACAACCATGAAATACACCAGTATTTGAACTATAGAGTGCCTTTTGCACAAATACAGCAAGACCAAATAATAACCCCATGAAAGGAACACAAGAATCGTGTCCAACTAACATTAGTTTTCGCGAAATTGCCTAACGAAGTGGAAATTTTAAAGTAAAGTGAATCGTTAAATTCGTGTAGCACGTTCATTGATTTGGCTGTTCAAGCGAAACTGATTTTAAAGAGAATACTACGTTTTGGTTTGCGGCAAAAAGAGCAAAGATCTCCTCGTATTGGTCAAAAGATGAAAGAAGTTTTTGAAAAACTTTAGCATTGCACGATTTCGATTAAAATTTCATCAATTTTGGAATCCACTGTTATAAGAATGCATACAAAATAAACACAAGAAAAAAAATATATTAACAACCTTTAGTTATCAATCCATATTAAGTTAGCAATCTCCTAAAGTATTGATTAGCATGATCAAGAAATTATGCAGTTCAATCATGAAACAGATCAGATTCGCAGCAACAGACCAGAGAGTTGGACTCTAAGTTAAACAAAACACCGTAATGACAACTGCACCAGCATTTAATTAAAACAAAGCACAAACAAAAAACAAGTAAACTTAACAAAAATAAAAACAAAACAATAAGTTTTACAATTACGCCGTCTATATTTAGAATGCGATCCCGTTTGTCAGACTCACGCGCGTCAAATCCAATATGGCTGCCTCTGACAACCGTCATTGTTCAAACAGAAACGACACAATCTTTTTTTTACCTTTTTTCTTTTATCTTTTATTCTATTCTGTGGACAATGGCGGCGCGCTGTGCCCGTGGTATTTTACTTACCTATGTTTTATACTTTGTTTTTGGAGGGCGTTGAGTTTTATTACCCGGCTGGCTAAAAAATATGTTATGTTTTTACACCTGTGAATGTGGAATTCGAAATCCACTATTTTACGTACAAAATGTTACGGACATTAAACGAATACAAAAATAAATTTCCCTAAAATGAAATAAAGTAGGTGTTCAGAGTTAGATATGACTTGTTGGCTGGTTTCTATGAAAGCTACAGGTTAATTCTCATGGTGTTAGATGACTGCATCTACATGAAACGTGAGGAGTTAGCAATAAATGCATTTAATGTTCATCAACCATTCAAAAACAAAACTTGTTAAGTCTTTTGGACGTAAACTTGCATCAGAAGAACAGTTTATTTTACATTCACCACAATTCTGAAAGATTTCAGTAGTTCCGTTGACGCATGAGTAGCATTTCCAGTACATTCTTGCTTTGACCTTGGTTGTGGTGGCTTGTTACACGTGTTCTTCCAACCTTATATCCTTACAAGTAATAATCTAAACGGTCTTCGTGAAATCGTGTTTAGTGCGAACATTCGTTTGGCACATTGTGATCATAGCACACAAAGGGGTCAATTCTTAAAACATCTGGTGTCAAATCAGCATCCTTGCTCCTCGAGTGTCTAATCTCATAATTGTACAAACTCAAGGCCTCGATTTGCCACCATTGTCGGGCGACAATAACACAATGGCGTCTCGCATATTATCCATTCATATCATAACGTTTATAAATACGTTTCACGGTGGCATTATGGACGTTGTCTCGCGTCTCCCCGAGGATATCCACTAACAAAGAATCCATCATAATAGCCGAAAGTTCGGTACGCACAAAGCCGTTCGCAACCCGTCATTTTCGTACCTATTGGCTATTTTATGACAATAACTCTATTGTTGTCGAAAAGGAATTGTTGGAGTCTTATTGTGTCCATCGGAATTCGCGAAACTGGAATTGTCTCTGTACGCTAACGAAGTCGCTTGGGGCGCACAATTTTCTCGTCTTACGCAGATGTTCGAAATCGTGACCTTAAAAATGATTGGCCAATTTTACAGAATCATTGTTTCAATGACAATGGTTGATAATGTACCCTTTGTGATGAGTGGAGTGAAGCTGTTCACCACATTGTTTGCGACAACCTCGAGTCAAGCTGTGCGTGATAATATTTAGTTTTTTCACGAGCTGGCCACCATTGTGGTATCTGGTCGGCCTGGCCACTTGAACCATTCTTTGTACAGACGGCCATGTAAAGAAATTCTAAGGTGTGTTTGTTTAAAATCTCCTTTCGGCTTCTGTAGGTTTGTGAATGGCTTCTGTTATATAAACATGAGCAATTATGACGCTGTTGGTTTTGTGTGCTTCTACGTATGCCACCATTTTGTGATGATCGTTGTATGTACTGGCTGCATTTGTAATGCCTATATTTGTATCACCGTCTGGTGTATCATGTTCATTTACATTGTAATTCAAACGTTTGCAACGATGATCAAACTGATCAACCAAATTCATCAGAAGTGGTCGTGAGATTATACAAAATTATCTCTGATTTTATTCTCATAACGATCGCTAACAGGCTTATTTGGATGACGTATTCCGTAACTATTATTTATTGGTTTGGTAGCAAAAAAACATTCGCCGTGAGAATATCAGGAGTATCAGACACCCCTAGTGTGAAACTATAACATTCAATTCAGAAAAGGCATTAGACTAGAAAAATTAACTGATCCTATATCTCAAAACATACGGAATTATTTTTGCTGAACAAACCTGATGCGGTCGTCAAAATTTCACCACGTTCTTATACCGTTTGCATAAGGATCACTTTTGCTAAAATTTCCTTTTCATGATGACAAGTATCTATAGCTTTACCCTTATCGTTTATCTTTTGTATGACACCCTTTGCTTTTATAGAATTAGCTCCTCTTGTCTTATTACGATCGTGGTCAGATAACAAAGGAGCCTCAATGGGATTTTAATTTGGACTTTAACTTTGATTTTGAGGTTTCGGTAGGGGACTAAAGTGTTGGGATCTATGGGAGTTCCATTTTTGTTATTTTGGGTGTTCATGACATTTTAGACACCTCAAAATCGGATGTTGACTGAAGCAAAATTTTGATTACATAACTACTTTTCTAGTAGTTCTTTGTCCCCAGAATCAAATGAGGTATGGTGAACTTTAAACAACTTATCGATACAAAGAATAAAAGTCCATACAAAGGCTTTGATAAAAATGCCTTTACAATTGCGTCTTGACTCGGAGTTATTATAATTGAAACTTAAATTAATATTTCATCATGAAAAAAGATTTTGACTTCCAATTACATACACGGGACTGTCTCAAGGGCCATTCACAACTCTACCCGCTTACAAGACGTTAATTGTACAATTATTTTTAACTATTGTATTAAAACGAACGGTAGTTGGTTTCTTTGGTACATTGTGAGTGGCACGTGGTACGCAAAGTACCACTTCATAGCCCACTCATTACTGTTTAATGGTCTCCGGTAGAAAAAGTCTTCACTTTTAAAGTAGCTGACAATAATACCGATACTGTCAACGATGTAGATTTTAAACCTTATGATAATGGCATAAGGGTGAGGAGAGATGTATTTGAAAGGGTTGTAGAAGCTGTGATGAAAGATGCGTTATTTAAATTTGACGTTTAGTATGTCAGATAAATTGTCGACCTAAAAATCAGTTGTTCGGATTCACCGCCAGTAATTACTTTTTGTACTGTTCAGTATTTTAATTTGAATATGTTTTTCGTCTTTTTAAAACGGTGACGTTGTTATTTCTGTGTGTTTGGGAGATGATTAGTTTTATTCTAAGTATAAAGTAATAGATTCATTAGTGGGAGATAATGATTGTGTGGTGGAAACGTTTATGCATGTTCATTACTCTAAAGCTGTTTACGAAATCTTTAATAAGTGTTTGTAATTTGTAGTTGCTGACTGTCATTTAATAAAATGTTTAAAATCATCAGTTACGAAATTACACTTGAACCCCGATGCTGCTTAGAACTTTGATGAACATGGCATTTTCCATTATCTTTGGGCAAATGTTGGTAAAGTTAAAACCAGCCGAATGACTTTCAGAAAAATCATTACAAAATAACTTCTTAAACCTTATAACGATCATGCCAATCATAACAATGCACATATAATCACGAACAAATACACACTAGACGATTGTCTAGCTCCTTGGACTACAAAAAAGGACATCAATAGCCCACAAGTGCTTCGAGTTATATAAACGTATTGTAACAAACGGGTTTGGGAGTCGACCAGACTGATCGTCGCCACAAACGGCTTGTCTTTATGAACATTCAGATATTGAATGATTACTCAGATTTGTATAAGTTGGCTCTTCGGTATTTATTGCCATTTGTTTAATTTTAGCTGGATTACGTGATACGTTCCTTTGATCATGTTCTAGGGTGATCGTTTTAACTGCTTCATCAGTTGTTTCAATAGTAATCAATTTAATGGTATGTTCTTGTGTATCTAAATTAGCTTTGATAATAATAGTGGCTCAATGATAATATTTTATCATTTGTGCTAGACTGGCATCAGTTTATTGATTGAAATCATAATCCTGTTTGTCCAAAATCCTAAAATCATCGTCATCAATTAAACCACAGTCATAAGAATGTCTTAACTCAATATTTGAGTGAGTAGATTCATTACGTGTATTATTCTCTTACAAATAAACTGGTATATCATCAAGAATAAGTTTAGTAAGAATGAAATAATCAAACTCATTGTAAACAGTTTCGGAAGCCGAGGATCCTGTAGAGCTCCGCCAAACTGCTGTGTCATATTTAATCAAATATCATACGTTATTTATCATCCTACCCTCTTTTAAAAAATCATTTTTTAAAATAAACACAAAGAATGCGCTCTAAAGAATGCGTTATAAAAATATGTAAAGGATTTAAAGGTTTTTAACAGGTGTACGAGTCAGTTGCCGCTTTGAATCTCGTTTTGTCATCTAATTCGGGATTTTGTGCTTTAATGTCTTCAGGTAAAGTTGTTTTTTGTTTGTTGGTTTGTAAGTTAGTGATGTCCACGTCGCTTGCTCAATGAAGGTTTTTTTCTTCGTCTACTTAATGTTATTTTGTTTTTATTAGTTACATATGTTTTTTCCTATGTGTGAGCGGCATTCCTTTTGATTGCCTATATACATGTCTTCTCTATATTAGTTCGATCGTATCTCAATAAAATAAGTGTTATGGAACTTAATAGACGGATTATTTGAAGTTTTTATTTTGTCCGATATCTTTCGGCAATTAAAATTGTTCGGTGCATAGTTTAGATTTTAGATACCTGAATTCTTTTGTTTAATTTTTAATAATAGATTTTAACAAGCCGATAACTATGTTTGAAATTTAAAAGCGCTTTTTTTGGTCTTTATACTTTAGAATCCATAATAGAGAGAATAGGATTATCCTATTTTACAATGGGTATTTCAAGCTTCTTACAAATTCATATTTCTATGTAATAGATTTTAATATTTCAAAAGAGGAAATAAATAATTATAGTTCTAAAGGCACCGCCACTTATGAAACGGAAATACCCTATCATATCCTGAAACTATTATGATGTGTAACTCCAAAATACCCCACTTGCCTGCGCATGAGTGGATTTGCGCAAAGAAACCGACTCCAGCCATCCGAAGTAATGTAACGATCAATAACGCCGATATTTACAGTAAAAACTAAGTTTGTAGGTACATTTTTTGTTTAGTTACACAAAAGTTATGATTTCATTTTTATAATAATTTCAAATAGGTCGAAAAAAAATACTCATTCAAAATCCTGTCTTAAAACTTCAGCTTAAAGCACAAAGTTGAATGCAATAAAGAAGTATTACTTCTAAATCATTAAGCACAGTTCACATGCGCGGGTAAATGACGTCACGTTTACAACGCCCCATTTAACCGTATCGAATAAGTTTGCACAACAATCGCTCTTTACTCGATTCGACAGTTTTTTTTTCCGCGATTTTTAACGCGTCCATTCATACCATTGTTAGTTAGACAATATTGCTTGTACTATAACCTTTATATCAGTTTGCCAGCGTGCAAATTCAATTATTTTTACTACACAGATGGTCGCTAATGGGAGCGTTTACCCAATTTCGATAAATCACGATATGTATTCCAAGCTTTTATTAAATGTTGCCATTTTGTTTTCTGCTGTTTGATTTATTTTCATTTATTTGTGGACTATCTATCATTCATGTTTGAGTGAAGCTTTTTAATTGCATTGTTAAGGTATGGCAGAGTAAGAATATTCAGTAAATGTTCACATGGCCATCAACACATAAATAGGTAAATGCAGAAAAACATACAGAAATGTCAGCTACCTTTTTTAGTTTTGCAAAAAATAATAATTGAAAAACATAGTGATTCAATAATTAATTTACAACCTTTCACTTTCAAAAATTAATAACGTCAACTAAATCAAAAAACAGAATAAAGAAAAAATCTGCTACCTCAACGGACCTTTTCAAAAATCTCCTTTTTCCACGGCGAACGACAAAAGACGATCTTTTTAACAAAAAAAACACAAAAATATTCATAATATAATTTCGAGATTACCGGATACGGGGGTGACATGTTAAAAAACCCTTTTTCGAGTGTTAATGCCGTGACAAATGTTGAATTTATGCGGTTATAGTGGTTTTCAGGCTCCCCGCTGCGCCTGCGCTCCTCGCCTTAGGACGGCTATTATGAGACAAATAAAATAAGTATACACGTAAAGGAGGCCGCAGACCAGTGCGAAATGTCCACAAAAAAGTGTGTGTTTTCGAAATAGTTCCATTTTTGAAACAATGTTGTTTTTGGGAATCTATTTTGACGTTTATGACACATTGCTTTAAAGAAAGGTTCGGTGCTGGCCTATGATTTATAGAATCTGTTTGTGCCGCAAGAGTAATTAAAATTTTAATTAGGGTTTCTTGGTTTTGTTGGTACTACAATGTTCATAATAATGACTGTGTTTCTTAAGTGTTATTTTGCTCTAACGACGTCATATTTTTACCATCACAAAACCTAAAAATATTTACCTTCAAACAGTCACCAATGACACATTAAAACGACGGTTTCACCAGTGTGCAATCTCCGTTATTGATAGCAGAAAAAAATACATATTTTTTCGGCTGGCCTCTTAATGATGCGGTTTGGCATCATTCATAGCGGCGGACAGGGACATATTAGCGGGTGGTTTTTGATACAACCTTCTGGAATCTGTGACGTCATTACTAAACAGTAGCATGGTAGGAATATTAATTTTGGATTAAAAGGAGAATGAGAAATATTATCGTTCCTGTCTCTTCTAGGTTGTAAAATCTCAATAAGACAAAGGCAAATTCTATTTTATAGTATACCAGTGAGGGTTATGACATGATATCCCAACAACAATTTTTGTTCAATAGCTTAAAACCATATCATAAGTTTGTCTCATCAGGTTCAAAGCTGGTATTTAGTCACCAAAACCAGGATCTTCAATTTAATCAGATTACGCAAAACCACAAAAGCCAATTCTACAATAATTAGTATACAATACATGAAATTATAAGCTCGCTAACGTAACTTTTATGCTGCAATAAGTACCTATGTAGAATTGTGAAGAACTCTTAATTTTGTCATTTAATAAGCTTTTTTTAAAAACAAACAGACCAACATGACAACGCAATCAAAAACCTTCTGTAAGGCACACCTTTGCGTGACATAAATCTCTTTACTTAAGACCTGAAAAAAAGTTCACACCTAAACCTCTAGGTTTTATTACCATCAGCAAATTTGAAAATGAACCTTATTCCTTTGACATGAGGTGTAAGAAGATTTTTTAGAGCGGTAAAGTTAAGTTGGTGTCTAAACCTAATTTAATTTGCACGGCTTTGTGTTGATTAATCACAAAATGGATACGAGGCGACATTTTTAGAATACTTGTTCTGACTTCTGACCAATGTTCTGTCACTGTTTAATTTATTGAGTTATGTGTTATTCATAATTTTGGTTATTTTTAATATGTTATTATAGGCTGGTTTTGAGAAAGGCTAAATGACGGGGTCTATTTTATGAGGACTTTATTTAAAATTCTTAGACAGCTAATCGCATCTTTTTAATAATTTCCGTTTTTTAGAGGGTCATATGACTAATTTAGTATTCTATAATTTTAATTACATGATGAACTTAATAGAATGTAGAATATAGGCATGCATTGAAAGTTTAGAAGCCTGGGTTCCCATCGTACCAAAATGCCCACGAAATTAAGTTCCATACTGCAAATCGCGAAAAACATAAACTCGGTAGGAAACCGCGGTTTTTGACACATCCCAAAGTCTCATTTCCATAATTACATTTGTAAAGTTATAAAAATAAAGGCTTATTATCACGGCCCAATCTGCCAGCCCGCCTCTCACGCTCCTGAGCTGGCACAAAAATGGCATTTTGACATTTACGTCACTTTGACAGATCCGGAAGCCATCTTGGAATGTTAATCGAAAGCGATGGTATCTGTTAATAAGACATTGTGTCAAGCTGCGGGGCTGTGTTAAGCGCTAAATTATCTTATATCCCATATAGGACAAAGTATTTCATTTTGGGTATTATATTGTCGAAAGTAATTGTGACAGTTTTGTTTCGTGGTCGAAGAATGGAGTGGAAATGAGGTGGGATTTAGTTGATTGCTTTGAAGTGGAAGATCGTTGATAAATTACCTCCTTACTTACACGTATTTGTAGAGGTGGGAATATTGCTTTTAATAATATTGTAACTTGCGGTTCAAATGACACCATCAAATGCTTTTGCTATATTCAGCTGTAAAATAATGAGTAGCCTTAACGACGAGATTCCTCAAAACTTGTTCGCAGACGATAAATGCTTGTCCACTGCTGACTGCTAGTGCTGTGCTAGACACTGCGCTGTATGCAAGACAAGTGTAGAAGAGTAGAACAAAGATTTCTATGGGTCACAGTATCTTTGGATCACGAAGCTGAAAAAAAAGACAAAGCTCGGCTAAAATCTGTGATTCCCGGTGGAACACCCTTCAATTGGCCCGAAAAATAAGCTAAATTCTAAACTTAACAATCGATAACAAATCTCCTTGTTAACCCATATCCAGCTTCGGTTACATCAAGCGAACCTTCAACAGTCCTTTACGACATACATGAATAACAATCGTTTCACATGTTTATTGTAGCTACTGTGCCATACAATAAAACGGACGGACGGACAGACGGACGGAATGATATATAGGCACCAATTTAATTGGTGTCGTAAGTTCGCGGCTAAGGTAATGACGGCTACTGGCGGTCGCGGGCAGAGTTAGGAAGATTTAGACTTGGCGATCACTAAAAATATATCAAAAAAATCTTACTGTACAGGTACCTACTCTATGTAATCAGAATTGACAAACTTGAGAAAAATTTAACGTAGTAAAAGTCTCGTGCCTACATAGAAATTATTTTCATGCAAATTGGCACGACGTTATGATAAAACAAGATTAATGGTAATTCATTTCACATCTCGGGTTTATCTTAAGTTTCTCCATAGCAAATACCAGAAGAATCGGCCATAGCTTAATAATAGTTACCAGCAACACAGCAACAGTGATTCAGAACTTTCCAGAAACCACAGTATCCTTCATAAATAAATTGTACGCCAGTTCCCCAACTAACAGAAAATAATATCTACCTCACAAACCTTTTACTAAGGTAATAATAACTATCTCAAAGTGTCCATTCTAACACCAGGTCGTTCAGAAACTTTATATCATTCAGACATATTTATAGCGGTAGTAAAACGTTTTTAATTAACGTTTTGAAAGCAATGATTGCTTGCCTGTTTACGAGTGTTTCGACCAATTAGGGAATGGTTGGAACACTCTCGTTTCTTTCTAGTTCTGTAGTTTATGCGTCTAATTTGTTACATCATCATGAATAAAATAATTGAGAACTGTATTGTGGTGGTGCTACTGTTTTTTGGCTAGTATGTGTCATGTTTTCTTAGGAAAGCAAGCTTCTTGTTTCTCTTTTTTTTAACGATGGGAAATCATCAGTATGACCCCTCCCACTGTGGGTGACAGCGTGAGGGAGTGTCAGACTTTTACTGACTAAAATCCACCGTGTTCCTTCGGGAGCCCTTTGTGCGCCAGGGCCGCGGTAACTCTTTCGAACAACCCGCAGCCCCAAGCTTCTTGTTGCTTGGAAGCCGTTTTTTTTTTTGTATTTTCAGGATACAATGTTTCATAAGTGTCTCTGTAGTAGTCTGTAGTTTTAAGATCGAGTACCTATAATTATAGAAGTATAGTTAGTTTATTTTTTAATGAATGTTTAGTGCTATAGCGTACTTATTTTTTCCATCAAATTTCGTTTTTATTTGCTTTCTCACGGATATGTAAAATGAAACATATTACTGACATCAAGTAGCAGTTTATCATGTTTTAGTAGTCATGATATTAATGAGTTTTATACTTCAAATTATAGACTTTTTATATAACCCAACACCTACGCCAGTTACTAGGAGGTCTGCCAAACATATTTAGAAACGAGAAGCCATCAAACAGCCATAGAATAAATAAACATAAATACCGTAAAAAACACATCTAAAATTTTACAAATACGTTTTTTGACAAAACCGCGTCTTGTATGTCAACTATAAAGTTTTAATATTAAAAATTAAGGGCCAGTTTCAGAGGTTCCAGATAAAGTTCTAGATAGACTTGACATATAATGCCATAGAAATGTTTTTAAATTCGACTACTTTTCTACGGCATTATCTGTCAGATAACTACCTATCAAGAACTTTATCTGGAACCTGTAACTGGCATTAATTGTTACAAGTCCACCGGACATTACAAACATAACCTCCCGCTGTAAAGTCGGTTTGAATAGGTCGCTTCGATAGGTCAAATTCTGTTAACGACTCCTTATGAAGGGTGTGGCGAATGGATAAAAATGTAGAACATCTTTGGAATGTCAATGAAGGAAGTTTGGTCGATATAGATGCTTCGATTTTGTAATTATTATGGATAATAAACTTCTCAAAAGGTTCGAAGCATCTGGTCTTACTCAGATTTTTAATATTATGACTAAAATAAGTTGCTTCAAAACTTTAAAGTTCAAGTTGCTTAAATTTTAGAATGCATAGAAAAAGAGACAATCTTTTCAACAATCAAAAATGACGTGTAAAATCATAATAAACAAAGTTAATCAAACAGTTTTTTTTAATAAATATATTATTGATATAATCAGCTTATCACTATGAATGCAAATTAATTAATTTACATTCGTCTTTATTATTTATAATAAGGTTGCGTAAAGTCTTGTCATAAAATTAATACGGACACATCGTAAATTTTAAGATGCAGCTGATGTTTCTTATAATAATAAGGATTTCGACTGTAGGTTTGTATAAATGAGAAATCTAATATTTTGATGACAAAATCAGTGAAAGTATTTTTAAGATTAGCTATTTGTCACGCCTTTAAATACATACTAGAAAATCTACTCCTAAAGTAAGACACTCACAAATATTTCTAAATTACTTAGTAACTTTAGCTGTTTATTATATTAGCAAAGGATAGACACACAAGTAAACTCAAATTGTAGTACAGTCGACAGCAAGTCAGTGTACCCAAAATCTGTCCTATCTGTCAAATTTTACCAATCGAACTTTTACATTCCACTATTGTCATAAGGTTGAAAATCAATCGCAGAAATTTTACAGATTTGCGTACACTAACTTGCTGTCGACTGTACGTAAGCTAGGTCCTGTGTGGAGGCACATTTTTCATTTATAAAGAGAATGCCAGAAACAAAATTCTATTTTAAACGCCATGTTCTTTTGCTACTTAACTTGAACTTTTAATTTAAAAGCTTCCAATATTCCAAATTCAAAAGAATCCGGTACAAATCGCTAGTTTATTATCACCGGCCATNGACTAAAATCCACCGTGTTCCTTCGGGAGCCCTTTGTGCGCCAGGGCCGCGGTAACTCTTTCGAACAACCCGCAGCCCCAAGCTTCTTGTTGCTTGGAAGCCGTTTTTTTTTTTGTATTTTCAGGATACAATGTTTCATAAGTGTCTCTGTAGTAGTCTGTAGTTTTAAGATCGAGTACCTATAATTATAGAAGTATAGTTAGTTTATTTTTTAATGAATGTTTAGTGCTATAGCGTACTTATTTTTTCCATCAAATTTCGTTTTTATTTGCTTTCTCACGGATATGTAAAATGAAACATATTACTGACATCAAGTAGCAGTTTATCATGTTTTAGTAGTCATGATATTAATGAGTTTTATACTTCAAATTATAGACTTTTTATATAACCCAACACCTACGCCAGTTACTAGGAGGTCTGCCAAACATATTTAGAAACGAGAAGCCATCAAACAGCCATAGAATAAATAAACATAAATACCGTAAAAAACACATCTAAAATTTTACAAATACGTTTTTTGACAAAACCGCGTCTTGTATGTCAACTATAAAGTTTTAATATTAAAAATTAAGGGCCAGTTTCAGAGGTTCCAGATAAAGTTCTAGATAGACTTGACATATAATGCCATAGAAATGTTTTTAAATTCGACTACTTTTCTACGGCATTATCTGTCAGATAACTACCTATCAAGAACTTTATCTGGAACCTGTAACTGGCATTAATTGTTACAAGTCCACCGGACATTACAAACATAACCTCCCGCTGTAAAGTCGGTTTGAATAGGTCGCTTCGATAGGTCAAATTCTGTTAACGACTCCTTATGAAGGGTGTGGCGAATGGATAAAAATGTAGAACATCTTTGGAATGTCAATGAAGGAAGTTTGGTCGATATAGATGCTTCGATTTTGTAATTATTATGGATAATAAACTTCTCAAAAGGTTCGAAGCATCTGGTCTTACTCAGATTTTTAATATTATGACTAAAATAAGTTGCTTCAAAACTTTAAAGTTCAAGTTGCTTAAATTTTAGAATGCATAGAAAAAGAGACAATCTTTTCAACAATCAAAAATGACGTGTAAAATCATAATAAACAAAGTTAATCAAACAGTTTTTTTTAATAAATATATTATTGATATAATCAGCTTATCACTATGAATGCAAATTAATTAATTTACATTCGTCTTTATTATTTATAATAAGGTTGCGTAAAGTCTTGTCATAAAATTAATACGGACACATCGTAAATTTTAAGATGCAGCTGATGTTTCTTATAATAATAAGGATTTCGACTGTAGGTTTGTATAAATGAGAAATCTAATATTTTGATGACAAAATCAGTGAAAGTATTTTTAAGATTAGCTATTTGTCACGCCTTTAAATACATACTAGAAAATCTACTCCTAAAGTAAGACACTCACAAATATTTCTAAATTACTTAGTAACTTTAGCTGTTTATTATATTAGCAAAGGATAGACACACAAGTAAACTCAAATTGTAGTACAGTCGACAGCAAGTCAGTGTACCCAAAATCTGTCCTATCTGTCAAATTTTACCAATCGAACTTTTACATTCCACTATTGTCATAAGGTTGAAAATCAATCGCAGAAATTTTACAGATTTGCGTACACTAACTTGCTGTCGACTGTACGTAAGCTAGGTCCTGTGTGGAGGCACATTTTTCATTTATAAAGAGAATGCCAGAAACAAAATTCTATTTTAAACGCCATGTTCTTTTGCTACTTAACTTGAACTTTTAATTTAAAAGCTTCCAATATTCCAAATTCAAAAGAATCCGGTACAAATCGCTAGTTTATTATCACCGGCCATTCATACCAAGGACAAGATGTGGTTTGTTTTGGCGTTCAAATAAAAAATCCAAATGAAAAGGGTTGTCATTTTAAACACAGCTAGTGAACGATTTATGATTTTTGGTCAAGCCGCTTAAATTTTAATAATTCGTTCATTAGATATGGTCAATGCTGAATTAGGGAGGAATGTCGGCGAATCATCTTCCTGGGTTAGGAATATTTGTTGCCGTAGTTAATTGGTAAAAAAACTAGAAAATAATTTAATAGCTGTTTCTATGATTAATGGGATTAAGTCGTTTAGTGTAAAACAAGAAGCTGTTTTGAGATGGAAAGGGAAAGTTGTTTTGTTGATGTGTCGACAATCATACATAACTGTTTTAATAAGTAAATGCTGAAGACAAATGACGTAGATAAATTATAGACAAATTAAATTATTATTGATGGCAAGGACATATTATTATTAAAATTTCGATGTTTCTGTAAATCACCTACATTTCATCCTTTATAGATCAGAAATAATCGGAATAGTAAATTTTTGACAACGATAAGTTAATACTGTGCTAATATTGTGGTAGTCAGACTAATACTGATATAGATTCGAATGATTAATATAGAATTTTTGACAATAAATAATAATTATTCCTTAACCAACGAAAAACAAAAACCAGTCAATCAAAAGAACAACGTTCGAGAAACAAAAATCCTCATAACATATCGCTTGCATTACGAAGGTACCGTGACGATGTTCAAACAAATGACAAACAGCCATACTTACAGAATAACACATATAAATCAGATGACAAACATTCATACAGTGCGATGAGTTATTGGTCTGTCACAGGCTTTTGAATGTATAAGATGTATCTGTAGCAATTTTCGTTGTTTTTGTATTTTTGAGATGTGCTCGGATCAGTAATAGCCATATAGTCCGTAACTACTTAATAATATTAAATCTTAATTACATGTCTGGCAACATAGGTCAAGTTAAATTTTCTATTACCTAACATTGAAATGGAAACTATTCAGACTAAGACTATTTATGAATTAGTGACCTGATTATAAGTTACTATACTAAAACAATGACAACAATAACATGAAGGATAAGGAGATAAGGGCAGGACATGCTGGCTTCTCCACGAAACAATAAACAAACTTGGGACTTTCACTTGATTAGCAACTTTTATGACTCATAGACCAATAAGATCCCTACTATCCCTACTAAAAATCTTGGCCTACACTTAGACTCATCGCTTAATTGGCAATCACAGGTCGCAGCTGTCAGTCAGAAAGTGACAAGTACGCTACGGTTCCTCTACCGCTTGAAAAATCTTCTCCCATTCGAGGTGAAGGCGATGCTCATGCAAACCTTAATCTTTCCCATAATAGACTATGGTGATGTTTGCTACTATGACCTGAATGCAGATCTGCTCAATAAACTTGACCGACTTCTCAACAATTGCATTCGATTCGTTTTTAATCTCCGCAAGTACGATCATGTGTCAGCCTACCGAGTGCAACTCAAATGGCTGCCGATAAGACAACGACGCGAGATGACAGCCTTAACTACTCTTTTCTATTCTACATTCTAACCTTTTCCCTTCTTATTTAGCTCCCCCACTTTCACATATGTTTGTTTCTCACACAGCAAAGAAATCTTCGATCTTCTAATAACGCCTCTACACTGCCCGCCACCGTTCAGATTGTTCATATTTTCATTTTTTTTTAAATCTATTCTTCTCTGGAATGAGCTTCCTCTGGAGATCAGATAGGTAAACAACCGTACACTTTTAAATTAAAAATACGCGACCAAACATTCGTGGAAATTAGCAGCATAGATCGCTAACCATGATAGTTTGTTTTAATTTCCTGTTTTCTTTTTTTTTTTTTCCTCCGTCTTTTAGAAATATAATTAGGTATATTT
>NWSH02000505.1:14673925-14692486 GCA_002382865.2 Heliothis virescens
TGCCGATAAGACAACGACGCGAGATGAGAGCTTTAACTACTCTTTTTTCTATTCTACATTCTCCCTTTTCTCCTTCTTATTTAGCTCCCCACTTTCAATATGTTTGTTCTCAACACAGCAAAAATCTTCGATCTTCAAATAATCGCCTTCTACACTGCCCTGCCCACCGTTCAGACATTGTTCATTCTTCATTTTTTGTTAAATCTATTCTTCTCTGGAATGAGCTTCCTCTGGAGATCAGGATGGTAAACAACCGCTACACTTTTAAATTAAAACTTCGCGACCACATTCGTAGGAAATTAGCAGAATCGCTACCGTAGTTTGTTTTAATTTCTGTTTTGTTTTTTTTTTCTCCGTCTCTCTTAGAAAATATAATATAGGTATATATATTTATGTATGTATGTAGTTTATATTGATATATTATTATCTATGTATAGTATATGTATATCAGTATTGTTATTTTTTTTTTCTTTTAACTTAATATAATAAATTCATGCACCTACCGTTGCTATTTCTCCACCACCCTAAGGTAGACTGGTAGAAAACGCCTAAGGCGTTAAGTCCGCCATTGTATGTTTAAATATGTGCAAAAAGTATTAAATAAATAAATAAATAAATAAATAAATAATATTATAAATGCGAAAGTAACTCTGTCTGTCTGTTACGCTTTCACGCCTAAACCAGTGAGCTGATTTTGATGAA
Organism: Heliothis virescens; assembly: GCA_002382865.2. Classification (NCBI taxonomy): domain Eukaryota; kingdom Metazoa; phylum Arthropoda; class Insecta; order Lepidoptera; family Noctuidae; genus Heliothis; species Heliothis virescens. The sequence goes on from NWSH02000505.1 coordinate 14,674,628, forward strand.
ATTTGGCAAGTACAGAGATAGAATAGACCCTGAGGAACAACATAGGTTACTTCTTATCTGGGTACGGGAAATAGTTCCCTCGGCAAGCGGTTGAAGCCGCTGGCAGAAGCTAGTAGTTAATTATTTTAATAAAATGACATTCTCTTAACCTCAGATCACACATCAAAATCAGTCTCATACACAGACAGAACTTCTTGGAGTAAAAAAAGCGTAGCGAATCAGAAACAGGTAAAGTAACAAAGACAAACACTTATAAATCAGCCCATCATATGGTGGCCCGTGAATTATTAGTCCGTTGTGAGATAATGGCCGCGGTAACACAAAGATTTTAGTGCGTGACATTTGGAGTTTGCTATGGGTTCCGTATGTGAAAGAAATGTGTTGAAGTTTTTGGACTAAACTAGTTATTTAAAGTCAAAGTTTTTAAATAGACTTATTAAAGGTTCTTGTGAAAAATCACACTAGTTGCACGGTTCCAAGGTGTTGGTCTTATGGAGAAGAAACTTCATGGATATGTACTCTCTTATTTATACTTTTGTTATGCTTATGAATACAATATAATAAAACCGAAGTTTAACTCCTATTACGTTGCTTAGAAAAGAGAATGTATATGAAGCGTAATAATGATTTCCTTATTTATTTTGGAAACCCAAAGAGGAAACACAATTGATTTTTAGCGAAATTAATATATAACAATCATCTTATAAATAGAAATAATTACGAAGAATTCTTTGAAAGAACCTATTTTAGACACATTCAACAAATACATATTACGAATCTATTCAATAGTATAATTGTTGGCGTACTTAATTGAAATTTACAAAGAAGCTGCGAATGATATTTGATATAAAATAAATAACAGAATAAAAAGTTTACTAATTTACGAGTAGGATATAAGTTTGCTAAAAAAATAACTTTACTATGTGTGATTTACTTTTGTTCATTGAGTTTGCCAAAAAGTTAAACATGAAATAAGTCCCGATGATCTAATTTTCTTACTAATCCGAGATAGAAAATTGATTGGAAAATCGCGAAAGCAAGAGTACCCTTCATTTTAAATTCAAGTCTTTCATTTAGTAATAGCTAGAATATATTTTATTTTACATAGCCCTCAATCAGAAGTCTAATTTCTGCATTTATATCAAGTCATATTTTATCGCACCGGATTAATAAATCCAAGTGTACCAGACCTGTAAATTGTTTCACGGAACCCCAAATTATGACAAAGCGGCGGTCGGCCGGTCTTTTGTCAACATCGGCCATTTTATCAGGGGCATCTTAAAAGCGATCGAACAATAAGTGAATCTTAAGCGGTCGTGTTATCAACGCTATCACGGATACTGCTCAGGTGTGGTTCGGATGCTTCATTTTATTATATTTTGTAAGGAGAAAATGGAGTTTTAGTAGTTTCAGTTCTTGTCAATAACAATTTTTGCCCTTCAGTTAGCCATTTTGCATTCCTGCGCGGTTGTGTTTTGTTCGTATATTTTAACATCTTGAAGGCACTGTAGCCAACCATGCTTCAATACTTTATACAGTGGCAGAATGTACAAGGAGGAAAAATATATATGACAGCAGTTTTGGAAACTGTAAACGTTAAGTAAGATTATCGGTTACTTCTATTTATCCTTATAACAAAAAAAAAACAAAAAAATATATAGCAAAAAGATATATCTTATACGGCTACTAACAGACATTTTTAGCCAACAACCTCAGTCGAACACCACTCTAATAAGATCAAAAGTATACCCGCAGCATCGCACTGTCTTGCCTCACCTTTATATTATTTATTTTCGTAAATATTTTGCGTCGATCGCAACACCAAGATTGTGACAGTCGTGAGTTGACCGATACAATCCAATGACAATCGATTTTATATCCAAAACAATTGTGAATCGATACATTGACTCGGTTTAGTGTCATATTGTTTGATACAAAAATCTGTTTTATCGATACCCTTTATTATGCATCTTTCGGTTGAACGTAAAAGGGGCTTATCGCGACTTTATACATCTCTATTCATTATGGGGTTATTTGTCGTAATGAATTGAAAGTGGTTTGGTCCGTAAGCTTAACATTCACCGAAGTTAAGTACTTTTTAAGTAAACGTGGGAAATTCTGTAAGTGAGACATCGAAAAAGGTTTTGTCAAAAAATAATGAGAGTAATAAGATTTCAAGTAAGAATTTGGAACGACTAAAAGCCTAACGCATACCATTCAAAAACAGATTTCCAATCGCATAAGCATCGGATAAAAACCTTATTCTTTGTGAATAAGGCCACGATAAACACGCTTATTGTGGTTAAATAAGTTTGAAACTAACATTTCTGATTCGGGATTTTTCTTTTATTTCTTTTCACTGCACCGGGTTTTATAAGGTGAACTGTTACCAAAAAGGTTGAATGCGTCCATAGTACGTATTGTGGCACTTCGGGCAGTGATCAAACGACAAAGACGCTTAAAAATGTTACTAATACACCAAGATACATTTTCCCTTCTCTGCAAACTCTTCGAACTCTATAGCCCTTGTTATAAGGTTGATTTTTGCTTGGATATTTGGTTCGGAGCTCGGGTTAAAAGGAAAAAGTAGTGGTTCTCATGATAATGTTATTATTCGAGGTTTTGGAATGAGTGGGCTGGTGATCATAGCCTATTCTGTTGGAGGAGTAAGCGTAAAGTTCTTATTGTAATATACGGTCAAGTGTGAAAATTGTTGTCCAATGGGTTCCGTATACAGGTGACATTTTGTAACCTGACAGTGCGAGTTTTGATATAAGATATTGTTTCATAGAAATTGCATACAATGTTCCTGTTGACTGTCCCAACATAAAAATAAGTCTGAATAAGTCTTGTTGAACACTGTCTCATATTCCTTCTTTTAAATGTCAATACCACTAGAAATAAGCCCATTTTAATACTAAGTATAGGAACCTACTTAGGTAATTGTTTACAAAGGTTCGCCACCCCGCGGGACTCTAACTATTATTAGTTAAGCTATACAAACATTTTGTGGTCCAAGCCGAGATTAAAGTTGTAACACAGACTAGTCAAATACCGTCGATGTCACCTCACAGCCTTCACAAAACAGATAATTTACTTACTAGAAAATTTCTGAGAGTATAATCATTTTTTGAGTGTCCAAAGTTGGGCTGTGTTAAGTTATGATTTAATTTCGGGTATTTTCGATAGTATTTATGGATATACAGAAGATTCAATGTTGAAAAATTGTTTGGTGTCATGTAGGTATTACTTAAGAAAAATGTAGGATGTTTTCGATGGAATTTGGTAAGCTATCTAAGTAAGAAGCAAGAAATATGAATGAATTTGAGAAGTCATTTACAGACAAAATGTTAGCACTCATTTATTTGATTGTAGCCGTGAATCCAACTCTCTCAGCTTCACCTGTCACGCTTGGCCCTACTAGACCAACGATGCAATCAACGTCAAAATCATAAATCCTTTTTTACACTACTATTTACCTCAAAACACCTGTTCAAAAGAAATATCGATTTTTAAACATCGATTTTCATTCGATAAAGACATCGAACCTTAAATGGGACCATCGGAATCGAAACAAAAAACCATTTAAGAAATCGTTGACATTACTCAAACCGGGACTCGATCCCTCCCCGCGGTCGCATTCCTATGCGCCCGCGCAGACGTACCGTCGCCGCACTCACACATGCACACAGCCAGGAGGCAGTTCGGTATTTGAATTTGAATTTGGAACAGCGATGCCATTGGTTCCTCGTTGTGAGTCATAAAGATAAGGTTTATGTGTTTCAAGATTGGGATAATCAACGACCATTCCTGGTGTATGGGGATAATATGGTTGACAATTTGAGTTGATTCGATGGCAGTAATTTAGAATGTAAAAAGGTATATACTAGCTCGTTAGTCAAGAAATAAGGGATTGTAAAGCCTAATGTATGCGAGTGATACGCCAAATCAAGCTTTTTTCCTCATTGTTTCGGAGTCATGGTAATTATTATTCTAAGAAGTAAATATTAATAATTCATAAGAGAGCTTGCCTAAACTGCAGAAAGAATGATTAAACAAAACTCAAAAAGCCTCAATACCATCATGAAAGCCAATCCAAAAAATTACGATGACAAAAATAATTTCACACTACACTACCAAGAATTTACGTAGCAAAAATGTTATATGGCCAATAACTTACTAATTCAAACATTAATCCTTATAAGTTTCACAGGTATTGTGTACCAACAGAACCGCCCACGCAAAATTCGCATAAATATGCATTCACACGCATAATTCCAATCTTGACATGTCGACATAAATATGGAATGCGCTCACGCTTTTTAGCAGATGTAGATTGCAGATAGTAAGAGTATACTTAGATGATTTGATAGTGTTTGTTGACCGTGTTTCGCGGATCATCAGTTTAGTTACGTTTTGGGTAGAATAGAATTTTAAAACACTCAGGCAGAGTCTTCTTTGTTAAATTTTGCTTTTTCTTTGTAATTGATTTGAAGAAATTATAAATCCTGGTCCTATTATTTTTAACAAAATCTTCCAAACTGATGACGCATATTTTTTTGTCGTAATATAATTAATACACAACCAAATCGGCACTTAATATGTTTAAATGTTCATTTTGACCAAACATACATATACTGACGCATTTATCCGAAAACAAGAACCAGAAATGGCCCTTTATCATCATTAAAATAGTTGCTCTATTTTAGCTCCAGGATGACTCCATTCACCTTTGTGAATTTCACAGTAACCAAATGCCACTGTTAACAAAAATGGTGGACAATGCTAACCTTCATACAAACCTTTATAATGAAATTCCCGCTAAATTCGCGCCAAACGCCCGCAGTGTCGCCCAAACGCGTGAAATTATCCAACAATGGCCGATAATGATCCTTTACAAGTGAAGAAATAAAAATAAATACACAAAACATTATTCCCTGATATATTTTATAGCAGGTCCAGGATTTTCAACCCTATTGCAAGTGACACTGAACACATATTCAATTTTGTGTACAGGCAAAACTGCATTGACAATTTTGAACTTCGACAAACTTGGTAATGCAGCTAACGAAATGCTTCAAAGGTTTTATTGCTAGGGAATAAGTTTCAAAATGCTTCAGCATTTATAATATTGATGATGATTGTCGAAATTTTTCCACACCTTCTCTAGTCATTACGGGTAGATCTGCGGGGTGCTTCAACAATTGTTTTGCGTGCATTTTCTGGATACGCCGATTTGTATCGTTTGTAATACAAAAACAACTTATTGTATTGTACAAAAGGGTGGCTTCCGCTAACCAACGGTGTTTAGTTTTGTGGCCTACACCATCAGATGCGGGTGTCACAGCGGGTTGATTTTTGTCACAAATTGTACCCATTGTGTCAATTTTTACTGATTTTCTTAAGCTATTGTTGGTGAAATTTTTACGACACGACTGCATGAGTCGTTTGTGTTAAGATGAAAGTATAACTGTTTGGTTTTGTCCAACAATCTGTGTTGAAATCGTCTGGAAATTCAGCCTTTGTATTTCCTTCGTCATGGTCGTTCATCTTAGTAGGGAGTCTTAGTGGTTAGAACATAAAACAGGCAATATTAAATTGGCTATTATTATTGTCTTGGAGATATACGATATTGTTTGAGTCAATAGTTCAGGGACTGATCTGCAGTTATAGAATTCTGAAGAATAAACTTAATAGCCCTGCCTTCTTGTACAGCTACAAAGATGAGTTATATTATAGCAAACAACTGCAAACTTGTATCAGGCTGTTCCTATTTCATTAGATCTTTAAAATTCCTTTCCTCTTTTCTTGTAACTTTATTGCTATTTGTTTTTACATCATCTTTCACCAAAATCAGTAGTTCCTCAATCAAATCGTCTAACATCGCCAATTTTCTATCATCATGTTTATCTAACACCACAAATTCTCTCCGCCATCTATCCAAGAAAGCAGGTGTGCCATTAGCTGCATCACAATACAGATCTCCAACAATTAGCACAACAATAGTCGCGCGCGCAGATCCAAGGTGTGCAATGTGCATGCGCAACATGTTGGACAGTTTCACTTTTGTTGATCGTTGTGGTGTGATTTGTATACGCTTTGTTCGAAGCTGGACTTCCGGGGCTTAGTTTAGATGGTGATGTATTAGGTAGATTGTTTGTAGTGATTTTATTGTATGCATATTGTGAGAGTACTGATCGAGTAAGAGGTGTGTTAGATCTGGGAAAATTTACGGTCTATTGAGTTCATAATAGTCATGTTAGTGGTTGTCGTTTTTGTTTAGGGAGCACTGTTTGGTTTGGAAAAACTAAGTACTCAATACGAAATAATTTCAGTCGATTATAAAGTGTATTAATTAGCTAGATATGCTGTAGAATCTTTCATAAGAAATCACCACAATAGGGATGGATAACATAAAATTGCAGGTTTCACAGAAATACCTAAAAACAAAATAACAAAACCTTAGAAATAGCACATAAAAATATCGCAGGTACAATGAAATTTAACAAGCACGAATAAAATATCGACCACGAAGTACCCTGGACTCAACCAGGGAACGCTGACCTCATCAGCAGTTAGCATTACTGAAGCTGCGAGGTCAGCTTAAATTGGACTTTACAATACCGTGAAGGGACCATTTTAAACTGACCTCTCGTATAGAACGTGATGGAGTGCCATTAATATCAATTTAAATTGGACGGTGCTCAACCTGAGTTATTTACATCTGGCAAGGTTTTTCTTGCAATTATTGGGAATGGTCGATTCGTTGCAAAATATGGATTATATCTGACAAAATATGTAGGTAATTGCTATAATCTGACTATTTAATTTTGACATCGGATGAACAAATACTATCAAGCCTACAAAAAAAAAGCGATAAGAAAACACAATTATTTGTGAGGAAAATATAATAATACCTTGTGGATGACTGTGTGACGTCACTAAACAGAGATCCCACAGAGGCATTGTACCGACATCGACAACATTTACATAAAAATATATTTCACATCAACCTGACCTTTTTCCGAATAGACCTTATACTTCTGGGACCAGATGACCCACACTACCGTTAAGGCAATAGCTTTGGGTACCAATCAAATAAAATATTATTTTAGAATTTTGTCTAGAAATACTTAAGAAAGATATGTTACTGGTGATCACCACCAACCAACCTTTGAAATTTCCAAAAAAATACAGTGTGACCAAAAAATGCTGTAATTGGAAAAGTTTTTCAGGTGAAAAAAATGGTTTTGCTATAATTTGTCCAAAATCCATTTACTTGTACCAAAAGGTATTTTTGATTAAAATAATATGTTATGTAAACTTCTAAAACATATAATATAACAAGTTGCATGCAAGACAGCCTACAAAGAAGTTTTTTATAACTAACTCAAACACCAGCTTTTCCCTATCAAATCTCCATACATTACCAGGACCACATGATTCGGAGGAGATTTCTGATAGAATCAACAGTGGGCCTCAACGGAGTGGTGTCGCGTCGATAATGTCTTCCCCTCTTAGGCCCATTTCAATACCAAGTAAAATTCGGTTTACCAAAGTTCCCGTTTTCAATTCAACGCCGGAAAAGTTATAGATTGTTATTTTGTGAAGGGTTTGTGGGTTACGGAATTTTTATTTAGTTTTTTTTTTGGCTGTGATACTTTTTTTTTGTTTTAATTTCATTTTGAGGCTCAGTTATTTAAATTAAGATGGTTACCATACCTGTTTATATTTTCCACATTGGAGAGTCGAGCATATCGAATGAAAATTAATTTATTCAGTTCGCGGTTATTTGACTTAACGATATCATCATTACCGTTGTAATTAAATTAATTAGATAAATAAATATAACTGTCTAAATAACAAGCTGCGTTTAACTATTCTTAAACTGGTTTGAACTTACATCTATGAATAGTCCTAAATTAAATTTACGACCGGATCATTGTCCAACTATCACATTCAGATGTCACTAAAAAGCATTCCCAGTGCACTAAATCATTCATTTCATTAAAAGGAACAGGTTCTATTCCTTACAGCTCGTTGTCTCAACCTGTAGCGGGACATAAACTTAATAACAAAACACACTTGACATTATATCTATAAGCCACACGCGGAGTTTTAACAAAATCGACCAGTAAAGAAAAAACTTTTGAAAGGAACAATAAGTTGTCCATCACAGCTCAAGTAACACTGGCTCACAACACCGTTTTAAAAGTGAATTATATTAAACATTGTTATCACGTAGGCCGAGACGTCGTTACGAACAATAAAAGTAATTTTTACGAGTGGCAACCCCTTCGTTAATAAATTAAAAAGTTAGCTGGGGCTAGGGCTGAGAAACAATGCCACTTCACCCTGTAACCCGGAGATCTAAGTTTTGTCGCCCTGAGGTAATAAGGGTGGGTAGGGTGACTATAAATTAAGAACTAATGAAAATCCTTTTGAAGGGTTTCATTCATTCCATTTTATAAATGAAACCAAACCAAATTGGAATACAGTTTGCCGTTGAAATGGATTGTTTTTAAGAGCAAAAGTGGCAAAATAAAAGTTCTTCACCCTTCTTTTATTGTTGCTTCATTAGTGGCTTTAGCTCTAGCTCTAACCCCTTATACGAGTTCACTTTCCGTTGTAATGCATGCACATTGCAAATGATCTTTTTACTCAGCATTGTCTTTTCCCGTATGATAGAGAATCCGCTGTACGCGCTTTTTAGTAATAGCTGAGTCCATGTTTTAAAACTGGCCAAACTGAACCCGGGGTCCGTCAGGACCGCATGGGAATTTAAATGTCTCTGTTTAGTTCTGATCGTCTTAGTTCTCTGTTTACTTCTGATATCGTGGATTTCTAAGCAAAACCTTTGGATTCGAGATAAAAACAGTTCACGCTGATATAATGTTTTCCAAAAATGTTAATCACAACAATGTAGGATAACTTCGTTTGAAGCAGTTGTAATAAAGGCTAAGCTTTGAGCCCTTAAACAGGAAAACAAAACAAACTCACGCAATGGCTTCCACAAAACAAGAAACAATTTCCAGGGAAACTGTTACTTAATAACAAAAAACAAAAAGTTGCGCAAGTTTACCTTTTCAACTCTTTTATAAAAACAACAAAAGCTTAACCCTAAGTAATGGTGACATCTGATTGGGTGCATACAATTTTGTCAAGTACCCCCAAATTAATTTTTGAGAACAAAATCCATTAGCGAATTGTGTTTTTTCTTCGCATTGTTTGGGGTTGTCCCATAATTTACGCGAAACTCGATTGAAGTCGTTTTTAAACGCTAGGGCGGCGAATGCGTGTTGCATACATAGAATACACATGCACTCCTTGCAGGATATTGTAACCTTTATGCTGTGTTCATCAAGGTTCATAATCGAAAGGGATTTAGTTTCTGGGGTGAATTTCTAAGTTTGTAAATCGGTGTTTTCTTGTCAAGTCTATGATTTATAGGGAACAATTGTCTATAGTAGAATGCGTGTAAAGAGAATATTTCTATTTGTATCGTTATCCATTAGTTTTTGTGTGCCTCAGTGCGGGTTTACATTTAATTCAGTATTGTTGGCAGTGGCATTTATTGCATTCGATTTATGGCCACTAAAGGGTTTTTTAAAGTGACTAGATGTGTTAGGCTTTTAGATATTTTTATTGGCTTGAGGTGTGATAGGTGTGGAAGATGAGAATTGATTGTTTTCTTTTTTGTACTTTGGCGTTTAAGATCAATAATACTTACTTCTTCTACTACTCTCTCGGGTCTCAAGATACAATTGACGGGTGGCGAATATTACTTCATAAACCCTTATTTTTGTGAAAGAAGCGATTTACATTAATTGCAAAATTTTACCCATGTAAATATGTATTTAATTTTATCATATCCAAAGTAAATGAAAAATACACTGAATACGTAAAAACTGAAAAATAAATTGCTTACTGGTATTTTATGAACAATAGCGGACTTCCATTATATTTATCAAACAAAACAAATCCTATTAGCAACAACACTATTGACACAAAAGATATTAACAATTAAAATTGTAACATATTTACTAGTTATTAAAAAACAAAATGATTACAAAAGATCGTACCGGCGATTCGCAAACACAGGCTATTGTTTCGAAAAACATCAGCTGTGTACATTCGTATACAATAAATGTAATACCCCATTCCGTATTCATATAGGATAATCCCTACAAAAACCCTGTGTGCGACGATCAAAATAACTATAAAAATACAATAAGCAGCTTATACGTGTTCCCTTAATGTGTGCGCGAGTGTACATACAAACGACAGCCGTCAACCCACCACAATCTGTCAAACTTTATCAATCAAACATTAACCTTCCACTACTGTAATAAGGTTGAAAATCGATTGCAGAAATTTGACAGATTGTGGTAACTTATATGCTGTCGTCTGTACATAAGAAGGACGAAGTCATACGAGTGAATGGGACGGAGACACCGAACAATCATATTCAACTTTTGACTCAATAATTTGTTTGGTCACGGCTTTTCATGGGACGCGATAGAAAAGCGCTTTTAAAGGTACCTAAAGCGAAACTTAAATTATTTTATAATGGCTCTTGATAGCTTTAGCATTTGTTAAGGCTTTTTCATTGAGTCTGACTGGGTTTGTTCACATTCTACCTTTGTGATCTGTGGTTTAATGTGAGGTAAAGAAAAATATCAATTCAGGCAGAATTTTTGCTTTTTTACTTTTAAAAGCGTTTTTTTCTCTTTCGTGTATTTCTTATTCGGTAAAATACCAGGTAATTGAATCAGGAATAAAGCAAAATTTTCAAAAAATCTGTACATGCACTATTTTCTGTCTTTATTTCTTACTTTTCTATACGACATACGGCTTAAGGGTCATGGCACACTATGCCCGCACCGCAACGGCGCAGCTCCAACCCAGCCAATAACGTGTCATTTAAATTTGAACATTAAATCGTATGACGTATGATATATTTTCATAATGTCAATACAAAAAGCCAACGGCGGGTTGTCAGCGCGCGGGTCAAGCGGGCGGACCGCGTGCTTACAGCGCGCCGACTGCGTGCTTACAGCGCGCTGACTGCATGCTTACAGCTCGCCGACTGCGCGCCGCAATCAATGTCAATAATCAATTGCAAATGTCATATAACGTGTGACAAGAAGCTTTCACCTCGCGGCCGGCGCGCCGACCGCGCGCTTGCACCTCGCGGGCGACGCGTCGTAAGCGCGCTGACGGCTAGCGGTAGCCAAAATTCGAAACAACGCCGTGCCGGAGCTGTGCCGTGACCGTGCCGGTACAAAGTGCCATGACCTTAACATTTCAAACAGCCAACCGTTATTTACCAAATTCAAAATTTAAAATATCGATTCCAAAATGGCGGTTCATTGTTGGCAATTAGGTGAAGTGTATCGAAAAGATTTAATCCCATTGGTTCATTGTGAGCTCAATTATAAAGAGTATTTATGCTATATTGTGCTAATAAAATGTTTGGCCCTTTGTACACAAAATTGGGTCACGTTTGTAACGGCAACAATTGCTTTTGCGTACCTAATATTTTACGTAGGTGTGTTTGTTGAAAATGGCGGACATGGTACAGACAACAGCAGGTCAACGTATACGAATCTGTCAAATTTTACCAATCGAACATTAACCTACCTCCATTGTGATAAGGTTGAGAATCGATTGCAGAAATTTGACAGATTGTGGTAACTTGATGTGCTGTCGTCTGTACATCATGTCATTTTGTTTTGTAATTAAATTAGCTCCAAAATAAAGCTAGTATTGCCTGCAACATGAAATAAAATCGTAGATACCTGGAGTATGTCAATGATTGTGTATTTTGACTATAAATAAAACTAGGATTAAATTAGTAATGGAGGTATCAAATATTTTTTGTTCTTAGGCCAAAAAATTGCTACATATCTACCACCAGTGGTTTCACCCACTTCCCGAGGGAACTACTTATTACCCGTTCCCTTATAATATCCTATATGTCATTAAGATATATGAGCTATATTACTGCCAAGTTTCATCAAAATCCGTCCAGTACTTTTTGCGTGAAAGAGTAACAAACATCCATACATACATTCCCACAAACTTGCATTTTTAAAACATAGTAGGATTTTAATTAACTGCAAAATTAGTTCTGAAGAACAATTTTGAGGTTACCCAAAATTTCTGCCGCCAAAAAATACTTACATCCCTACTAACCGTAACTATCTGTATCATGCACCAAAAAAACCGATATCTTTTAGTGACGTCACAATCCGGTACACATCTGCCCTTTATCGTCTTCGATCTAAAGCCGTGCTTAGCGAAAATACTCATTTATCTTAAATACGATCTGGAAGTTCACTAATCTGTCTTTTGTGTCTGTCTGTCTGTTTGTTGGGGATGTTTTGTGCAATTAGTTGATAGGCTAGTGTGAATGTTTTTGTGGGGATAAGGTGATGGTAATTGATATCGATGTTTTTGGTGTTGCTATTGATAGTTTGTGGGTTTCGTAGATTTTTATTTAATTTGCGCGTAATTATAGGAATTTCTGAAGTTATAGATTTCAGTGTTTAATTTTTGTTATAGTAAGACAGTGAAACTAACTAACAGATCTGGAGACAAATAAGCATAGAATTTAATAAGTAAAGTAAGTTATGTGCATTTTAATTAAAATAATTATAAGTTTCTTAGATTAAATTCTCACAAAAATTCAATTAAACTACTCAAACTATAAAAAAATCGCTAACAATACACAGAAAAACTACAATCAAATCAATAATCAATGATATCGGCCCCTCTATAACGAAAATATTTCGAAACTTGGACTTTTATCCTTTTCCCTTGCCACTGCCGATGACAGTTCACCTAATTGATTGTTTTTTTTTTTCTATTTTCTCCTTTCCCTCCCTCCGTCTTGGCGGGAAATTTAAAAATCGTATTCAGTCCGTTCTCAAAGTTATGATTGGGAATTCAACTATTTAAATCGAGATTGGAAATATGCAAATGAGAACAGACCTTTTGTGCTGTGTCTGTGGGCTAATAAATAGTTGGAATTTAAATTTATACCTATTTTATTTGCTAGTAATAATGTGGTTTGATTTTGAGTTCGTCTAACATGGCTGGCTGGACAAAACTCCTAGGAAAAACCTTCGTGCAGATTTCAAATGAATTCATAAAACAGAACACCAATTTATAACGTTTATTTTTAATGACATGATGGCTTCCAGTAAAACAAAAAAGGTGTAATGTTATTTTCTGAAAATCAATAAGTATGCCACTAAAAATATTTACAGAACAATATAAATAATATGGTTACGGGTATCTATAAATTATTCTAAAATCAACACTGGGGTGGCAGTAAACATTTTTTTTTAACACAAAACAGCTAATTTGGGACTAACCGTAAAATTTTCGAGAACCAGCTATTCTATGGCGTCTATACGCCATAACGTTTCCATTATTGTGCTAGTGAAATTATACAATGCTCATTACTGTGGTTCCGAAACAGCATGACATTTTCCAAAATCAATCGAAAATAATCCTTAAACATAAACTAACAGAATACATAATGCATCGGCTGCAACTACCAAAATTGCAGTCCACAGTGACCTCCAACAAATTTAAAAACCCAGAAAAGAAAGAAAGAATCATTAAATGTCCACAAACATCTTTGTTGAAGACAATGAAGGTATAATGCAGTCACCAGGATTTCAAAAGCATACAGTGGAAACGCCGAAGGACCTTAAAACAACAGTTAAGAATAGTTGACACGGCTATGGAATGTCTTTTCTTCCATAATGTTCCTCTATTGTGTATAATGTCATAAAAATTAACTTTAGAACCATCGGCGAAAGCTTTGATGGCTTGAGATATTACTGCACTCCTGGCAACTCTTTATCATCCTAACACCCTTTCATGTCCTCCACAATAATAAGCTTTGTGATCAACAGTTAAGGTTCAAAGTCAATCGACAATAGTTCGTTAGTTATGCACAATGGATTCGAAGTTAATGCCTTTGTCTAAACAATTACGGTGTGTATTGTAACAGGCATTCATTTGTGTTTCTTGTTCTATTGATACCAAGTTTTTGTTCCTTGGGTGTCCGAACCACATCATAAATCAGCCGTTACAGGCGAATGTTATATTATTTGCATACTGCATAAGTGTAATCTAAAGCGTTTTCAACCCTATCGTCAAAGTAATAAAGTTCATTCGCAGTTATAGGGAAGTAAAAAAGGTTGGTAAGTAAGGTTTGCGCGCGCGCTTCCAAATGATGCTCTTTACTATTGACGTTTCTATTCAAGCTATGTGCGATGTCTGATGTTTTTATAAACGATAAATTTTCAATTGTCAGCCTCCATTGTGAATTGGCGCGTTCTTACATTGGTACCAAGTTAAAAATACAGTTCCTCGAACATGTCTCTGCTAAGATTTATCAGCGGAATAAGGAGATATTTTATTTTGTGAGCTACAAATACATGTTTGCTGTGGACGGAGTCATGCAACATTGTTTGGTCTTTAAATGCATTTTGAATACGTTGATTGGTGTGGTTTATTTAGTGGGATGAAGACGTCTGAAGGCAGCACAGAAGTAAATTGCCTATTCATGGCTCGTGACTGATCAAACGTACCCGGAACAGTGTGTAATCATATAGTTACCGTGTAATTATCGTTATTCATGTCGCTTTTAGAATGTACCGTTAAATTGTAAAATGCTTCTTAAGCTTGCTCGAATACATGACTGGAAAAATAAATAATATACAATCATGCTTTGTGCTGTCCTTCTTATATGTTTAGTTGATTCTTTATGTGCATGTACAGGTGTCAGCTTGAATGGTTCTTCACTAATAGTAGTTGTAGACCCATCTATTTTCTTAACTATGTGCCGTGTGTTTTTGAAACGAAATATTCAGAAAGTGAAATTTACTCTTCTTCATTTATATTTATTTAAACCTTCTTCATCAATATTTTAAAACGATTATTTCTTTAAGCAGCTGTGTCGACTCACATAACTATTAGGTAATGTTTTGTCAACCATTTAATTATCGAAAAAACTCTGAGCTTTTTATTTACAAAAATATTCGCTGACCTTTAATTTCGTGGAACAATAAAGCATTGAAAAATGGGAAACGTTAGCTAACTTATTGTGAAAAATAAAGAAACAAAAGTGTGACTTAATCATGAAACTTGGAGCATTCAGAAAGTTGTTCATCATCAACAAAAGATGAGGTGAGGGTTCACCATATTTTCCAACGAAGCTGTATTACGTATTCTGTGATAATAATCGACTTTTTCAATTGTATAATAAATAAAAGTTACACTCAATTTCATAACGGTTTCGCTGGCAAGGGGTTTTTTGTGGGAAATATGAAGTAACTTATGCAACTTATAAACGGTTTTTTGTCGACAGTTTTTTGTTTTATTGGCACGCAACTAGTTAAATTGAAGTCTGATAATTTTTATATCGCTTGATGTCGCCAAATTATGGAGCTAGAGCAAGCTAGATCAATATTTGTGGTTTTAGCATGAGGAGAGCATCTGTTCAGGTGTGCTGAAAGGATATTTTCGAGACATTTCTATGATTAAAACAAGAAAATAAAATAAAGAAAGAAACCGTCTAAATATTTAATCAGTAAAGTCTAAGTAATTTCGACATAATATAGAATACTTTATACAAGAAACATACAGGAAAATACATATTTTTATTCCCCCATTTTTTGTTTCAAATTACACAACTGTTTGGAAATTAAGTTCAGGTTGTTATTGTTGAAGTTGTTTCACTAAGTAATATTTTGTTTTGTTTTGAAAATAATGGGCTTGATACCTATTAGAAAACAAGGCTTTCTGTTTGTTTGCGCTTAAGATTAGTTGTGTTATACAAGCTCTGATTTAAGCTCTTGATTCATACTCAAAGTCCAATTCTTTCTTTGCATGTTAAGGTAAAGTATTACAGCCCTTTTCCGGCGTTGTAAATTTGAGGGCTAGCACTTACTTATTCTTATTCATTATCTACTGATTTTTAGACCCTATCTATCCATTGTTTTTCTATAGATTGAAGTTTCACATCATTTAAATGGAGGTGACGCACTATAGTCTATATACGCACAGTAGCGCGAAAAAAGTAACAAAATGAAGTGCATTTTTTTGATGATCCAAAGGTATGTTGGTATTGTTATAAGATGCCTGTCATCAAAATTATATGCGACTACCCACAAACCTGTTAATATTTAGTCTTAACATTCAGTCAAAGTTGATTGACCTCAAGTGCTTGTTATTACGTATTAAAAAGAAGTTCACTACTTTAGCATAATTTTGTTGTTCGGATCAACTGCTACCTGTTTTTTTTATTTGTATTGTGATTAGTGGATTGTTTTTGTCATGTCAACAATCAGTGTTGGTAAGTTTGTACATTATTGTAGTATAGAAATATTTTAACGGACAGTAATGAAAATATTCCAATTTTTTTACGATTTTAGAAGGTATAGAAATTGTGCAGGTATTTGCAGGTTCTGGCGTAATTTTTTTTTGGTAGTTATATTCATGATCTTAATATCCTTACTTCCTTACTAATATTATAAATCGGAAAGTGAGTTTGTTTGTTTGTTTGTTTGTTCCGCTTTCACGCCGTAACTACTGAACCGATTGCTTTGAAATTTTGCAGACGTAAAGTTAGAAGTCCGGATTAAATAATAGGGTACTTTTTATCCCGAAAAAAATAGATATTCCCGAGGGAAAACAAAAATATTGTTTGCTTGATGGATGGATTGTAGATGGCGCTGTGTGTCGAACCGAATTCCACGCGGGCGAAGCCGCGGGCGGAAAGCTAGTAAGATATAAAAAAAGGTGCCCTTACATGCGCCGTATATTTATTTTTTTCAGTATTAACTCATTTAGAGTTATTTGAAAAATGGCTTTTATATAAGCATCTAACAAGAGAGATGGCTTGTAATGAATTAATTTCATATGTTGTGTTGTGAAGGAAAAAGTTATTTCAGTTCAAGTCATTAAGCCAGTTTTGGAGGAATTTATAAAAAATCTAGAAATACGCTGGAAACCTTGTCACAGAGACCGAGAGAAGTTTTGACTACAAATAAGGATTGGTTAAAGCTATCCATAAATTTACACAAAAAAGAAGACAATATAGCTGTAAATAAGGATTTCAAGTTTATCCGAGAGCGTAGAACCAGAAAAGATACAGCAATTCACACCAATAACGATTTATTAAACTATCTTCTTCTATCATCAGACCCAATTGTTTCACAAATTTCGCTTAAAAAGAAGTACAACAACAAGCTGAAACTTGATTGTGAAGCGATAAATTTACTGAAATGCCCATCTATTTTCAATACAAGTACTAGTGCCGAAGTTGATTCTGGTTCAGATAGTGAATAAAACAGTTGAAAAGAATTAAATCATGATATAATAACATAAATCTAAATCGTTAAATTATCTTTATTGTATTCTTGAAATAGTGCAATTTATTTACTTATGGAATTGATGTATTTTGTAAAATTTAAAAGTGTATATTCACTCTTAATTCATATTACTACTAAATTTACATGATAATTTAATAATGAATCAATTGAACTAATTTCAAATCACTTTTACCCAATGCAACTACTTTTTTCGCGCTAAATAGAGGCTCTAGACCACTGTGTGACGTCAAAATTCAATCTGTAATTGCAAATCATCGAATAGATTGCTTATAGAATAGATTGCATATAGAAATCCACCATACAAGCCTTTCTTTTAACAAACTGCTATCATTAATACGTCCTTCATTTATTTTTCAATCTCACTCTCACCTTTTTACATTTATGTTATTTTATTCATGGTGTTTGATTACACACCCTCATTTTTACACCCTCTGGAAACTTC
>NWSH02000505.1:14694024-14706975 GCA_002382865.2 Heliothis virescens
GACCCTGTTGTTTCACAAATTTCGCTTAAAAAGAAGTACAACAACAAGCTGAAACTTGATTGTGAAGCGATAAATTTACTGAAATGCCCATCTATTTTCAATACAAGTACTAGTGCCGAAGTTGATTCTGGTTCAGATAGTGAATAAAACAGTTGAAAAGAATTAAATCATGATATAATAACATAAATCTAAATCGTTAAATTATCTTTATTGTATTCTTGAAATAGTGCAATTTATTTACTTATGGAATTGATGTATTTTGTAAAATTTAAAAGTGTATATTCACTCTTAATTCATATTACTACTAAATTTACATGATAATTTAATAATGAATCAATTGAACTAATTTCAAATCACTTTTACCCAATGCAACTACTTTTTTCGCGCTAAATAGAGGCTCTAGACCACTGTGTGACGTCAAAATTCAATCTGTAATTGCAAATCATCGAATAGATTGCTTATAGAATAGATTGCATATAGAAATCCACCATACAAGCCTTTCTTTTAACAAACTGCTATCATTAATACGTCCTTCATTTATTTTTCAATCTCACTCTCACCTTTTTACATTTATGTTATTTTATTCATGGTGTTTGATTACACACCCTCATTTTTACACCCTCTGGAAACTTCGTCAGCTAAAACGCTAATCGCTTCAACTTTGTGAAGACGCTCATTTGCCTTTTCAAGTCACTTTTGTTCGAAGCCGACGATGCAGTGTCACTTCGCCGAAACTCTTAAAAGACCTTTATCAACAATGCCATGGAAAACTAAACCTTAGACTTCAAATTCTAGAGTTGATTTTTCCTTGCGAGGTTTGCGTGTCAACTTTGATGTAGATAACAGAACAAATTGAGAAGTGTCCTGTTTAATTAGAGTTGCTTCGAAAAGATGTCTGTCTCAACTCGCGTGGATAATACCAGCCCACCAATTAGTTAATGGTTAGATTGAAGGATTTTAATGAGATTGTATCTTTGGTAAAATGCAGGACCCTTTTAGACAACAAGTTTACAGGAAGTGTTTGGAAAGTGTTGCACTGTTTAATTGTCGGTATTTTTGTTTTATTTATCTGATTTTCAGATTTGTGTAAAGGGTTTTGATGGTTTGTTTGTAATTAAAATTTTACCAACATTTTTAATGAATCATGTTTTTTGTAGGTAATGGTACTATGTAATTAAAAATGTGGTTAATATTAAAATGCACCAAAATTGAAATTGAGCTCAATTTGAATATTTTGATGCGGCATTTTATCGTGACGGAGTATTTTCAGTAAGAAAAAACTTTCTTACATTAAGTTTTCCTGATTCAGTTCTTAGTAGCAAACATTTCGTGGAAACTAACGTAAACATAATATTTAGTGTCCCTCGCTTGGCCGATCAAACTGAACCATTGCTAATTAATGAAATAAATTAGCACTAACCGAAACTCCGTGGTTAACTGAGTAAAAAATTAAACGAGTGAAAAGCTTAATTAACGCGACGAGGTTTTAATATCAATATTTTTTTAGTTTAAGACACCCTCTTTGCTGTTTTGGAGTTGTGAAAATGTGTGTGCGTAGTTTTTTGGTTGGATGCGGTAATTTAAGGCTACAGGAAAGCGGTAGAATCGTATTGTAACATGTTATAATTACTTTGAAATTAATTCAATGTTTAACGCCTCACGGGAAAACGTTGGGTGTTATAGGTTTCACGTGTGTGTGTGTCTATCTGTGAGTTATAGATAGATTTTTTAGTTAATTAGTTTAGCGAGTCCCAACAGAGTCCTCGTAATAATTTACGTATTACACAGAAATGAACATAATTTTACTTTATTATTAGAATCATTATCAGGCATAATTGGAATTGCATTTGTTGAGCAAGAACAGAAAATGAGGAAAATCTTGACATTTCCTGAAGAAGTTTTTGAAGTTTCACGAAACAACCCTAATTTAATCTTCAGGCCCTATGGCTCGATTGATAACAGTGGACAAGCAATTCGAAAATAGATAAATGTAGTGGAATATTCAAGAATACCGCACCACAGGACAGACCAGAGTAACACCAGCAAATATTGCCACCTCTGACATCATCCTATATCGTCGCCATCCCAACTACTCGTCGCTATAATTGCACAAGGCTCGACTGGAAGCGTCGGCAGAAACGCTTACTAATTGCCATTGAAAAAAGGCGAAAGCCCGACTGAAAACATTCCCAACCAGCTTTGATGTTTTTTACTAAAACCGAGCCTTTTGCCCTCAAAGCTTGATAAGCTACACTACCCTTAAAGCCGTAATAAGGTACTTTGAACCAGGTGTGACGTACTCGCATACTGAAAGAAAAGTGCCAACGACTTTGTGCTACCATCTTGTGAAATGTGAAGGTTTTTCTTTGGGGGTGTTGTAAGTTGGGGATTTGCTTTTGAGGCCAATTAAAGCATTTTTTTATTGGTAACACCGTGGAGTTTTGTTGTGGTTCCAGCAGCAGTGATAATGGTGATTTTGTGTCGATTAGTTCCAGTCTGTTACACAGTGTTGGAAAAGTATACCATATTTGTCTCATATACGGCGAAGGAAAACATTTCGAGGAAACCTGGACTATAAAGTCTGAAATCACCCACCCGCATTGAGCAAGTGTGGTGATTAAAGCTCACTCTTTGTCTTTATGAGAGGAGTCATGCGGGACGACAAAAAGGCTGATGATGTTGATGATGACTTGCCTCATGCATTACCAGAAAATGGCTATTCACCTAGAAATTGACTGTATTTATCTTAACGCTATTAAACTTTATTAGCACAATATGTAGTAGGATACAATTGAGTGTTGCCATGTCGCAGCCTTTATTTCTACTATGCTTAAATAGCTTTTCATTGGTGAACGCACTTTAAGATAAAAGCCTCATTAAACCTATAAAATAATAAGCTACAATAGGTACATTGTAGTGGACTATGTAATGTAGACGTATTACATAGTTAATTACATAGTAGCTTTAGTTTCTACAATATTTAAGAGAATAATTGAAATCGCATAATACTCATTCAAGCCAATAACAAATTAAATAGACTATTATTTGCCTGCAATAGTAACTAGACTTTCTTAATACTATTACGTCACTAATCCGAGCCTACCCCATTATGATACTCGAAACAGGTCATTTTCTACCCAAAACTTACAACCCAAAACCAACTTTATTTCTCAATCCTAAAGTTGAAAATCGCTTGTAGAATTTCAGGACATGATCTTAGCAAGGGCAGGTCTTTAGCATTTGGTACATTGACATAGGAGGTCGTGTACCTTGGAAGTCTTATAAGAAGTTGTATAATATAACAATGAAGTACAATTACGCGAAGTTTTCATTCACGTTAGATGGTTGTACGGGGTGTGACTTTGGGCCGACAGTTCAAAGGTTCGTTGGCTGGACTGTCGCGTCGTGTTATGTAGTGACCTGGTCGTTGTCTGTCCTGGTACTTTTACTAAATACCCTTTCTGAAATGCAGGCATTACTCATTTTGCTTCTTGTCACGTATTGAGCAGGCACGCTAAAAACAAGGAGCCTCCTAGCTCGAATCATTTGCGAAGAAAATGCACATGGGAAAGTTGATGTTTGAGAAAAATTTTGACATTTTATAAAGATTTTATGAAACTATCAACATCTCTTCTATCTATGTATAAATAAGCATGTATAACCTCTTTTAGTACTCTAGAGAGGATTTTCACTCTAAACTCATCAACCTCTCACAAAACTCATTACATATACTTTTCAAAAGCAGTCCCCAGAATCCAGTTTACTCATATATTCTAATTAACGTGTCGGACTTGGTAAAAAGTGTCAGAACAATAGTTGTGACACCTCGGCGTGTCGGACGGATGTCGGTAGGCGACACTCCCCCAATTGTTTTGCTCTAAACATATATAACTAGTTCACTTCATACTGTACGTACACCCACGGTGGAATTATTACAATATGTGATCCTACTTGGTTAGGAAGGCTATGGGTTTGGAAGGATTTTTGAGACTAATTATTTTTCCTGTCCTTGAGTTAGATTTCTGAATTAGAGAATTGACATAGCAAATTACTAATACCTACAGTATTTTTTTTTGTAGGCACAAGGAGTGGATGTTTCCAACAGTGTACGATGACTGTTATTTACCCAATTTTATTTATAAGTGAAGAAAATAAATCAATCAAATCTTTCTAGAAACGAAAGTAAAATCTCAGAGTTTCCCATCTTAATATCCTCTACTTGAGTAGAGGATATTAAGATAATACGAAGCTCAACGAACTCTAATTTATCTTTGTTTCCCACAAATGTGTGCTTCACCTAATTATCCTGCCTAGTAATGAATGAACCCATGGTGTTCCTAACTAGAGACGCGTACCTAATACCTGTTCCACACAATGATTCATTGTCTACAACACTAAACTTCTGTTCAATAGTTGTATTCCGGCCGAGCCTGCTGAATAATTACTTTCCGGCTACCGTTGCCATGGCAACAACCCTATTAATTAACAGGAAAATATTTTTTACTGTTATAAAGAAAGTGCGTAAAACCAGGTCTGTGAAACTTAATAAAATAATAAATTATACATAGTTTGTGTGATTTTTCCATGCTTTATGTAAGTAAATAAAAAATACACACACTTAAATTTGCATTCAAATTAATTAATTATAAAATGTCCACGAACCATAAACTAGCGGAATATATTACAAATGTCGACACTATGAATAGAAATACATAATTTTACATAATGATAGAGTTAAATAAATTGAGATTTATATTAGCACAAAAAGGTGGCACAAAAAATCGCCAACACGATTTATCATAATAAAACCTATCATCGACAAAAACGAAGAAAAAAAAGTATATCGTAGCATGAGTTGCGCTCCGTAGCTTTGACTCGCCGACGACGTAGGACCATTGTTTTCAAATCGGTAAAAGATCCAGTTCCGCCACTGGAACACACCGCATTAATTACACGTAATTGAATTTCGAATTGGAACGATGACATTTAAATTTTGGCGGGATCCGTTCACTCGGTAGTGATGTGCAACAAAGACACCGATTGCCACAATCGAGACCTCCCGCCGCTCCACATAATGGTATATTAGAAACATCGAATAGTGAAATGTGTGTAATGAGAATTATCTGGATTGCTTCTGTTGTAACGGCAGGCTTGAGACTGATACACGCTTTTATTGTGCCATGAATAGCATTCTTCACTCCCCTCTATACTAAAAGATTATTTTATATTGTACTCCCTTTATTATGAGCAAAATAGTAATCAGTTAGTTTATTAGGTGCGTTACTTGCAGAAATGCTTGGGAACTCCTTTTATTCTTGCCCGTAAAACGCGAACACCTATTTCGGTAAAGCTATTAAGAGAGGCATAAAAAAAATAATGGCTATATTATTTCGTATAGAATGTTTTGGTAAGTTATTCTAATTTATACAAATATTTTACACGAGTATAAGTAATCTTCATTAAATTAAAATTCAGCTCAGCAGGGGATAATCGAGGCGAGTATTACCATGATAATTAGCGGAAAACTCTGTGCAGTGTGCATTCATCTTGGTAGCGATTATTTTTGAGTTCAAGTTAGTATCGACTTTGTTGCCATGACTATAGGGTTGGTAATTGTGAAGATGGTTGGGTTCTTGACAATTGCTGGATTGTCTCGCGTGAATGCGCACATCCCTAGTAGTCGAGAGTCGAGGTAGCCACGTGGGATCCCCTGCGGGGACGCTGATTGTCGACGAGTGTCGCTTTACGCCGAACGCGCAACACTAGTGCCGAATTCGAATTTAGAGGTGTTATTAATGTAATAAATGATATCGGTCGAGATTTTTTTAATGTCTTTTTTTTAATTACCTTTTTTATAACCGCTCAAGTAGTTTAATGTTTTAAGTACTTTAAACTTTACGTTTAATATGTAAATTAATTGGTCGTTAAATCGTGTAATCAGAAAACTATATCACTAAAATTGTAATAAAAACAGAAGTTTATAGATCGGTAGGTAATGTTTTCCATTTTAATTGATTGTGTAGCAGATTTTTTTACATCTTAATCTTGAGCTCGTAAGAAAATGTTCAAAGATTATGCACAGAAGATATGACACGGCACATTCGACATTTTCTTACCTATTTTACCCTACAATTTCTAGGTATAATTGATACTTTTGTTTACAAGGTATAATAACGCGCAACAAAACTAATTAGTTCCCCATACCCTCCCAATGTTCTACCGTTAAATTAACTAAGCGAATCAACTGATTTGCTTGTATCATGACTTGTATATTTCTCACTTCTGTATATTTCCAAAGCAAAATAAAATAGTAAGTTCTCGTATTTTTAACTTGAAATGGCACATACATGAAATTGCGCTTACGTGAAATTTCTGCTTTATTTAGAGTTAAAAAAAATATATATGCAATAATAAAAACCGATCCTGAAAGGAACAACGCCTTCTGAATTTTAGAATAAGCTCCAGATCTGAAAATCACATAAAAAAAACCAGTAACATTTAAGCTTGAAACCAGTTGCAAATAAATTAACACATAACAACTAAAAATCATTAACATTCAAAGGTAGCTAAAATGCCGCCAACGGCCGCATGACACAGCAAAACCACTCATTGTTCTGACATATTATTCGAACCATAATTAGCAGGCGATATATAATTTCACGGGAATTATAACGTTATTAAAACTGGAAGCGCCATTTTAAGGCTCTGATAGATGTAGCGATTCTTTTTTTCGATAGTGTTAATTGAAAATGTGATTCGGATTTTAGTTGGTAATGTGTTAAAATGTGCGAACTAATTGTGCCGTTTATAATAGGCGGCGCAGCATTGATTTATAGGAACAGATAATTTAAATATTTCTTCATATTTAGGACTGAAACTTTCAAATTATGACTTTGTCTCGCTGGGAGTGGGAATTTCTAAAAAGATTCAGTTATCACAGCTTGAAGCCGAGACGGCACGATTTATAGTATATGTTGTGTTTAGTGGCTCAGTGATTCTATAGTATGTTTTAGTCCTTATTATTTGCCTAATATGCGAGTGTTCTTTCTTGTTACATCAATGCGAGGAAATTAACTATGTAGAACAAAATAATCGTCTTTTTTTTCATCAACATTTTTAAAGATTTCGTCTTCTACTTCTTCTGAAGTTATCGCAGCCAAGTCGGTATTCGAATTCACAACCTTCCAGTAGCCACTTCATATAAATCAACTGTATAGATATACATATATACAAGAAACAACACATGTAGTCCGTCTGTAATCCGACGCGACTATCTCCGAAAACATTGTCCCGCTGAAAGACGACGAATGTCCAATGATGGGAGCAGTTTGTACTGAAAGTAACCAACAAATTTTTAGGAAGAACTGTGAACTAAGTTTTATCAAAGCTATAGTGTAAGTAAAGTTTAAACATGTCCTAAAACATCAACGGTTTTTGATTAAAGGGAAAAATATTCTCTATAAAATATAGATACTTATGATTGATTAATAAAGAGAGTAATTACTGTTTTATCTCTTTACAGTATAAAACTACAGAAAATTACAAAGATTTCAGATTAAGGCATTTTGCGAGCCTGAATGTCCTTTCCAAGGTTTACTTGATGAAACTATTAGACCGAATAACAGATATACATAGTGCCATTTATCTACAATCTGCATAATATTATATGAGGCTTTCTACGCTCCACTGACTTAGCCACTGGCAGCACATAACAGGCCCAACAGCGCATACAGCACAACGCCATCCAGATACGTCCACATTCAAACATCGAAACCTAATTTCCTGTCTCAGATACACCATGCACGCCGGTCTAAGCCTAAAGACAAATACACCAACAAAACCACTGTCAAATGACCCGTCCCCCCTCTCTTCTCACGTCTACTTCCCAACACATGAAGGGGCCTTGTCATAGAAATGCGCGGGTCAAGATACAATGGTCCGGTTGACCAAACAGTTCTAGAGTATTGTGGCGTAAAGGAGGTTTGAAAACTGAGTGTTTGATGTGTCTCGATTCGTCTAGCCTGCTCAAGTTAGTATGTATAGATAGAGAAGGCAATAGTGATTGTCGACGGGTGTATTATGTTTCTGATGTCCGGATTGGAGAGGTTGCACGTTAGAATCGTTTTGCGTAAAAGGAAATGAACTAAAAATCTAGAACAAGCAATTGAAAATTCAAAATAACCTAGCAAATAAGCCATCGTTCTATGTCTTAATAAAGCAGTTTATCTAATCGCTAAGAATGTTATATTATTTCATGAAAATTTTGAGCAAGCAATAATAAGTACAGTTCGACATGCTTCCCTTATTACTTGTTATAAAGTTGCATTACCCTTGTCCATCAACTGTCTATCAGTAACAAATAACGGTCAAGTATTCCAGTTGTCAAATATTCAAACAAATGCTTATCAAAATCTTATATCTCTGTCGAATCCTGCAATTTTTATTTCCCACAGCGCAAACTTAATTCAAATACTCCAGATGAGACGGTCACATGGGTCCGATGAGATTCACACAATGTTACCCCACGACAATACCTTTAATTTTAAGTACGACCCTTTGTCCAAACTCGGACGAAGTATTTCGAGACCAAAGTCCGATATTTTGACCAGCAACAGCGGAGAAGCCTTAACGACAGAGTTTCAGAACTTCGCCCCGAGTTCAAACTTTTTTGTTGAAAAACTTTTTTCTCCAGTAATTATTGTATAAACACTGGCTGGTGGAAAACTGTTGCCTGTGGCGATGTCAAACTTCGAACCCTTTTTAGTTTGAAAAGTTTTTTGAACTGGCATCGATTCTTTCGGATTGGTTCTTCAGAATACGTACTACTGATGCTGGTCGTATATTCTGCTAAATAAAACTTTTGGAATTTATGCCTATCTTTGATTAAGGATTCCTACTAGTCCGGAGATACATGTCTTGTAATTTATCGAGCAGGGAAAGCGTTCAGCTGGTCGAAGTTTTTTCGTTTAGAGGAAGCCTTAAAATGTACTGATTTCTTCATTTCTACCATATCGTCGAGGTACTGAAACTTACATTCTTAAAACGTTTAGAAAGATCACTGTTTATTATTTTTGTACATAGATTTATCGATAAGTTTCACAGGGTTGCCATGTCAATAGCTAACTATCAAAGACTTTCGCAGATTCTGCGATTTCTTGATAATAAATTTCACCACGCAATATCGTCTGGGAATTTAACCCATCGCACAGTTTAATTCACAACCGCCACACGAAGTAGTCCAGTTTTTTATCTCTAACATTATCACAAGAAACAGATAGACACATAACAAAACTAACAAACGTTACAATAGTACCGTATCAACCCCACACAATTCATGAATACACCTTAATTCTCACCCTTCGCGAACTTCTAACAATCCCTAAGTTTGCATCTCATATCCAAAAGGCATTAGCAAAAAATTGACGCGGGATTTGATTGACATGGACATGGTCTGAAGAAATGTTTTGAAATTAGACAATGGGTAAAGTTCATAGGTCGCTTTGTTGACTGTAGATACCGACCTTCTTTTGTCAAAAAAGACGCGTCGCGCTTTGGAACAAAGATTACAGTACAAAGATGAAGGAAAAGAATTTTGTTTGATGGAAAGTAGAAAAAAATTGACAAGGACAGTGTTTAGTTATAAGAGTTGAATGTGACGATTATGATGTATGAGCAAAGCTGTCTTAATCGGAGAACAATTATATTTTAATGTAGATATGAATAGAAAGTAATGCTAATCTCGTCGTTTTTTGCAGTAAAGGGCAGGTTTTCAGATTAAGTAGTGTTGCTATTGTAGCTTTCGCATTATTTTTTTGATAGACAATAGTGATCCATTGAAATTTGTTTTTTTTTCAGTGTCACAGGAAATCCTGATTGACCATCTGTGGTTGAATTCCGGTCAGAACAATCACAATAATTTGCAATGGTTTGAATGGTTTAATTTAACCGAGTCCTTGTAGGAAGCTCTCTATATGATTTATTTTTTAGTAACTTACGAGTATGGGAAGGAAGTTTGGTGCATTTCACAGTTCTTAATAACTCTTGATAATTAAGTACTTAAATTGAATATTTAAAGAACATTATGGTAGGTATAAATAATACAAAGAGAATCTTTGTATTATTTATTATTATTTGTATTATTTATTATATATTCTCACAAAAAATATTAGACTTTTCTAGAACTCTGATAGTGTTACTGTTTTTTTATATCCTTTTACAGAAAATATTCAAATAAAAACATTTATGTAACTAAAATAACTAATAAATCTTGGAAAAAACTATTTCATAATGAGATGCTGACCCAACGGCCAGTCCTGGGAATAGTACACTTAGAGCCATAAATATTATCCGTTATCATACAGTTATTAAATCAGTACGGATCATAAATTTAGGACAACGGGAGTGACCGCGCCGTCCCACAATATGGCGCACTCAAAATTACATTAAGCCGTGTTACCATCCACCTTTTATGAACTAATAATGTGTACCACAGAAAAGACTTTGCATATAAATCCCCTAATTACTCGATTCATAGTCAACTAATCTCGACTAGGCCTTTATGGCATTTGCATGGGGTTTTTTATACAATTGCGAGTGATTTAGGGTGACCGGAATTCTTGCTAGGACCGTGGCTAGGAAGAGGTCTAGTTTGGACAGTCGTGGATATAAGTGTTACATATGGATGCTGTTATATTGTTGCAGAAAATATTGCTAGAACAAAAAAGTTTCATGTAAGACGTAATATTTTTTTAATATAAGTTCAATGAAAACTATTATTTTGTAATAAAATCTAAAAAAATACAAATGCTTTGGTACTTTATATCGTAATAATGCGTTATTTTTATACTTGCACCTTTAGCTGTTAACACGTTATTGGACTCAACAATGTTAACGCTATTAAACCCTTTACAGCACTGTGTCCGATTTTAAATACCTTTCAAACCGCACCAATCTTTATGACTGTACATATAACTTAAAAAACCAACTGCTCGTGACACGCAATAAAATGGATTAACGCAATTGAATCGCCCTTACGTGTCTACCAGGCCCTCAGATTTGGCCCTTAGTGTGGCAAGCCCTTACGCCCGGCCCATTCACACAAGAACTTATTACATTACATATAAATTAACATATTATTACGAAGGTGACACATGCATTTTGTTACGATTGTACTTTTCTAAGATTTATATATGTAAACATGAACGTGAGACAGTAAGTGGAAGGATGCGTTCTATCTCATTGTGTTCAGCCATTCATTTGCTTATAAAGGGTAAACTAACGAAGTATTGTTGTTTTGAATTATTTTTTTCAATTTTTTTTTGACTTACTGTCGCTATTTGCACGTAATCTAGGCTGAATGATGACGCGTATTTTTTAACACTTTTGTTCGCGATTGTACGGTAAATTAAAATAGATTGTAGACTATTTGATATTTTTAATTAGGTTCACTTCTTTTCTGGTCGGTCACTTATTCTTGTGTACCGATTCTTGGTGAATTTCTATAGAACAGTTGAATAGATATCTTTTGTGAGTTAACCGTAAAAAATAACTGTGATTAACGGTCAAAGTTAACCGAACAAAACAAAAACTATAGCATTACATTATTAAACAAAAAACTCTATCAATTTTCTCACACACTTCACTTCACGACTCAACATTTGCACAGCACTAAAACAAATTACACATAGTTGCAAAAAAAAGTACCTAGCATCTAATCTCATTAGGGACTACAAACACTTGAACATTCACCGCCCTCGACTCAACGAGCCAGTTTATTTGGCACGCACTGTACAGTGGCGGACAATTAAAATCGCAAATAAAATTAAACACAGTACGATGGATTATCGCGATTTATCGGGGGTGGTTCTCGTTGCAGTTTTATAAATAGGAGTGTGAAGTGCCGTTTTGTTTGGTTTTATTATTCGCTGGGTGATTATGTTTGATGGGAGTGTAATGTTAAATGGTGTGTTGTGTTTTTTGTATGGGAATATACGTTGTTTTGTTCGCTGTCATCGATTGCGTGTTCACCATATTATCTACGTTTTACTCAATTGCTGTAAGGCCCTTGAATTTTTTGATAGGAATAATTTGCATTAGGATTATACCCATTTTTCAGCTTTCTGTATCTTACACGGTGTCTCAGTCCTAGTTTTAACTATTGCGCTGATTATAATAATAATAATAATAATAACTGTGGCAACACCGTTGCGAAAACGTCAAAAGAAAAAATTATAATTTCGAAATTTTAAAATTTATTTTTCCTTTTTACAATTAAATATAAATTTTACACCAAAATAGAAAACGTTATTCAAAAATGAATTACAAATATAATATTTCGGAAAATAGTTACTTCTTCAAAATTGCAAAAGTGATGTGACACAATGTGACACAAGATGACATAAGATTATCAAAGACATTTGAAATGTTATACGAATTTAGGAATTTTGTGAAAATGTATCCGTAAGAAAATGTTGACGAGAGCAGCGGCACGCCGACGCGCACGCCCACCAACCCCGGACTCGTCGCTGAGCTCCGCCTCGCCGCCGCCGGACCCCGGATCACCAGTGTCACCGGCGGCCGCAGTTGCGTCGAGCTCGAGCGACGAGTATTTCTCTCCGCCGACGTCGCCACCACCTGAACGTCGGCAGGGGAGAGGCCGGCCACCGACGGGCTTGGGATCGAGGGGCCAACCGGTCCCCAGCAGGGTCCCCGCTACCGGTGGTTGTGTGCAGCGCATGAAATGGTCTCAGACTATGAATGAGAATGTCATGCGCGCATACTACGGGTCCACAGAGGGAGGAACTAACCTCACTGCGTACCGTGATAGGATGCTGTCTCTGTTCCAGGTACTTGAACCAGCCGTCAACGTCTCGGCCCAACGACTTTCGGATCAGGTGCGGGTTATCCAGCGCAATCACAGACTGGACGACGCCGCACTTGATCGGCTGCGCT
>NWSH02000505.1:14715980-14729342 GCA_002382865.2 Heliothis virescens
ATGTATCGCGGACGTTATGGTAGCTTTAGAGTATATTACGACACCGTCATTCTGTAACTTATTGTTGGCAGTGGAACTGGCATTGTATCCCTGGATAAACGGTAAAGGCCCAGAAACTTTGAGCCAGCACTCGGTCNGCTGTTACCTTTGTTTTGAGAAGAATGTGGTCTAAGCAGTTGCCCAATCTTGTAGGTAGCAAATGGGCTGGTAATAGACCAAGTGAAGCAGTAACATTAAGGTAATCGCTAGAGTTCCTATCATTGCTACACGGCTTTATGTCTACATTCAGGTCACCAATGAGAACTATATTGTTTATGTGTTTTAGAGTTGTTACCAGATTGGTCAGGCTATTGTAAAATTGGTCCAAGTTTTGATAGGAGGGAGATCGGTATATACATACAATGGCAGTACTATCTACAGTACATACAAGGCAGTTTGCGTCAAGAAGCGGCGGTTCATGTATCGCGGACGTTATGGTAGCTTTAGAGTATATTACGACACCGTCATTCTGTAACTTATTATTGGCAGTGGAACTGGCATTGTATCCCTGGATAAACGGTAAAGGCCCAGAAACTTTGAGCCAGCACTCGGTGAATACAACAATATCGAATTGGATTTTTGTAGTAGCCAACATTGCAATGAACTGATCGAAATTTTTATTTATACTTCTTATGTTGATATGGATTATTTTCAGATTATCTTTAGGGTGAACAATTAAATCACAACAACGGTCCGGGGGACATTCATAGACGCTAGCTAAGGAATAGGTATCAATTTCCTTACATACGTTATTCATTACGGCCATTTAGGTTACCAAGCACAGGAAACAATGATTTTTTTACAATAAGTCTTCGTAATTTTAATTGAACGTTTAGGTCAAGGCTATCCATGCTTAAGATTTGGTTTGATAAGTAAAAGCAACAGTTCAGGAAGTATTGCGTATGTATGAAAGAGTCTACAAAGTTAGACAAAAACAAGTTGCAGAAGCAAAACATAATAAACTCGAAACTGGGTATCATAAAGAAGGGATTCATCAAAAACGGTGTATGACTGTGAGGTAAACAAAAATATGGTAACAGGTTAGACATATGTGTTAAAAAAAATAAACTTAAAAATAAAGAAATAAACAAGCTAGGGCAAGCATGACAAACATCAAGTGGGCTATGGTTAATATTCGTATCATTACCGTATTTCAGGACAAAGTCGAGTCATTGTTTTTTTGTCAGAGCTAGGATACATTTAGCTGATTTAATTTGAATGGGTTTCTCATTGAGATCGTTAGAGTCTCTACGCAGCAGAATTCTTCCGTGTGAGTTCCAGCATGAGAACTTGTTAGCTTTCGCGAATGTCCGGGCATCGTAGAAGAGCTTTTTCTTTGATGGCGGCAAGTGTTCGTCAACATAAATTGGTTTTTTATCCCCTGGGACACCAATAGATGCAGTGTTAAGCTTATCGGTAATTGGACGTTCTTTGTTGTAGCGCCGAACATTTGATAGAAATTCGTTCCTTTTTGGAACTGAAATAAACTCTGCCACAATAGGTCTAGGGGTTCCGGAGATTCCAGGGAGTCTGTAAAGGTCGCGTAGGTTTGATGGCTCGATTGCAATGTCAACGACTTTCCCAATAGCTGATACCACAGCAACGAGGTCGTCTGCGGTTTCTTTAGTTTTTTGCGGGACGTTTCGTAGTTCAATGGTTGCCGGTCGTGACTGAAGCTGTAGGTCTTGGATATATTGTTCTAATTGAACAGTACGATCGTCGTTTTCTTTACGAAGTTTTTGGATCTCATCAAACTTATTCTTTATTTCCTCGTAGCATGTGTTTACAAACTTAACGCTGCGGTCGATCTCAAGGTGAGACTCTCGTATTTGTGAGCATTGGATTTTCAAGTCGCTTATATCATTGGTTAGTCCCGACAGTATGGCATCATGTTCAGCTTTCCAGATTATAACTCTCTGTTGCAGCAAGCGCATTAGTTTTTTGCTCATCTATTTTGACTGTTGGGCAGTCACTTGTTGTCAATTTTAGAGCAGCAATTAATAAGAACTAGGCATGCCTATAAACCAATATTAAAAATATTACCAACATACAACATGGTTAATAATTTTAAATCAACCAATCGCAACAAAATCTATCAATACATACTACCATAAGTCCACCTAGTACTCAACAACTAGTAAAATAATAAAAATGCTACAAGCCAGTTTACACCGCACTTACCCGTCGCTTCCCACTCGTGGGGTAAACGAAGCTAAAACCGTATTGTTCTGATCATAGTTTAAGTTACCATCAATAATGGATGCTCCCATTTTATTGAGGGTTGTGTAGTCTGTGAATAAAATGCGACTTTTCAAATTAGTTTTAGATACATTGCTCACTTACACCCGGTAAAAAAATTTTTGCATTTCGGTACATCTACCCCGAAGTAAATATATTTTTTAAGGGAGAAAGAATAATATTTTTAAGAGAAATACTCAAAAACTGGTCATAAATTATCAAATTGCATTTGGAGATCGAAAAAACAGAGAAATCTGTAAAAATATTGCTTGAACTGATTTTTTTATTGTGTTTTAGAGATACGCTCTATGAAAACACATTTCTTAAAATGAATAAAACCAGCAATGTAACAAATCCAACTCAAAAACCCGCAACAACCAGTCGCCCACAATATGTTCTATAAGGGAGTTGCACTAATCCGTTTTAAGGGGTGAAGATTCAATTGGAACTGATTTGGATGGTCCTCCAGCGATATTTGTGTGATACGCCCCTTATGTTTGTTGGTAATCGATTAACGTATCGAGAGGAGGGAATCGATTTTTTTGTGAAAACCATTTAGTGATTTGTTAAAACGATTTGTATAGGATTAATTTAGGTGTACCTATTGTGGTCAAAATTACATTTTTTCAGTCTGTCGGTAGTCGACTCGGAAGTCTACGGTTGGAGATCAAACTACCTAATGAATAAAACTAGGCTGCTACATAAAAGAAGCCTGAAATGGAAGTCTGGAATCAATAAATTAAAGCTCAATTTTATATCATCAAAATCAAAGTCATTATTAAAATCATAGTATTAAAATTATATGTTTCTGAAACAAAATTATTTGTTTCAGAAACACGTAGATTTTGTTTCTGAAACAGTGTTTATAAACAATTGTTTCCCAGTGAATACATGGCTTAAGTGTAACATAGTATAGTCTTAAATCTAAATTGGTCCGTTAAGTCCTCTTAAATCTTAAAGCTACTACGATATCTTACAAAATTCTTCTCCAAAGAAATCTACAAATCGTTTGCTTAGAACCGTCGCACGCACCTGTCAAGTACCTCCAAAAACAAAGCCTAAGACAAATGTCCCTGTTTCACGTGCACGCAGTGTAAAGTACCACATTTCTACCGTTCATGACTGCTCACTACTGAAACAGAAGTTTGACAGACATTGTGTCCATCCTTTTGTGTCCAAACGACTTTTTTAAGGCCCTTCGTTCCACTTTGGTCAGCAATTTGTAGTAACTTTACAAAATAATGGGAACATATTAGGAGATAATGTTGGTGTGGCTTTGTTGTTTGGAAATTAAGGTAATGATGCAAGTAGTAGGATTGAAGGTAAAGATGGCTTGTCAGTACAAAAGGGCTTCAAGATTGCACAATTTTGTGAACTAATTATGAAGGTTCCAATGTAAGGCAGTGGTTTGGTGTTTCAACAGATCTTATAATATCCTAGATCTAGCAAATCAATCGCTGTATTCGTGATCGATCAGGTCAACAGGTTGCCATCGGCGTTGACTGTCAAACCTCGAAAAATTATCATTTCGACATCTAGGACTACCAGTTCCGAAAATAGCAACAAATGAAATACCCAATTAGCAGCAGCAGCCCAACAACCAAATCCTATGACTCACAAAATTCATTTTCATCGGACCTCAACCAACAATAGTGGTCACTTGGTTGATTGAACCAAGAAAAGGCTTTCACGCTGTTGTACGTGCTGCATTAGCATCTGTGGCGATAACATCTGAATGACAAAGCCTGTGTGAGCGTGTAACGCGGCTGAGCTCGGCTATCTTTTGTCATTACAATCACTCTGACACTGCTAGTTGGAAAACAGTAGGTTCATTAAAATTGTCTAAGTGAGCCCTAAAATCATTTTGTGTAATATCTGCTGGTCTCTTGACACGAATAGATATCCTGTAATAATATTCTCCATTGACAACAGTGGCATGGAAATTTGGGCCTTGTCAAAGTATGACTAGCATTTCATTATATCCAATAGTAAGACCCGTGTATTCATGCTCAAAAATTTAGGCGATTTTTACTCGACTGCTAAGAAAAGTTTTGTTATTAACATTAGAGAAA
This sequence comes from Heliothis virescens, assembly GCA_002382865.2. Classification (NCBI taxonomy): domain Eukaryota; kingdom Metazoa; phylum Arthropoda; class Insecta; order Lepidoptera; family Noctuidae; genus Heliothis; species Heliothis virescens. The sequence goes on from NWSH02000505.1 coordinate 14,720,330, forward strand.
TATTGTTTTCAATTTATCAGTTCTTTCTAACTCAAATTACTAAATGGCATGGTCTATCAAATATTCGTGAACTATCAGTCTACTTCATTTATTGAATCATATACCTCTAGCTTACAATTCCTTGTTTCAATGCCTTTCATAACTTGTACTACTGGTATATTTTCCACAACGACCTCCGGAATCTTGTCCCTTTGTTCTACCAGCTACCCGAGTTAGCGTCGCCATCCTCGTTACAGACTTTGAAAATTAATGAGTGACTTTGTCCAACGACGTCTCAATTCTCTTCTTATTGTTTGTTATATATAGATGGTATTGTCAGTACTACATGTTCTAGCTTGTAAAGTACTTCAATGGTGTTTGGTATTCATGTCTGCTTGTCTGTTGTCTTGTTTGTATTATTTATATTAGTTTTGTTGATAGTGATTGTTAGATGATATTGTTATGATGCTTGCATGTGATCTTCCTCTATTTTTGCTCTCAGGTTATTGTTTATTCTGGCACTGGGTGTGTCATTGTATGTAATTTATTAAATAGTAATATGGTCATATTTTGGGAGAAGCGTAATTTCACCTAAAATTACAGTTTTCTCGGCTATTTCTGATATTCTTGTCACTATAAGCCTCTGTCACAATGAAATCTACTTCTTTTTCTTCCTTGCTTTGAAACAATACTTACACCAAATGAAAATTTCTTAAATAATTCACCATTTAATTTGTGTGCTCATGATCGTTGGATCAAGCGCACAATAGCGTTGTTTAGCTGTCATTCACGGCGCACACAATAGGGATGCGCTTAGTATCCGTTTTGCAACAATGCATCGAATAGTGTTGTTTGTGAAAAGGTCTGACGATAAGGGTGATTGCTATGGAGCGTTCGCAGAATATTAATTGTTTTGTTGATGCTGACGGTCTGATTAGATGTTGATGTGTTTTTGTTTCTCTGTGGTACCTTTACATATAGTTACATTCTAAGATAACTACACTTCTGCATTTTGATTGTCAATATTGTTACCAGCAACATTTGGCTACTAACTTGAAGGATCTTCATCGATAATAGTAGGTACTTTATTATTTAAATTCAAGTTCAAAATAGTTAATGTTTTTTTAAGTTTGAAATATAGATCTATTTTATCTTACTCAACAATCACGCATTAAAAATATCAATTATAAATGAAATTGTTTTGCAAACAGTACGTACCTATGGGAAGAGGATTACAGTATCCAATGTCGGCGTGACGTCATGAATGTAAAATTAATACCGCGAGACATAACGCGCTCTGACAGACTCAATCGTCGGGAACGTATTAGTTGAGGGCGATAGAGAATGGAATATAATGAAGAGATTTGTTACTATAGTGGTAGATAATAAAACAAATAAAGAGTTAAAAGAGACCGTTACTAAGATAGAGAAGTTGGTGAAAGAGAAAAATGCAGTGAAGAATTTATGAAACAATAGGTGAAAGCAGAAGCTGTAGTGTATGAAGCTATGCTTGGGATGCGGTAAATTTGGAGTTTCCTTGTTGGTTGAAACTTTGTGATATGATGTAAATAGGATACCTACTACTAAGCCAATATCGTAAGATCTCTAGTCCATAACTTCCAGACTTCTCATATTTCATACGATTTAAAAAAAAAAATACATTATGGTCAGGAAAATATATTATGCCATTGGACGTTCTTTATAAAGTGGCAAAGTAGCCACAATTCAAATAAAAAAAGCTGTTGACAAGCAAACACTCTACAAACAAAAAATAATCAGTTCGAGTAAATGAACCCATCACACAATCCGACAATTTTCGCTACTTTTCTAGAATATTCTCCGCGTGACCCGGAGCGCGCAGCAGGCGCTCCCCCGATAAGGAACCTTCGAGAATTTACGAGAACTTCCCATGATGGCCGCCGGCGGGAATTACCATGGATATAGTGATACCACGCACGCAGCCACGGAAGGTGTCTACTTGAAATTATTGTTGCTAAATAGATTTATATTTGCTAGTTCTTTGCTGAGGATTTACTCGCATTCCTGGGTTAGGTACATGCTGCTACTGTAAGTACTATGCTATGGAAATCTTATGGGAAGCAGTATGGATACTGAAGTTAAGGGTGAATTGATATTGTCATCTTCTTTTTGTTTTATTTCAGTATCTGGAAATGTAAAAACAGAAGAATATATTACTACTTTCACTGTTACTGGAACAACTCAATGTATGCTGAAAAAACAATCGAATGTCGTCTTCTGAATGTCCTCTTATACGTGTTAACCATCTATTAATACCGATTCAGTGGTTTAAGTAAACAGACAAACTTCCACATATTAATATTAGTAGGTACAGGCCGAGAATGCCTTTACAATTAAGTGAGAGATGAGAATGCGAGGATTTGTACTGTGGCAGTCGTTTGTGATGGTGATTCCGAAGATTGTGGTGTTAATAAGTGGCACGAGTTAAATCACTACTATATCTATATCTATCTTATAATAAATCCATAGAGAGGTCAATTCTGTACGTGAAATACATATCCAAAATAACTACCAGGGGGGATTAGGGAAAAATGCAATGAGTAAAATTTTTGTCTATCTGTCTGTTTAACCGTTATAGAACGAAAATCTACTCGACGGACTTAAACGAAACTTGGTACAATTATTATTCATACTCCTGAGATGGTTATAGTATACTTTTCATCGCGCTATAATTAATAGGAACAGAGCACCCAGGAGAGACCCGTTGTCGCTGGCATAAGCGACATGATCCGCGAACGAAGTCGCTGGCAGAAGCTAGTCACTACTAAATGTAAAAATAAAGAGGAATTTAAACAAGGATGTTGAAGTTAGGTTTGATATACAAGAGTATTCCAATTGACAAGGCGTGGAACATGTAGACTCTGATATTGAAAGAATGTCTTCCTTCAAATATTCTGAGCAACTGTTTTTCAATTCTTTTTTCTTTGATAACAAACTCAATAGCGGTGTAGTATTCCCAATTGTAGATCTGCCCAATCTTTTTCCAACTATGTTGAGGTCGGCTTCCAGTCTAACCGGATACAGCTGAGAACCAGTGTTTTACATGGAGCGACTGCCTGTCTGACCTCCACAACCCAGTAGTTACCTGGGCAATCTGGCACCCCTTGGTAATACTGGTTGTCAGACTTTCTGGCTTCTGACTACGCCGTAATGCCAAAGATGTTCAAATGACATCCGGAACCCACCAGTTTATCGTGCCTTCCGAAACACGGAAGAACTCGTTATGACAAGATGGTCACTCATCCACGGACCGACCAAGCCAAGCGTTGCTCTAATTCAATCTTATTGAAAACCTAAAAACTTAAACTACACTTGTTTCACAACAATGAACGAACAAAAATGCAATCCCGTGCCATGTCAGTATAAATCCAAGAGAAAAATACTAACTTGGGCTTTTATTACCCGAACCAGGCCAATTGCAAAAACATTCTAACATTTCCACACTAACACAAAGAAAATTCTACTCTATTACTGGAACTATAAGGTGTACAATGTGTTGTCGAGTTACTGTTGTGGCTTTCACGACAAAACTTTTAATAAATGCATAATTAATCACTTAAATGTGGTAACAACCCCAAAATGGGTTTGTCCATACAAGGCAATAAAGGAAATGCTACTTAAATGTCTTTTAGAAGCGCTGTATGCGGATAAACTTTACAATAACTGATATATTATACTAGCACGCTTTCCTTTGCAAGAAGTTTTTCATAGATAGGCCATCTAGATATTTCCTACATATTAAGTCCCTAAGAACAAAATGCTGTTTTATTCGTTATAAGTATTGTTCATCGTGGAGATCAGATAGATCGCTCAATTTATTTCTGCATTTGTTATGATAAGCACTATTACAAACCTGCTAACGATAATCCTGCAAGCCTTGTTCAAGAGTTTTGAGAAGAGACTCGCCTATTGCCTCCAGTTTAAATAAGTGCATACATTTTGTTTACGCTACGCGATGCCGTAAAGGCAAAAGAAACGAGTGAAACTATCTCTTCGCGAAGATTAAAAAAAAAAACAAAAGAATGCCAATAAAACCAAACCGCATAACAGAGTCATAGTCTTAAATATTACACCTTAACCTTTGTTTTGCAATCCGCCAGAAAATATAAAGCAAGCGAAACGCAAATCACTAAATCACGGGCACCCATCAGAAAGCATCTTTGTTTTCAAACGTTAAGGGAGATCCTATAACGTTGCGGTCAAAAAAGATGCTCTCGAAAACCTCCTTTTGCGAAACCATATAACCAACCAACGAAAAATCACAGGAAAATGACCCTTATCCCCCATAATCTTAAGGTGTCTGCACAAAGTATTATCCTGCAAAATATAATTGGCAGAACTTTATCGAAGTCAGCCAAATGAAGTCATACGTCATACGCGTCAATCTCGAGTCGGTCGGTTAACCCGAACGAGCCGTGGAGACGCGACTTTTACGACACAATATTTCAATATGCTTACGAGGGGTTATCTCGTTGTCCATTCGTATAATCCAATGTGGTGTGGGTTTGTGGATGTGTAATTAGGTTTCGAAATCTGTACAAATATGTTTGGGGTGTGATGAATTTATATTTGGCTCAAGTCGGTGTCAACGTGTTGACTTTTTGCAGATTGAAGAACACCTGAATTTTGAGGAAAGAGGACTTTCAAGCTTTGAAATAATAAAGAACTGTTCTCAGGACAAGTTGGGGATTTAGTTGTATGAATCAATATAGTTTAATAAATGTATGTATCTTTTTCTGATCGTAGTATTTCTGAACATGCAGTTGCTTCCACAGAACTCAAACACGTACGACGAATATCAGTTTTTTAGATTAATTCAACTATCAAATAGCATTGACCAATCAAATCGCACAAAAATACACAGCATTGCTCAAAATTGGAGCCCAAATTCCCAAGAATGAAAAGGACCATCCAATCAGCCGAAATTCCTTTACAAGCAAAGTTCTACCGATTCCCAAAAGCGTATTCAATCTGGGTTGAACTATAAACAGCGAAAGGTCCAAGCTATGGGCCGTCAAAGCCGTCCAGGGCAAATGGGCACTAAATCAGTGCTAATCCGACCATGACATCCCCCGCCCCTCGAAGTCTTTGGTCCTCCACAAAGAGAGGCAGGCGTTAAATAAAAAATCTGTGACGAAAGGCAATAATTACAATTTTAATCTTCGGTTAAGAAAACTGTGTTTAGATATCGAATAGTGCAGCAGAAAAACATACACTTTAAATGGCCGGAACACGATTTAAACAAACTTAATAAGGGCTCACACCTAATTCAACAACATTAACATCCAAATAAAAGTTTATGGACCAAAATCTATCAGGCAAATCCCGTCACGCTGCATGACAACCAAACTAGCCACCTACAATACCAAACCCTACCTTGACGATCAACAGAACTTAAACGCTAACCATCGTTTGAAGCCACGGTGCCACCCGATGACCGTACCAAGAAAAACACTCAATGCCAGCATAAATCTATAGTCGCATTGTACCCTGTCCGCGGACAACGGGCTTATAAACACGACCAAAGCTGCCCAGACACGTCAGGTGGCCGTAAATACCGATAAATGGCCGTAAATGGCTTTAAATAGCTTTAAACGGGGATAAGCTATTTATCCCCCAGTTGCCGTTAATAGAACGAGCTATCGGTGTCATTAATTTGTTCGGTAATGGCTTTTGGTTCGCGAATGTGAAATTGTTGGGCTTTTTGGTGGCCTGTTGCGAATTGTGAATGGAACTGAGATGGTGTGGAGAAAATGACAGAATTGCTTTCTATGGGTATCCTTAAAACGTCTTGAAGTTTTATGACCATAGTTGATTGGTGAGGAGCTGTTGATTTTACAACAGGCCATTGCAATCGTGTAGCTTTATCTTCTTACGCAACAGATAAGGAGAAGGGACAAGTATCATCTCCACGGTATTCGTTTGTGTCTTAAAACAGTACTTACGAAAGAAATTCCGTTGACTGCAAGTAATAGCTTTCTTCCATGACGAGATATCATCAATTGCTTCATCTCAACGCCAATATTGGGTCCAATGTTTGTAACCACAACAATCCACCATGTTTGTTAACCAACACGTTCGATAAGTTTCATTATTTATCTGCCATTGTTTGGAACACATAAACACAGTGCTTTATGGGCGAAGAGTCAGTTTCCTAACATCTCTTTAGAGGCTATAAACTCTTTAAGGTTGCAGGAGAATTAAGTTTTTAGTATTGGCACGTTGTGATTTAAAAGGCTTTTTAGCTGGATTAGATTGTAAAGTAACACTTTTGGAAATGGTTACAATAAAATTGCCTAAAGAAGCTTGTCAATTAAGATGAGATATTGTATTCCTTAAAGATTAGGCTCGTTTTAAGGATTTCTGACAAATTATTGCCTACTAGGAGTTTGTGTTTTCAACTTCAACGATTTTACGCCATAAGCCATATATCGACAAAAAAAAAGAAATATGTGTAGTTCAAAAAAGAAACATTATTTTTTTCCAATTCAATCCCAAAATGGTTTTTTGCTTGTTAAGGTATAAAATATGTTCTAATTAACAATATACTAAAGTACAGATTAGCTTTTAAAGGCATTGTAAATACAAGGGCTTATAAGACTTACTTGATTTGCTGCTTGTAACAAATCCCTCTTATAATATATTTCTTCACCTTCACAGGACTTTCCCAATAGTTCCAAAATACTGTAAATAGTACAAGTAGCAACATGTTCAACAAACATTAGGTACATTGTGCGGGGCGCGACGTGTCAAATGCAGGGCGCCATCTTGGAAAATGTCGTGATTTCCTTTTTCGGGGCTAGTTCTAGTGCCGACAGTCCATTGTGGTATTATAGACTGCATTATGAATCAACAATGATGGTTAGGGTTGGGTGTAGTGGGAGATATGCGGTGGAGAAGCGATCTTTTTAGTAGCGTAAGTTGTCATAAAATGAATGAAAATGATGGCTACAATTTTTTACCCGACCAAGTGGTGTAGTGAGATCTGGTTATAATAATGGAAAAGAAAATAAAAAGACATGGTCCATTAAAAATATGCATAGAAAGGGGTATTGCCTATCACAATTCCCAAGTATGTATAAAATATGTAAAAAACAAATTCAAGGTTTTAATTTCATTTTCTTTTTAAATTCTCAAACAGTTTAACAACAATGCTTATCACCACATCGCATATCAATAGCTATAGCCTCGCTTGTACCACGTACCTAGCTGAACCCATTACTCTCAAAATGACAATGAACTAATGTCATAATATTTGAAGGCGACCTAAAGGCTCCGCTAGCTCCAGCCTCAGAAGTCATGTCAACACACCGTTTCCTGTCAAAAATACTGATTAAATAACATTTTTGTATGTACATATTCAACAGGCGCCGGTAAATACTGCTTTCCATACAGTACATTTAAATAGTACAGCTTCGAATAATATAGATTGTTGGAAATAGCTTTCTATGGACGACTGAGCTTTGTGGTTTTGTGAAAGTCGTTTTATTTGAATTTGTTGTTGATATGTGGAAAGCTTGGTTTGGGATATAATATGTTAGTTATATGATATTACATATATTAATGATGATTCCTTCTTTATTTGTTCATGTTAATAGGATTTCGTATGAAGCATCATGTTGAGAGGAAAGCTCTGAGTATGAATATAGAAGATGGATAGAGGACGACGACTAAAGAAACGAAAGATAGATTGTGTAAAAGATGTAAATTATGTTACTTGAGAGAAGTCATAAGTAGAGAAGTAAGGAAGAAAATAGGGGTGAAGGACAAAAAAAACAACGAAACATAAACTACAAGGATGTAAAAAGTAAGTATGTAAAAATACTTTAAAAAGCCTGCATTCATGGCAATAATATGATGGTTAACCTTGCAAAATCTAAGTAAATCTTTAAGTATATTAAAGACAATAATCACTGAGAGTGACTTCGTCTCAGTTTGTGAGGGCTGACAGACAAACACACCCACGTGGGTGTAAAGTGGCTACTACACACAATCCTTGGTTTGTTTAAGTAATGGACTATGGCGGGAGAGACGAAGAGACAGCGACGTGTGTGGAGAGGTCCAAACCTTTTCGTTTGAGATAAAAGTCTTTCGCTATTAGTACTTTTGTCTTCTATAGTCAGCTTTTAATTAACTTAAGCATTGTATTGGAGGAAAAATGAAAAAGAAATGAAAACTGTCTTCAAGAAAAATTCTACATGATTTTTAGAAAGTAGGTATACAGTTACAAGTTAACTGCTCCGTTGGTCGTAGTGATCGCAAGCGCTAGTGCTGTGGACGGGATTCCGGGTTCAATTATAGGGTTTTGCCAAAATCGCGACTGCTTTGTGGGTCTCAGAACAAAACAGCCCTAAGACTAGAAGTTGACTGTGTGACATCCCCGTACCTAAAACGACGACATAAAATTGGACGTAGTCAAGCAGACGTACGTAGTCGTAGACACATAAACGGAGACGTAGTCGTTTCTGTTTGACTACGTCGAATTGCTCCTCAAAAATAAAATATTTTCAAAGGGAACTAATTTTTTGAGCTGTTATTTAAATATTCGAGATGTTATTATGATCAGTTGAAAAACATATTGAGCAGTTATTTAATTTAATGGCGGTTGATTAATTATTGTGACAGTAAAACATGGACAGTAAAAAAAAACAATTGGATGGGTTATTTTATCATACAATGTCAATTCTAAAAATAATTGATCAGTCCAATAATAGAATGAGCAGTAAAAATGATGGAATGAGCAGTTCGATAAATAGTTCAGCAGATCATAGCGAGGGAACTCCGTTTCGTCACCTACATTTTTATTTCCGAAATTCATTGTCCATAACAAGTTTGTCATAAACTAGGTTTTAATGGCAAAAACGAATCGCTGTAAATCCGACTCCACGTAGTCTTGTCTGCCCTACCCCTAGAGTGCAATTCAAAATCGCGTAGGCGCGGAGGGGCGAGGCGGGCCGCGAGTTGAGGAGCAGGTGGTTGTAACACTCGCCACCGC
>NWSH02000505.1:14758348-14790549 GCA_002382865.2 Heliothis virescens
GTGCATCCCCACATCAATTTTAAGAAATATTCCCTGAGATTGTACACCTCACGGTTGTGGAGCGTCTTAGCATTTAAAAAGCTCGCCTCCACATTTCCGTGGGATGTACAATCTCATTACCGACGTCGTGGGTGATGCATCCGCTCTGCAGTCAGCAGTGTCCGGACCTTTCTATCCAGGGTGTCTAACTCAGTTTGAGTCCACTGAGTATGCCGAAGGAGTACATCAGGACTGGCATGACCAAACATTAAAGGCGCGAACCTTGTTGCCACCCGATAAGGAACTTTTAAGAACCTATTCAGGCGGCCAAAGAATCGTCCCTCAGTGTTTGCTTCATGTCAGCCACATTGTGCCTAACCCCTCCGCCATACCCAGGTATTTATAGGTATCATTTGCGGAGAGTGATCTCAGGTTTATAGAATCTGAGAGTTGAACTCCCTCAGATTCTACAATTCCCCCTCTTTACATGCATGACTGCACATTTGTCCACACCAAATTCCATCCTGATGCAACTACTGAATGTTTCAGTGACCTTCAGTAGCTTCATCAGTTGCAATTCAGTAGTGGCAAACAGTTTCAGATCATCCATGTAAAGCAGATGGGATACACCTGACCCCCTTTGTTTTTTTTTTTTTTTTTTTTTTTTTTTTTTTTTTTTTTTTTTTTTTTTTTTTTTTTTTTTTTTTTTTTATTATTTATTATTTATTATTTTTTTTATTATATTATTTATTATTATTTATTATATTTATTAAATATATTTTTAATATATTTGGTTATATTTTTAATAGATAAGGAGATCGTAGAGCCTGTTGTTTTGGTCCAGCCCTTCTGCGACAACACTGTTGCTAAATAAAACTGAAATGAACTGCGTTTACTTTGCTTGATCAGAGAATCTAATCTAAAATCTCAGACTTTAACAATACTTTACTTCCAAGACTAATGCAGTTTTTTTTTAATTCTTCAGGCATTTGCTCATTTCCTACCAAATTCGATGTCTCTAATTCGTTGCTTTCCCTTCCAATCTTAGAATATGTCTCCATCTAGCAATGATGAGTGTACCTTAAATCCAATCTACTTACCTATAACCCGACCACATTCTAGACCATTTCAAGCCTAACCAAATTGCCCTCATTACCCTCAAACATCACGCTAACGATCCATAGGGGGGTACACCGCAAATTGTTCACGACCGACTTGTCACCAAGTGTCCCGCTCGAGTGCTACTGAATAACAAGCCTGTATGGCTTTAGGTTATATTGTAAGGCCAAAAAGAACCTGGGCATAGAATGGAGATTTGGGCCATCGATAGTGAAGCGATTCGCAACTGTTTTTTTGTTAGGTCTTCTTTTTGATAAGTATGTTACGCATGTGTGGCCAACGTTTTCTGGCGGTTTTGCCCGCGTCCTGGGTAAACTTCTGAAATACTGGAATAAAATACCTACAGTCTCGAAAAAGTAAAGAATTTTTCGAATGTGCTCAGAAGTTTCAAAGCTTTTGGATAAACAGAGATAAGTTTAGAATTCGAAGCTTTTGCTTCATCCATCCCCTGGAAGCTCTAAGCTTAAGAAAGTTACGAAGATCATTGAATTAGCAACTAAACATTCAAAGCCACACATACAAATATCCACCATACATTTCTAAACGCAACCTCTCAAACCGTAACAGAAAACATGAACACTTCAAAAATTCATAATTTAATTCACAATATCGCTTACAAAACACAATGTGGACCAAACGAGACCACTCAAAAACCATTGAATTTTCGAGCGAACACACATAGGTATCACCATTGTTAGACCCCATTGTTCCTGGGACGGTATCATTCATGTATTTATTATATTATTAAAAAGATATACAACGTATATTAGAGGTCTGTATAGAGGTCCAACGGAGCGAAAGAAGCGGTTCTATCCGGTTTTCAAGAGGAAAGGGATGAACGCAATTAGAAAAAAATGGTTGTTGTTTGAGGTTTGCAAAATGATGATAAGAAACAATGATACCTTTAGATATAAATGGAACATGAACAAGGCTTTTGTTCTCAACCTTAAAATAAATTTAAAGAAAGTCACGATAGAAATAATAAACAAAGAGTTTGCAATCAACACTCAGGTAATAAAAACAACTCAATGACTTTCCCAAGAAAATATTATTCCAATCAAAAGAATTAATAAATTCTAAATTACAATCAAACACTTAGTTATTACAACGGACACAATACCCACTACAGCAAAATACCTCATATTTCATACAAAAATAACTAAACAATTAACAATACAACTCATTGTAAACGATAGCTTGCATTCAAGAGCCGCACAAAGAGCGATCATAAAAATCATTCTAATTATATTTACCACAATATGAGCACTCGATATATTAACTTTTTGAAAAAGAAAAACAAAATTAATGATTGCGACTAATTCGCAATAAAAATGCCACATGCGAACAAACATGAGTATGGGGGGACAATTATTACAAATTACGTACACTACCCTTAAAACTCGAGTGAGATTTGCATTGAATGGTATTCATGTTTTTTGTTGGTTATTTTTTAACTTCTCACACAAAAAGCAACCTTATAACCTCGGCCTTAAACACAAATTCATTCCTCACATTACCAACAACAAATATCATTTTTCCACCAAGCACCTTTTCAAGGGTCATCTAAGCATCCCAACGCAAAATCAAATGTAGCACAACGGCACAAGGTTGAAAGTTTATTGCAAAAATTCTTATGAAATCACTTGAATATTAAAAGTCTTGGTAATTATTCAGGAATTCATCCATCATTAATCACAGCGAAGGGGGAAGGAGGGAAACGTTGTAAAAATGATTGTTGAAAAGATAAATCATACAAGACACGGCTGTGACGTTTATGGCTGGTGGACACGTGTGACGTCACATCCTGATATATGAATTATAAACGTTGACGCAATCATTGGTGATAATTATTATGAATATTTATTTGAAGCTACAATAGAACATTCTGTTGGTTTCAATGCATGTAATGGTATTGTTGAAGTAAATCTGCAATTCTTCTCTATTGAAGAATAGGATGACTTGAATGATATAAAGGATATTTTATTGCTCATGTAACGTGTAATAAAATAGTTTTTATGATATGAATAGGTTTTGCTTTTGTTGCCTGAGAGACAAGTTGAAATAAGTCATTTGTATGGCAACAATTTATTATGTACTTAATTCAAATTGTGTTTACATCGTTTTCATGACTGCCAGTATATCATGGTATTTAGCATCAATATACTTACAATAGATACATAACTTTATTCTTAAAGCCATTACATACAAAGACATAGTGAAAAGTATGTCATCGAAAAGAAATTTTTCAATAAAAAGTCTATCAAAGATACTCAGAACGACTTGATTGAAATAAAGCTCATACTTCGACCATGACTCAGCCAAACGTTATGCAAACGCAGAAAACAATTAAAGTACAAATTCAAATACATTCACAAATGTAATTGTAGATCAACACAATATAGATTACAACACTACCATTATATTTGTCGATATAATAACTGCTATTAAAATGCACGTAAGAGCCTTTGAAACTCCAAATGAGTCAGGTCAATCACTCATTCACTCCTGAATGAACTTCGTAACATTCTAGACCCGAATTTGGTGAATACTATTCATCCTAAAACATTGTAACAATGGGATAAATAACATTGGAACACCGTACACCCATTAACCCAACGCGTAACTGTCAGCGGAGAACTTTAACAATTAACATAGTCCAATAATAGAAACTATAGCACAATAGTCCTCACTACAAATTAATTTATTCATATACAAAGGTCAGCAGCCGAAAAAAGGTAGCACACACGAATTTGAACTTAATAGCTTTGAACACAGAGTCGAAATTTATATGGATGACATACTAGTTTATGGTGGTACGTAAAAGGTTGGTCTGAGTTTTACAACATAAGCTTTTAGGGCTATTTTTGTATGTGACATGTAACTTAGGGAAGCGTTTGGTACACTTTTTATTATAATAATTGTGCTACACAATACGACTGCGATTTTTCATTGCGACACATTTGCGGCGCTAATGCGATTCGCGACAGTTTAATCGTTGTTGGCGACAAAAGCTTTGGTCGCGCTCAATGCGTTTGTTATTGTGGTTGTTTAAATGTTGATTGAATAATGCATTTTAATTGAACTTGTGTTGTATGATATTGCATGATATTATTCGCTCTCATTTCATTTGGCTTTCAATTGTTTTGTAGATGCACTTGATTTTTTATTGAATTGAAAATGAAATGGAAACTAATGGCCTTCTGTGTAATCAACATCAGATCAGGCTTTTGCAGCAGTCCATTGCTGTACGTAGACCTCCCCCATTTAGCGTCAACCATCCCGGCAACCATGGGAAACACGCATCTATCACTGAGCCAGCCACCTTCTTCAAATTGACATTTAACCATGCAGCAAGATTATACAACTTGATCTTAACTAGGATGTAGGTAAAAGAAGTAAAGACAAGATCTTTAAAGAAGTAGGTACACTTGTATTTTATAGTCAAAACAGATAGTAACAAAACTACCAAAGAAAATGATAAAACAAATACATTTCTAACAAATAGTTAACAATATAGCCACTCTTCATGAAAATATTACCCAAGCTCTTCAATTTCATTACACATCCATGCGACAAAAATCAAACACGTAGCGAGTCTTACAAGAAAATCGATGGCATTAAATTCAAAGCAAGTCTCGAAATAAGGGTTGCCGTACAATATAACGTATGCCTTATTTGTATGTACTTTCAATAGGTATTTTATTTTTATTTCTCTCATACAGAGACTTGGAGATGTAACTAACCGGAGCCGCCATGAGAACGAAGCTCTATGCGAAAAACTCTGCCAATCTACGGAGGACTAGGCAACACAACAAATAGTCATATCCCATGTATTTAACACAATAGCTTCTGCCAGCAATAGTAAATTAAGTTTTTTCCCGCCCTCGATGAAATTTTGGGAAATCCTCTCTTAGTGCTCCTCTAGACACCCAAAGAAACCTTCACACCACAACTTTCTACACTGAGAAGTTTCGGTTGTGCTGTGTATGTTCGTGAATCACTCAGTAATAGAAGAGTTTTATAGAGATATATTGATTGTTACGTAAATACAAGAAAAAAAATAGAAAACCAAGCTAATCTTGACATCATAAGTACAACATATATTGTACTTTTCGCAGAGGGAAGGCAAGGAAGGCATGGCCTATCCAGTTGGTTGCAAACTTTTAGCACGAAGTAGGGGAGTAATCCACGCTCGCGTGTTCGTCTTCTCGGAAAATAATGTTAATACGTCCTCGTTTTTTTATTATTTATTATTTTTCTCTTTGTGGTATTAGTTGCAATGGTTTTGAGAATTGTTTTCTTTTTTCTAACTATATGTTTATTTGCTTGAGTCTTAAAGACTCTGTTGCAAACTTCTTTTTCCGTCGTTAGCTCCCAAAAGCCGCCGATTCTCAATTTAATGTTACTTGTTTAATTAAAGCAATATTGTCTTCAAAAGTCCTAACACTGCATTTTACAACAATTCAGAAATTACAAAACTTATCATTAATCAAAAAGAAATAGTAAGCAGAATCAAATACCTGACCCCCAAAATAGATATTCCAAAATCTGCTCATTAGTGCTAATAATATATAAAGTGCTAAGTTTTAATAAACCTAAGGTTAACCTTATCAAGTATTCTTCAGTTCAAATGAACAAAATCAATAATTGAGGATTTCTTAATCATTTAAAAAATACCTCTGAATTACTAGTATACAAAAAATCTAACATTTCATAACCCGATTAGCCTCAAACTGATCAATTTTAAACAAATATCTTTGATACAAGGCAACGTATAAAACCTCGGCATTATGTAACCTCTTTTGATAAAATACAAAAACCTCCGTCTTGGTCTAACTAACTATTTAAGCTATACAAACTTTAATTAATCTTGACAACACCATTGTCCATACAAATATCATTTATCAATATCAATAGGTATCGACGCGAGAAATTTCCGAATCACGATCGAAGTCCCATTATTGCAGTTTATTTTATAACTGGCAACACTGGCCATCAATGCTTTTGTCTTGACGACGTTCTGTTTGTGCAATTGACAAGTGAAATGTTTGCGAATTATTTTGAAATCGGAACTGTCGTTGTTTCTTTTTTTGAATTTTGTATCGAGATTTTGATTGATGATGTTGGTTGTATGTGGTCGGAGTTTTTGGAAAGCTGTGGTGGCCTGTGTGGTCTGCATGATGCTGCTAAGCATTGAAGCTTAAGCTTCAAGTGCCTGGGCGTGCCATTTGTCGCTGGGATGTTCCAAGATAAAATTCTCAGTAATAACTCGTAGCGGATTCGATCTGGCTGAAGAGAAAAACTGAATGCTATTGTTTGCTTATGCATAGTACATGATATACCTTGTCAAGTTTGAAATAAGTTGTACTTAATATCCACTAAGAAATATCTAAGTTACATGACCCTCATTCACCTCCATACACGGTGCTCCATCTTCGCACACTACCTACTTCAAAGTCAAGAACGCAACTACATTTTTCGTCAGATTTTTCTAACAAAAGCAGGGGCTAGATTTCAATTATTTGCCAATCCGTTACCTGTACAGTGGTTCTGACTCGATTGCCTCCCGTCTGGCAGTGCGCCGGAATCGAACTCGGGTCCGCACAATGAAATACATCTAAATAAATAACACGGACTTCTCATTGTGATGCCGTCTCCATACAAAATATATTTTCCCTACAATACCCGCGCTGGGAATGGGGAAAATGGGGCACACTCGAACGGGAGAAAATGCTACAGCGCTGGCAACATTCGGGCTTAATTCGTGATTCCATTTTCGAAAATTTGAATATTATTGGGTATTTTATTTTGTGTTGGGAGCGACCAATTATAATGCGTGTTTTTTGTAACTGAATTACATTTTTTGAATACGTTCATAATAACGATCAATATAGATGAGATAAACATTCTTATGAATTATTTTATTATTTATTAGAAATTATTGACAAAACAAATGAAAATTCCCGAATAATAATTAATTAATTGAATAAAATACTAAATATTAATAAAGCAAACCCTCTCAAAACCCCTTAAATATCAAATTAACACAAATCTTCATTAATTGACAAATTAATTTACTTTTCGACAGACGATTCAACTTGACGAATTCGTCGCGAAAATCGCCGAAACCCTTAAAGGACCGTAACTCTAAACAATGACCTACCAAACTAATGATTAATTCAAAAGTCGTTGGATTCCTTTCGGATTGTGGCCACAAAACCGGCGGTAACTATCAGCTTCTTATTTTACCTCCTTTTAACGACTCACGCCCTGTTTTATGTATAGGGTTAATTACTATTAGAGGTAATACTTCCAAACTTCATTAGAGGTCTTCTTCTTATATATCTTGTTCACTTGTATTTAAAATATGTTTTTGCTTCCATTCCTCTCCGTGAGCTGTCAAAATCTACTACGTCTATCAATATCTACTCTCTTCTTATATTCACGTGAGATAAACTATGAAGAAATGTTGTACTTATAATTCCTTACAGGACTCACTAACATACATTATGCTATAAGTTTAGATTCCAGCACTTTTTTCTCTCTGAAATCGCCATTGAAGGCAACTAATAAATTACTTGTCTTTACAACCACAAAACTAACAAATATATCTTATAGTATTAACCTTATACTTATACTACATTTCTCTACAATTTAAGCGCCATTATTACAGTTTACAACAACCATCACTACTTTAAACAAAATAAATACAAAAAAAATATACTTTTACATAAGCCCGCATCATATTTTTCTAAAACGCTATTCTTACTAATCCGCTGTCTTTACAGCCCCATAGTAAACGCTAAGGACGGTATAGAATAAAACAATTGATTTGAAAAACGCCCCCGCACATGAAAGGGTTCCTTCCTAATTATTAAATTGAAAGCCCTGTTCTATCCCCACTATCCGAGGGATGGGACAGAATGGAACTTTGTCAACAGAAATTAATGTAAAGATAAAGATATAGTGGCAAATAGAATTAGGTGAAATAACTGAATATCAATTATTTTTGAATATTTTTTGCACAGTGTTTGAGAGAGTAAAACTTTGTTTCTTGATGAAAACTGATGATGGCTGTGTTTCATTTTATGGGGGTCTAAGAGGCTGCCGTATATAATTCTTTAATATGACAAATGATAGAGAAATAACAATATTTAAGTTGTGTGATTTAGTCCCGTTAATACTAATCTAAGTACCTATTCGGTTAAACATTAGTTATTAACAAACATAAGAATAAACTACGTCTCGATACCGAGTTCCGATTTTTTTTTCGTACAACTTTGCGTTAGTGGACACGTATCGCCATCTATCGGGTGGTGTAGAGAAATAAGACCATATTTTAAGTTCATAGACAGATTTATAGAAAAAAAGTATATTTAATTATGTTTTCTATGCATTTCCACTTCTCCCCGTTCTCTATCTACTAAAATAATCCCAAATTGCAGTGACTAACGTAAATATTCGTAGACATAGACTAATAAGGAAACAGACACGACATAATCTACACTGCGTGTAAAGCATTAAAAACTAAGAACACAATAAAATATTACAAAAAATGTGTCTTTGTAAAGTTATCAATCTTATTCTTAGATGTTTACCGAAAAAATAATTTCGGCCATTGTGAAAACCCAAAGCCCGTTCGTACATATTAAAAACCTTCTTTAAAATAATATTGAATGACTTAAATAAATATACCTAATCATGATTAATTATGCAGTGCAATGACACCTGACTTGTTTTTGTGAATATTATAGGTATTGGTTTTACTAAGCTTTGGCACGCGGCGACTCTTTGTGACTACGTTTCTGTCAAAAAAAAATTAACTTGGTTCAGTGTGCTTGGAATGTGTGCCTTTAAAGTAAACGTATTATGTACCATCATCTGCCTAGCTTTTTCCCAACTATGTTGGGGTCGGCTTCCAGTCCAACAGGATGCAGCTGAGAACCAGTGTTTTACATGGAGCGACTGCCTGTCTGACCTCCACAACCCAGTTACCTGGGCAACCCGATACCCAGGGTATTGGGTAAGACTGGTTGTCAAACTTTCTGGCTTCTGACTACCCGTAATGACTGCTAAAGATAGTCAAATAACAGCCGGGACCCACCAATTTATCGTGCCTTCCGAAACACGGAAGAACTCGTTATGACAAGATGGTCACCCATCCACGGACAAACGGCGCCAAGCGTTGCTTAACTTTATGATCGATCTAGCCGCGCGGCTTTGACTTAGCCACGAGCTCAAATAATAATAATCTTATTATGTACCTACTGGCATAAAATGTCTAATGTTGCTGTGCCCTAACAGGGTCCATAATAAAATTGTTCGTAGCTTTAAGCCACTATGTAACACCTGCTAAACTCGTGATAAGCAAATAAAGAATATGAATATGATTTAATAATTTAAACGATTTTAAGCAATCGGTTTAGTAGTTCTAAAGATAGTTACGTACATACAAACTAACTTTGCCTCACTCTCGTATACTTTGTAGTTATGTCATAAAATCATAACTATTGTGTAGTTTAAAAAAGTAATACTCTTAGTTATTTTGTATGTATGTTAGTTTTTTTTGATTATTAGAGACTACTTTCTTTGATTTCGTAAATGTTTTTTTCTAATGTAACTATCTCGAAAAAATGGTAGCGAAAACTAATTCTTAGAAAAAGATTTCTGCCTCCCACTACTTAACATAAACTGTCTATAAAAATAGTGAAAACAAAGCTATTTGATAAATGAAATTCTAATAATTACCTTGTAATGTGACGAATTATAACCGTGCGCCACTATACCGAGGCTCCATGATCTTACTTACGACTGAATCNTAACTATCAGCTTCTTATTTTACCTCCTTTTAACGACTCACGCCCTGTTTTATGTATAGGGTTAATTACTATTAGAGGTAATACTTCCAAACTTCATTAGAGGTCTTCTTCTTATATATCTTGTTCACTTGTATTTAAAATATGTTTTTGCTTCCATTCCTCTCCGTGAGCTGTCAAAATCTACTACGTCTATCAATATCTACTCTCTTCTTATATTCACGTGAGATAAACTATGAAGAAATGTTGTACTTATAATTCCTTACAGGACTCACTAACATACATTATGCTATAAGTTTAGATTCCAGCACTTTTTTCTCTCTGAAATCGCCATTGAAGGCAACTAATAAATTACTTGTCTTTACAACCACAAAACTAACAAATATATCTTATAGTATTAACCTTATACTTATACTACATTTCTCTACAATTTAAGCGCCATTATTACAGTTTACAACAACCATCACTACTTTAAACAAAATAAATACAAAAAAAATATACTTTTACATAAGCCCGCATCATATTTTTCTAAAACGCTATTCTTACTAATCCGCTGTCTTTACAGCCCCATAGTAAACGCTAAGGACGGTATAGAATAAAACAATTGATTTGAAAAACGCCCCCGCACATGAAAGGGTTCCTTCCTAATTATTAAATTGAAAGCCCTGTTCTATCCCCACTATCCGAGGGATGGGACAGAATGGAACTTTGTCAACAGAAATTAATGTAAAGATAAAGATATAGTGGCAAATAGAATTAGGTGAAATAACTGAATATCAATTATTTTTGAATATTTTTTGCACAGTGTTTGAGAGAGTAAAACTTTGTTTCTTGATGAAAACTGATGATGGCTGTGTTTCATTTTATGGGGGTCTAAGAGGCTGCCGTATATAATTCTTTAATATGACAAATGATAGAGAAATAACAATATTTAAGTTGTGTGATTTAGTCCCGTTAATACTAATCTAAGTACCTATTCGGTTAAACATTAGTTATTAACAAACATAAGAATAAACTACGTCTCGATACCGAGTTCCGATTTTTTTTTCGTACAACTTTGCGTTAGTGGACACGTATCGCCATCTATCGGGTGGTGTAGAGAAATAAGACCATATTTTAAGTTCATAGACAGATTTATAGAAAAAAAGTATATTTAATTATGTTTTCTATGCATTTCCACTTCTCCCCGTTCTCTATCTACTAAAATAATCCCAAATTGCAGTGACTAACGTAAATATTCGTAGACATAGACTAATAAGGAAACAGACACGACATAATCTACACTGCGTGTAAAGCATTAAAAACTAAGAACACAATAAAATATTACAAAAAATGTGTCTTTGTAAAGTTATCAATCTTATTCTTAGATGTTTACCGAAAAAATAATTTCGGCCATTGTGAAAACCCAAAGCCCGTTCGTACATATTAAAAACCTTCTTTAAAATAATATTGAATGACTTAAATAAATATACCTAATCATGATTAATTATGCAGTGCAATGACACCTGACTTGTTTTTGTGAATATTATAGGTATTGGTTTTACTAAGCTTTGGCACGCGGCGACTCTTTGTGACTACGTTTCTGTCAAAAAAAAATTAACTTGGTTCAGTGTGCTTGGAATGTGTGCCTTTAAAGTAAACGTATTATGTACCATCATCTGCCTAGCTTTTTCCCAACTATGTTGGGGTCGGCTTCCAGTCCAACAGGATGCAGCTGAGAACCAGTGTTTTACATGGAGCGACTGCCTGTCTGACCTCCACAACCCAGTTACCTGGGCAACCCGATACCCAGGGTATTGGGTAAGACTGGTTGTCAAACTTTCTGGCTTCTGACTACCCGTAATGACTGCTAAAGATAGTCAAATAACAGCCGGGACCCACCAATTTATCGTGCCTTCCGAAACACGGAAGAACTCGTTATGACAAGATGGTCACCCATCCACGGACAAACGGCGCCAAGCGTTGCTTAACTTTATGATCGATCTAGCCGCGCGGCTTTGACTTAGCCACGAGCTCAAATAATAATAATCTTATTATGTACCTACTGGCATAAAATGTCTAATGTTGCTGTGCCCTAACAGGGTCCATAATAAAATTGTTCGTAGCTTTAAGCCACTATGTAACACCTGCTAAACTCGTGATAAGCAAATAAAGAATATGAATATGATTTAATAATTTAAACGATTTTAAGCAATCGGTTTAGTAGTTCTAAAGATAGTTACGTACATACAAACTAACTTTGCCTCACTCTCGTATACTTTGTAGTTATGTCATAAAATCATAACTATTGTGTAGTTTAAAAAAGTAATACTCTTAGTTATTTTGTATGTATGTTAGTTTTTTTTGATTATTAGAGACTACTTTCTTTGATTTCGTAAATGTTTTTTTCTAATGTAACTATCTCGAAAAAATGGTAGCGAAAACTAATTCTTAGAAAAAGATTTCTGCCTCCCACTACTTAACATAAACTGTCTATAAAAATAGTGAAAACAAAGCTATTTGATAAATGAAATTCTAATAATTACCTTGTAATGTGACGAATTATAACCGTGCGCCACTATACCGAGGCTCCATGATCTTACTTACGACTGAATCATTGCTCCTTCAAAAAACACTGATGTAATATAGAGATGATAAACCCCATTGAGGTTTTTTTTGTTTAGTACTAAACTTACAAGCACCTAAATTATTTTTAAACTTCATACTCGATGTAAATCATGTCCTAAGTTTTATTTAAAATACTAAAACTATTCTTAAAAATTGTTGTTACTTTTGCCGTCGGAGTTGTAAAGTCGATTATGTTTTATTTGAACTTCAGTAAGTACTCATATTGTATAAGGTTTAAGTAAATGGTTATTTTTAACTTTTATTTTGAAGTCAATGATTGGTTAAAAATGAAAATAGTTTTTTTCATCTTCCTAATTTCATTCTAATCTTTATTTAAATTTTATTAAATATTTGATACTTAATTTGTCTCTTCGTAATGTATTTAAAACCTTTAATAAAGTTATTCTCCATGTCAGTTTGTTTATCCTTCAATATTGTCAACAACAATCACCCAATTATATCAACAACAACCCACTCTATTTTAAAAACTTAATCAAAATTAAATCAATCATTTTGATACCAATTATCGTTAATAGGAACTGAATGTCATTTAATTATATAACAACGATTAAGTTCAAAGAGTTGTTGAGTTCAGGAAGTCGGACAAACTTAATTAACTCTAAACCTGTCAAAATATCTGAAGTCATAATTAACAGTAAGAATATATCCAAACAGTTTTAAAATTTAATAAAGAAATATATGTGGATAGTATGAAGAGTAGAGAAATTAATCATAAATATTTGAATCATTCGAAAGTTCTAAATTCAAACTCTGAATGTGCCAAGTATCCGTCAACTGCAACCATTCATTCATTAAAGTCAATGACTTCTAAAACCAATCAACAAAGTGAATGTTAATTCAATTAATTCACTTCAAACTTCGAACACGTCAAACAAAATGAAAAGGGTGTCAATTAAAACGATAAAGTAAAATAAAAACAATTTCGTGTTTATTTTGTATGGCATTTAACAAAGTTATTTTCTCAAATACTATAATACATCATTGGTACTGACATCGATAATTCAATTAATACACTATTATATACATTTTGAGATGTACCTACTAATGACTTAATAATAAGACAACTAGATCTTAATTTTACATCTAAAGTTGGAACCAATAAATAAATTATTTAGGAAAAAGTAAAGCGAGACAACCCTGAAGTCACGGGTAAGAAACAAATAACTCAACAAACTGACGTTACGTTATTACTAAAACATAATACAGGGCTGACACTACACGACTTAACTATTCGGCTACATGAGACACCTATTGAAAATAATCTCTTTTTGGTACCAATCTCACTTCACATAACTAACGAACCTGCTACTTTACCTTAAATATTTATAGATGCATCAAAAACAAAAGAAATCACAGTTCAAACTCAATTCGCCCCTCGCGGGTCTACATCAACATATTTACAAGCCACTTGATATGATAATCACTTTACATCATCAATTGTAACTCTAGGAAATAAATAATGTTCATTACATTGTTGTTCACAGTCTGTTGCACTTAAACTGCTGGATCCGTCTCGTGCGGGGTTGCCGAACCTCGAAGAGTGGGACTCCTTCAAGGAAGGCAGGTTGGTCTTCAATATATGACGGAGACGGGCCGCCTCAGCTGGTCGTCATGCGGGCTGTGCTGTGTGGGGGTGACGGGCGACACCGGTGATGACGGTGCTGCGCCGTACTGCGGGAACAGTGACGAGGGGAAGGGCTTCGGTGGCGCCGCCGGTGATGTGTACAGCGACGAGTAGAACGATGACACCACGGCCGCCGCTGAAGAGGACACCGTCGGCAACTTCTCCGTCGGCGCCATCAGTTTGGAGAACTGCAGGTGATCCAGCTGATGTGGAAAGTATGGCGGCACGGCAGAGTATGACAGCGCATCCAAATGGCCCACTCCAGGAGCCGGGCCGGCAAAGTATGGCAGCGGGAAGCTTGGGAAAGCACCGGCACCGGGCGCTCCTCCCTGCGTGGGGGGCTTGGGCTTCCTGCGGGGCCTGTACTTGTAGTCCGGGTGCTCCTTCATGTGCAGAGCCCTCAGTCTCTTAGCTTCGTCGATGAATGGGCGCTTCTGCATCTCAGACAAGAGCTTCCACTCCGCACCGAGCCTCTTCGAGATCTCTGAGTTATGCATTTTCGGGTTATCCTTAGCGATCTGGCGTCTCTGCAGTCTAGACCACACCATGAAGGCATTCATGGGTCTCTTGATGTGTCCCTCGGACTGCGGCGAGGTCGCCGGCAGCGGCTGCGGTGCACTGGGGTACTCCGGTAACATGCCCGGGTGCATGGAGAACGCGTACGGGTGATGACTTAAAGTCGACATAGCGATTAAACTTTGATTTACTTAGTCGAGAGTTGTGTTAGAGCATTAGCTCTATGGTAATGTATGGCACAAAGCGGTGAATGAGCACAGACGAGGAGGTGATTGTGTCACGTCGAAGACGGACGATAGACTGGCGAGTCAGTATCGGGGCCTTGTGGGTATCGAAGCGCGGGAGGTGGGGTTTCTGGGCGGCGTGGCGCGGGCCAATGGGCGCGCGGCGTGCACAGCCTGCGCCCCTCCCGCGGGCTGGCGGCATCTCGCTCGCGCACACAATGGCGCGCGCTCTCGCTCCGGCGCACAATAGAGCGGCGTGCCGTGGCGCGGAACAGGCGTGCAGCTGTTCGGAGCCATGTCAGCGACTGAATGCGGCTCAATGCATGATGTAACTCTAGTAATAGAATACTTTACACACTTGTATTGTGGAATTTGGTTGTGTACCAAATAAATGGTTGATATAAATAGACCACGAATGAACGTTTGAATGTCACCTTTTTTGTGCAAAACTCGACAAATTCGCAGTAATAAAACGTATGAGCTTTTAAGGGATAAGCGATTAAACATTTTTTATTAGCCGATGAACGTTTAAAGCGCACATCCAAATAAAGCGATTCGTTCTCGATGTTTATGTTGTACTTATAATGCTCGTTTGAGATGTAATCCTCAATGAGTATTAAATGGTATAAGACTTGTATTACGCCATTATCATAAAAGGTACCATTTTTCTGATGTAGGTATAAATCAGCTGTTCTCATCTCAATGAAATTTTAACAGAATTCGCTGCTTACGATTAATAATAAGTCAAAAAAACTTTGGTATTAATAATTGCGGGTGATGAATATAAATTACGAAAGATATTGTTATACGTTGTAGTACCTACGTATGATACTACATACATATACTAACTACACATAATTTCAAGTGAAAGAAAGATGTGAGAATCGTTCGTATTGCACAAATATTGTTTCCAATTCCTTCTGATTATATCTTTAGTTTAATACTAATTATAAAGCTAACAAAGAGCTTGTTTGTTTGGTTGAATGTGATAATTTTAGTCTGATTTGAAACAATCTCTCAGTATTATTATCCAAGAGGGTTTAGACAACCCTTTATTGTTAAATGCTTAATTGTTAAACTTATTTTATTACTGCATAGCGGTGTCTTTCAGAGACGAATAATAATGATTTTTCATAATCCGCTCGTGTTTTATGTCATAACATTTCTGCACTGTCTAAAACTTTAGTACTTAAGTCTATTTGTGAGGGCCAAATTCCAAATTATTTTTTTCTTTTCAGACATACTTACTTAACTACTATTTATTCTTTCTTTAGACCATCAAAATCTTAAAAAAAGTCGTTCAGGACTTACAAACACTTATATTCAAACTAAGTGACGTCACAAAAGCTCCGTATTATTTATCTATCTATCTGTAGCTATGTACATACAACAATTCGCGGATTACAAGCTTCAATGATCACGACAAGACATTTGCCCTTGACCATGTTTCGGGGATGTTCGGTACCTATAACAAGGTAGGTGTATGTAGATAGGTATACAAAGATATACTATAGGTACTTTGTAGTATTTAGTTTTTAGGTACCTATGTTAGTTGTAAGATACTGATGGAATGAAAATTATTATTTGAGCTTTTGTTTTGGTGCTTATACTCCTAACTTTTTGTACCTGTGGTTTTTCTTGCGAGGTATTTTTAGAGTAGAGATTTCGTTATGTACTTTATTCGAGAATTAAATAGTTATTCGTCGATTGATCAACCGGTTACGTAAAAGGAATACATTAATTTTCTTTGTTTTCACACACCTACATATTATGTATAAAAACAGTAGCAGTAGTTAGACATTTTTAGAGTATTTACGTGGTTATTTAGCATACTTTTGATTCCAATTAACTTACTCGTGTTTTATAGTTTACAAAATCTAATAAGTGAAACCGTTTCTAGTTGGATTAATGTTATATGCTACAGTTTTACAGAAAACTATTTACATAATGTAGCCCACCAATCACTTTAGCATCCATATCAGCACTTAATAGCTTCTGAAATTCATACTTTGATGTGTAATTCACAATTTACAAAGATGCCTATCTAATCCTAAAAGATTTTCGACATCCACTATCGACATCCTATTTTAATAAGGCTTGACTGATAAATCAAAATAACACCCCAAACAACGGATCAAGCTAACTTAAACTCAATTATGGTCCCAACAACCACGATCTTACAACCGCACAATACATTAACAGAAACACTAGAGAACCTTTCACACGTTTATTTTCAAATCGATTTATTTATAAGTTAGGTCGTAAAAATCGTTTCATGGGGTATCGGACACGCTTTGTCCCATTGTCTCATAGGAATCGCGACACTGTGCAATAACTAGGACTACACTCATAAACACATTCTACAATCATAAAATGACTTTTTCATTATCACCTTGTATACGCTTTTAAGGCTTAAGTATATCACCTGCTATGGAAATGTCAACTTTAGTGTGTAGAAGATAAGGTTTAGTTTGTGGTGTAGGTTATCATAATACAAGATAGCCTTTTGTTTTAACCAAGATCTAAAAGCACAGACGGCAGGTCAACGTATACGAATCTGTCAAATTTTGCCATTCGAATATTAACCTTCCACTATTGTGATAAGGTTGAAAATCAATTGCAAAAATTTGAAAGATTGTGGTAACTTGATGTGCTGTTGTCTGTACTTCCAAGAAGTCTTTGATAATAAAATAATAACAAGTCTGAATGTGAGTAATTTCTACACTTTATAGACGAAACTTTAGTTTGTTCGCGTTTGTTCTAACTTTATTAGCTATCAAAGTTTTCTCGATTCAGCTAAGTCGTTAAACGTAATGGCTAATGGAAATTAATAATTTCCTTTTATAGTCAATAACTGTTACTTGGCAGGTTTTAATTGCTGCGAAGATATTTGAGATGAAAATAAACATGGTCGTACTCAATTATAGTTAAAATTTAATATTTGTTTACGGAGAATTGAGTTGTATGGTTGGGACCTAAAGTTGGTAAAAGTGCTTAAATTAAAGCCTTATAAGAAACCTTTCTCTTATTTACCGCCGTTGTTCTTCTATCTTAAAGTATATATTAGGAAATACCTATACCTTTAAATTGGTCACAGTCATTAATAGCTGGTAATTCAACATAAAATAAAATAATACCATGGTTGCTATGGAACTTTACGTCGTTACATAAGTACTTGTCTAATTATACGGACAGCACAACATATTCGTATTATGCATTTGAAATACAAGATACAACCAATCCCAGAAATATGACTGGTCTCTATTACAATAGGATTTTGATTTCTGTATGCAAACCGAAATATGTCTTTTTGTAGATAATTATTACAGAGGTAAACATCAATGAAATAAAACTTGTTGCGTTACATAGCCAATGTCTAATAATTGCTTCCAAATGTTATAGAAAGAAACCCCTCTTAAAACGTTAAGGAAACTCTCAATATTATGAATCAAACCGAGCCCTTCTCGTAATTTCGTCAGCTTTGGTACTACTAACGCCATCTTTTGGTGCAAGGCGTAAATGGCGGACTAAGTGAGCTTTAAGTTATTACTTTTTTTATTTTGTATTACTGCGTTTAAATTTATGTTAATTTTATAGGTAGAGAGGATTTTTTTATTTAATAGTGTACCTGTGTTAGTTTTCAATCACTTGTCAAAATGGGTGGTCTTCGGACACTTAACGCTATAAGATTTTTACAAAAAAGTTAAACAGATATTTGGTATACTATGTTTAACGAAACAATAATTCAACAATTTTCTGAACACGCGTCAAACGTCTGTCTATTTTTTTTTAATAACACCCTAATATTTTATCGAAAGTAGCATGGCGTGTGCTTTTCAATAAATATTAGCAAAAAGGTACTCAGGCAGCGCTGTAAAACTAATCACCTAGCCATTTAAAAAGTAATTAAGTAGTTTACTTTATATTACACTAATATTTTTTACAAAAAACTAACACGAGCCGGTAATTAAAAGTCCTAACTCCCAATAAAATGAAAAGTGAGTCTTATCTTTATAACTATATTGTTCAAAATAAAACAATGAAACACAAAACATGAAAACAATAAAAAGGAATAGCTGAGATGTTTTACTAAATTATTTAATGAGTTTTGTCAAATAAAATAAAGTAAAAACAATAATGGAAATTATTGAGTATTAAAATAAAAACGACTTTTGGATTCGCCGTCATACTTTACAGGTAAATAATTTTTAAGCTTTCATAAAAGTAAAGACGATTTAGTGAGATTTTTAAGTCTATTTAAATAGTCGTAATTATTTTTGCGCTTTATTTAAGATAAGTTTTTGTTTATAGACTTTTTATACTACCGAACTTTTGTAGAACTACTGTTTTATCATTATTGCCGTGTTAGCTAATTTAAACAGTTTGTAAGTAGTCAGGCAAAAAGTCTTAAGATTATGAAATCCCAATTAACCTAGTTCCCTTTTCCATACATAGGTGCAACTTATTTGAGAATACATAGGTGCACCCAGAAAAAATAAAAATTATGTCATCCATCATATTTTCCACAAAAAAAATGTACACAGCATACATCAAACTAAAACTTCCCCCAGCAACATACAACATACGCAGCACATAAACATAAACACCATTAATTAAAACCGCAACAAGAAAAATACATAACGTGGAATAAAAAAATATGGCCACAAAGAGCCGTCGCACCTAATTACTTATTTCTCAACACCGACTCAATACAGACGCCTGCAGACATGACCTGGATACACCCGTCTCGCTCCACCACATTAAAATAAAGAGGGAGGGGAATATTAGCTAGTTAGTCTTCGTTGAGTGACAAAAGCGGGGTGAGCACAATATGGGCTTAAAGCCTATTCGCTCCATCTTCCTATTTTAATTTACGCAAATTTCCCATGACACTTCACCCGACATACCATTATGGTTTGTTTTTTTAAAGGACGAATGGAATCGGGGCTGGTTGATCGATGTTTAAAATTATGATGTACTAGATGGCTGTGTAAAAATACTAAATACTAAATTATTTTAGCAGTTATTTTATCGAATTCTCAGTAGTCTATGTCTATAACAAAAAATGTGCAAACTGGATCGGTCAATTACGGTTAAAGAGTGCCAAAACTTACCGTTCCCAACTGGTCGGCCTCTAGCACATGCCAGTGTTTTATGCGGAGCGACTGGCTATCTAGCCTCCTCAACCCAGTTACATGGTATCAGCCCGATACCTTTAGCTATAATGCATAAAACAACAATACTTCAACAGAATATTAAGACAGTACCATCAATAAACAAGCATAAAACACTAACAACACTCCACAAAACCAGCACTTTAACCCGCCATTCTTAACCTCCGTTTAACACGGTACCACCAGTCCTTCCTGCATCCTATATCCTATACGTTACTTTAGCCGAAGCTATTATCTTCCACCAAGAATGCACTCAGTTAATGACCCCCAATGATAATGGTTCATTGTAGCGCCTGCGCAGGCAATCTTCATAGTGCTAGCATTGTCGCAACGAAAATTCATTTATAGATAGGTTTTTTAATAAACTAATGAACGGTGTGGGGTTGGATTTTTATTTTGTTTGTTTTACTGTTTTTATGAGGTGTCGTATTTTTGTGGGCTGATGTCATAGATTTTAGAAAAGACTGTGGAACTGTGAGGTTTTGACTGAATATTGTATTTTTCGAGCCGTTAAATGATGGTAAATAACTCTTTATATCAGCCTTGGTAAATATGTAGTGTGAAGAACTTATTTGAATTTGTCTCTCTTCGTTAATCGCACTACAATTAGCCAATATGATGACGTTGTAATTAGCTGTAGCACATGAAATGTTTACATATTGTTAGGTATTTCAGATATCAATAGTCTTAACTATTAATTTGGGTGTCTCTATCTCTATGACCTTCTTCCTCCTTACATAAAATAACGTAATCTTTCAGTCACAGTAAAAGGAAACATAATTTAATGCGTTATTTCTTTTCGTTGTAATTTCATTTGAACACTGTCACCAGTCGCGTGTTTAAGTAATACTTACCGTAATTATATCCATAAAACTTAAAATGGAATACGATTCAATATCTTCAAGGAAAACAATAAATTCTAAACAACCAACATTAACAAACAAAACACTTTAAACAAAAGAAAAACAAAAACTTCCTTAACTAATAAACGCCGACAAACAAACAGACAAACGACAAAACAAAATGTCTTCATAACCGCAATAAATATTTTTGTTTTCAAAATAACGGTGGAATACAAAAATTCCATTTTCGGATCGAGTAATTCTACAGCTCAGCATACAAGGAGTTTCGTCATAAAAGTCTTTATTGTCATGTCAAACAATGACTTTTGTCAAATGTCAAAACAAAAAGCAACCGTTTCGTGTTTTTCTTGAAGCGGGGGACGTAAAGACCGAACCGTTCGATTCTCAGAATGACATTTGTCAAACAATTTGTTATAATAACTGCATAATATCTGTTTTGGAAATATATTAGTGAATTCGTTCCAGAGGTCAAATATTCTGAAAAGGGAACTTGGAAAGAAACCGCTTTGTTTTATGATATAACTTTTACTAGCGGCTTCGTTTGAGAATACTGTTAGTAATTCATTGAAACGTATTGACTATTTGAATGGTTTAATATGCCTATATTAGCAAGACAATGAAAAATTATGATTAAGCACTCAGCACATTTGCCAGTTTTCCTTTCTTTCAGTTATAGGAAATTTCTCTGAGGTGACATTGCTTACGTACCTGTAACAATTCCCTTAGATTTATAAGTCTTTAAATTATCAAGGTTTCATTGTAGTTATATAAATATTTCTCAGAAAAAAAATTGAAAACTAACGCAGCAAAAATAATTATTCTCACACCACTATCTTTATATGTAGTGGCAGCGGCAACTCGCATTTTCTAGAAACACAAAACATAGTGTGACTTAATCAAAAATATTTTAATTAAAAAACTTAAAAAAAAAATCTCGCGTCTAACTATCAAAGTTACATCTCTTTAGAACTCCGCCATTTTTGCGCGACACAACTTTCTAATTAACTCAACCAAACAATAGCAAGTGCGACACATACACACAGAGGGACTGAGGGTGACGAAACGGTATTATAACCCTTAATATATATTATTCCATCCACAAGCAAAAATCTACCTTACTTCTTACTACTAAGATTGAAAATCGTGTGGCGTTAATCTTGTTAAGGGTTGCCGTTCAAGAGAATTCGTCAAACAAAATTTAACTCTAAGATATAAAACAAAGTCAACGTCTGTGTGTTCTGATATCAAAGTTCGTAGGGTTGGCAACAAGTTCGTTATGCACTTAGACAATTATTGTACGCCCGCGGCCGAGTGAGGCAGCCCTGGGTCCTTCCGCTATGCCGCCTCGCGAGCTACTCTTAGTTAATAAAGCTCACTCATTAGGGATTCATATAAAAAATGTTTTCTTTGAAATATTTCTAAGTGGACAGCAGTGAAATATTGGCACTCGGGTGGTGGACATGGGGAGCAAAGATTGCATTTTAATTAAGGCTTTTGTCACTCTAGGCTGCCCAATTCTGTATTTTGCTTTGGACCGTTACTTCTATTCTTACTTGAATTAAGAATAGTTCGAATGATGATAGATACCTCTTGTCACAAAACTGTGGGAAAAATTTAACACCAATCGTTGGCTCAAAATGACTATTCGGACGAAATTTTTCGACTTGATAACATAAACAGAACTACAAAATTATACCCCGGCAGTAACTAACATAATAACAAGCAATATTATTAGACATTTCCCATATCAAAGTCATAACATTAATGCAAAATCCAAATAACATTAGAGCTCCAAATTTCTAATCCGTGTGCAAACAAATTGAAATTCTAAATGTCTAACGCTACGCTTAGAAATGTGGTCAAATACACGGTGGATGGACGCCGGACCGCGTGTATCTATCGAGGCGAAATCCGAATGTAACCGGTCTAAAATCCGCCGAAATCCGGTTGGATCCGGTTGGATCCGGCGGGATCCAGTTCGGCCTGAATCCGGTGGATCAACATCGCGAAAGCATTGTCGCGTACAAGTGGAATCAATGTGGTCAGATATATTGGATTTTGAAGTGACGTTACATTTTGCCAGTAACTAATTAATACAGATATATGCTGAAACGTCTATTTCAGATTTTAGTTAGTTATTGGAAGTGAGACAAATTGGCTTTCGCTGTAACTGTAAATTCAGTAATTAGCTATACTTTTATGTTTTACTGGATGTTGTGTACTTAGAAGCATATTACTTGGACTTTAACACAATTGGCGATACATCAGTTAATGTATAGGATAGTTACATATCTGGCTTTTGGATGAGTCAGGCGTGATTTTGGATATACTATAATAGTCATTTTTAGATATGTTCTAACAGACCTTTCTTTTTTTTATCGATGGGAAGTTATCAGATTGACAGACTTTTAGTGACTAAAACCTTTTGTGTGCCAGGGCCGCGGTAACTTTTTCAAACAACTCGCAGCATCGGCAGGCATATTCTAACACCCTTAGTTCAGTTTAATCTTCTTAAACACCAAAGATAGAAGAGATCAATAAAATATCGATATACACAAGATATATTTAATTTTAAAAAAAACATTGACACGTAAACAATTTCAAAATTAACGTCACACTTCTACTTCTAACCACAAAAGGCATTTCTAAAGCAATCACAAGCCACACCAACAATATGTAATTACCAAGTTCCAATTATCAACGACCATAAGTCAAACGCAAACGTATCGACTAATATAGGCGACGAATCAAACGCGCGACACAATAGTCGCGCGACGTTGCGACAAAATTGGCTGTTTTCACACGTTCCTGCTAATGATTACATGTTGGTAAACGATGTTTAGATGTGTTGGGTTCCGTTGTGTCACGGGAGTACCTACACGATTTTCTGTCTCAATATTTTATCTATTTGTTGATTGGCTTACTAGAGATAGAATTTTGACATTAGTCAGATACAAGTACATAATATTGAATTCCTATCTATGGTAAGCCATAGATAGAAAGAATATTGAGAACAGCAATTAATGTATCGATAGGTTTTAATAAACGTCTTAATAATTTAATAGTCTCTAAGTTCACCTCAAAATGGTTTTCATTATTTTCTTGACTTTTGCTTAGGTATTATAGTATATTTTGCTTTTGCTAAGTTCATGAGCTGTATATAAGATACATAAATATATGGATTAATGAATCAAAATAAACGTTAAGATATGTTTTCTAAGATTACACTAATGTCAAAGTACATTTTTATTGTCCTAGCTCTTGGACCTAACCTCTCCTAAGTTCATATATATTTTTTTTTTTCAGGTCCGTAACTTTTGCCGTCGACAAAATCCCGTACCGTATTACACGGAACAACGGACCCACACGCCGTGGGCGTATGCAATAACAAATAGCTACTTGCGGTACAGACGTATGATCAGATTCGTCGGCGTACAAATTAGCTCTCCCGTTTGTTTCGGCGGCTATTGTCGCGACTGTGCCTTTGTGTCGCGGGTGTGCGGCGAGCCTAATGCCTGGTTTCTTGTTACTGTTACTGTTTTTAAAACGGTCCCTTTTGTTGGGTTTTAGTGGTTATTTATTTTGTGTGTTGGTGGTTCATTTAGTGGGTGTTATATGTTTGTGTGTTTAGAATAGATGATTGTTTATGTTTTTGGTTTTGAATGCTATAAGTTCATATAACTCTATTGTTGGTCGTTAAACTGCGTGATTATTTGGTATTATTTTCTGCGGTTTACAATACATGTTTTATTCTTAAGTATACCTTCCGGTGTTCTGCGACATGTGAAAAACAAATACTACACCAATAATTTCCAAATATCTACCCATAACGCATATAACCAAAAATAATTAATTAAATCTGCAATCGAATATCACACGTAGACGCTACATGCTACGCGCATTGATGTGAGAAAACCAGACTGCTACGAGCGTAGCAAGCGCTACGAATACTCGCTACGATTAATATAGACGATTACTACGCTTACTGAGTTTATTAGCAGTTTATATATAGATTATATATTAATTAGTTTATTTTATATGTCAATCAGATTTTCGGGTCTAATTGTAATAGTTTTAGACGTGGAAATGGAAATTTCTAGAACTTTAACTTCTAATTAATTTTCAGAATCAAAACCAGTATTAGTTAAAATTGTGTTTATGTATGGAACATTTTAAGCAATAATCAATATTTTCCGCCGATTTGGCAGTCAAAATATATTTTTTTACATTACAAATAAATATATTGGTATATATTACATTTGCAATTTCGAAAACCACAAGTACTCGCATATTCCCACTGCTTCAAAAATAAAGTCTCACACGATAAAATAATATTACACACTCATTCGACAATTGTTTAATTGTTTCTACAATCGAGTCGGTATAATCGTAATATCGATTACATCCACTACTCGAGTGCTCTCGACTCGAGCACATTGTGTTGCACCCCTATACGAGTTAGTCGGTTTTGTTTTCACCCCTATTGTTTGAATGTAGTGAGATTCGGAGATAACAGTTTTACTAAACTTTTGTATGTATATAAGAATTGTTAACCAAGAATTCTACTAAAATATACCCTATTTTTTAGATGCTAGGGTTGAGTTTCGAATGACACCGAAACCGTAAAAAGTCGTATGACAATTTTACTACCAATTAGAATAGAACTTTAAGCACTGAAGTTAGAGTTGATTTTTGTTTGGTTTTGTTAGTATTTAAAGTATAGTCAAAATAGCATTGTTTTGTCGGTTTCTTTGGCCATATAATGTTGTTTGTTTTATTTAGATGTACTGATAAGATTTTATTGAAATGTTAAAGTATTTTTTCTTTTAAAAGAAAGGTAATGTGAATGTTTACAGTGAAATAAAAGAAACTGGTTTATTGAGTGTTGCCACTTGTTTAAATTTAAATGTTACCTGTTGTAAAAAGTTGTAATTGTTACTTTATGCTTTGATTTATTTCATTGAATTGTAGTTTAGTTGTTAGCAAAACGTTATATTACTAATTTAAGGACTTTATTTCTTTCATTTAGGACCTACTCAGCGCACCTGGATAAAAAAAGTAACTTATAGCGCTCAGGTATAAATGAGCTATCTATCACTGAAATAATATTTTAAATTAGAGCTGTAGTTTTAACTGTAGCACTAACGCTTTTAAAAAAGCAGTACAAAATCTTCAGCTTTGAAATATCGAGCTTGTATTGATAGCTGTGCTTGTTCATCACCCTTCTTCTATCCAGCCGTAACACTAGGTAGCGGTGAAGGTTGGGCTGTGACTGACTTGAACATAGCTAACCTAATTAGCCTTATTTCAGTAAGCATATTCACTAGAAGTTAAATCAAAGACTAAGTTGATTACTATCCAAAATTCTAGAACTGTTATACAGTTTTCAAAATTAAATTCTTCTCATGAAAATTTTCCTGAACATAATTCTTCGTCTAGCTAGCTTCCCACCTTATTTTCAAGAAAGGTGTAGCTAGCCAGACCAAATGGCAGTCGTTTACGGTCAGGTGACTTCCATTCGGGGAGCAAATCGAATCATCTGGTAAATTTAGCGCTAATTGAGCACACCCGTGGGAGCTGCCGCTGTGAGACGTCCGTCGTGTAGGGTGACCATCACGTGGAGTTATTGTGGGATAGAATGTGGAAGAAATCTGGAGAAAAGTGAAATTAGATTAGATTTACACAGTATGNATCTGCAATCGAATATCACACGTAGACGCTACATGCTACGCGCATTGATGTGAGAAAACCAGACTGCTACGAGCGTAGCAAGCGCTACGAATACTCGCTACGATTAATATAGACGATTACTACGCTTACTGAGTTTATTAGCAGTTTATATATAGATTATATATTAATTAGTTTATTTTATATGTCAATCAGATTTTCGGGTCTAATTGTAATAGTTTTAGACGTGGAAATGGAAATTTCTAGAACTTTAACTTCTAATTAATTTTCAGAATCAAAACCAGTATTAGTTAAAATTGTGTTTATGTATGGAACATTTTAAGCAATAATCAATATTTTCCGCCGATTTGGCAGTCAAAATATATTTTTTTACATTACAAATAAATATATTGGTATATATTACATTTGCAATTTCGAAAACCACAAGTACTCGCATATTCCCACTGCTTCAAAAATAAAGTCTCACACGATAAAATAATATTACACACTCATTCGACAATTGTTTAATTGTTTCTACAATCGAGTCGGTATAATCGTAATATCGATTACATCCACTACTCGAGTGCTCTCGACTCGAGCACATTGTGTTGCACCCCTATACGAGTTAGTCGGTTTTGTTTTCACCCCTATTGTTTGAATGTAGTGAGATTCGGAGATAACAGTTTTACTAAACTTTTGTATGTATATAAGAATTGTTAACCAAGAATTCTACTAAAATATACCCTATTTTTTAGATGCTAGGGTTGAGTTTCGAATGACACCGAAACCGTAAAAAGTCGTATGACAATTTTACTACCAATTAGAATAGAACTTTAAGCACTGAAGTTAGAGTTGATTTTTGTTTGGTTTTGTTAGTATTTAAAGTATAGTCAAAATAGCATTGTTTTGTCGGTTTCTTTGGCCATATAATGTTGTTTGTTTTATTTAGATGTACTGATAAGATTTTATTGAAATGTTAAAGTATTTTTTCTTTTAAAAGAAAGGTAATGTGAATGTTTACAGTGAAATAAAAGAAACTGGTTTATTGAGTGTTGCCACTTGTTTAAATTTAAATGTTACCTGTTGTAAAAAGTTGTAATTGTTACTTTATGCTTTGATTTATTTCATTGAATTGTAGTTTAGTTGTTAGCAAAACGTTATATTACTAATTTAAGGACTTTATTTCTTTCATTTAGGACCTACTCAGCGCACCTGGATAAAAAAAGTAACTTATAGCGCTCAGGTATAAATGAGCTATCTATCACTGAAATAATATTTTAAATTAGAGCTGTAGTTTTAACTGTAGCACTAACGCTTTTAAAAAAGCAGTACAAAATCTTCAGCTTTGAAATATCGAGCTTGTATTGATAGCTGTGCTTGTTCATCACCCTTCTTCTATCCAGCCGTAACACTAGGTAGCGGTGAAGGTTGGGCTGTGACTGACTTGAACATAGCTAACCTAATTAGCCTTATTTCAGTAAGCATATTCACTAGAAGTTAAATCAAAGACTAAGTTGATTACTATCCAAAATTCTAGAACTGTTATACAGTTTTCAAAATTAAATTCTTCTCATGAAAATTTTCCTGAACATAATTCTTCGTCTAGCTAGCTTCCCACCTTATTTTCAAGAAAGGTGTAGCTAGCCAGACCAAATGGCAGTCGTTTACGGTCAGGTGACTTCCATTCGGGGAGCAAATCGAATCATCTGGTAAATTTAGCGCTAATTGAGCACACCCGTGGGAGCTGCCGCTGTGAGACGTCCGTCGTGTAGGGTGACCATCACGTGGAGTTATTGTGGGATAGAATGTGGAAGAAATCTGGAGAAAAGTGAAATTAGATTAGATTTACACAGTATGTTGATAACAGAAAATCTCAATAGGCTCTAAAAGGACTTCTTAAAAAAAATGTTTTTTTTTTTTGTGTCAAATAGATATCCATGTCAAAATTTTAATCAAAGTCGATTCAACGGCAGAAACAAAGCTACTTTCTTATCTATGAAACAACTAATGAGTAAAGATGTTACTTTGAAGTGAAGATGTCGTACAAGTTGTAATTTTTAATGAGAAACCATTTTTCTTAATAATGGTTATTGAGTTTTTGCTACCAAAACGAGACATCATGATGTCTTGTGATTACAATATAACCGGTAGCTAAAGATAATCAACTGAAATATCTTTCATTAAAACCTCATCATTTTAATACAAAACTCCACCAAAGTAATTGCGAAATCATCGCTACAACTGCAACAACATTTATATTTATTAAAAATAATAAAACAAACGAGAAACAGTATGTGTATGCAATTATCTCAAGTTAACGTTCGTTAAAACTGCACCGTAGTTTAATTGCTTCATCAGAAATTGTTACATAATTATTTTTTGTTTCTTACAATTCCAATAATTGGATTTTTTATTGCTACTTTTCATGTTTAAATCCCAATGAGCTATTGCAGATTAAAAACGATGATTTAAGACAAGAACATGCTATTGTTACTTGTAAAAAAAACTGCATAGGATTATCTATCCACTCTAAACATATAACAGCTAACTTTTGAAATACAGACGTCAGGACAAGAAGCTACCACAATCTGTCAAATTTCTGCAATAGATTTTCAACTTTATCACAATAGTGCAAGGTTAATGTTCGACTGGTAAAATTTGACAGAGTACAAAGTACCTAGAAATATCCGATAATCCGCTCTAAACTTATTCCAAAAGATAGCTGAGGTTTCTGTGGAAAGGTACGCGCATAAACCACCGCTAACTTATAAACACAAAGTACCAAGAAATATCCACCAATTCACCGAAAATATGGTCACCCTACACTCCACGGCTCCCTCTAGCGTCAGTACCAAAACATAGCCCCATGAGAAACACCAAGCCACTCGGAGATGTAATCGCGCTAACTTTTTGTTCTACCTATTGTTTTCGGTCACTATAGTGGCATAAAAGGTGGTACTTCAGCTTAAGTACCATTTCAAGTGCCACCGATACCGAACCATTGCTGGTTTAATTAGGGGTGACTTAAGACTGACTTTGTGTGAATTTTGACTTGGTTCGTTTTGTGGTATGAGTTTATGATTGACGTTATTTATTAAAACTTTTGTATTTTTAGGCTAATTTTCTTTTGAAGTTCATAAATTCCTATTTTGTTCTGACGTTCCTACTTTGGTTCTCCTCTGATTTTCCCTCAAATATTTTTGTCCGTAGGAAGCTTTTGTGATTAATTAATAAAATATACCTGGATATACTCAGGTACTTAAAATATTCCCTCGTCGACTTATTGGTCAAATACAAATCAAGACCTACTCAACCTACAGAAAAGGCAGTTTGGTTAGATAAAACACAATACCATTATCTTCTACTAATATTCCCCAAATCGTTTTACTGCGGATGCAAGTAGAACGCAAATACTAGAGATAGAAGTTCGACATTAGCCCCATACAATAGTGTCAAATCCTACCTCTAGCAAGCAAGTCAACAGATAAATAAGCAACAACTTATTGAAACACCGTTAATCCACAACAACTCCAACACTGGATACAACCATTTATAATACAAAAAATATAAAAAACAAAAATACAAACGTCATTCAAAAAGGACACATCGGAAACTGAGAGATGTGAATATTGAAATCCCGATACAACTTGACGTGAAATCGCAGTGTCAGAGATAAGCCAACTTTGGCGAACAACGCATATTCAAGCGCGTTCGAACGGGGGTAGGCTGTGTTGTGGTTATGTTTTAATACTGGCTGTAATGAATATTGTTTTCAGGTCCTTTCAATGTGTTGTGGTTGAATCTATAGAAGTATTATACAGCTGAAGAGTTTTTCGTTAGCTACTGGGCCGATTTTTTTAATTATTTCAACGTTAAGGAGATTAAAGGTGACTTTGTTGAGTAGGTAGAGGTAAATTCGCAATTATGTAACTGACTGTACCATTCCATATAAGCTAAAAGACACTAATTTGTGTTCATCAGTGTAATACGTAAAGATGGATCGATTTGTTCTGTAATTGATAGTTTCGTTTTAAATAATCGTGTGATCAGTAAATTGGTATTGAAGTAACTGGCGGCAAACGGGGTCTATGATGACATTGCGCCTGTCAAAAAAGTCAGCGCAAAGTCGCACACTCTCAACAAAAGAATGCCTAAAACGGCGTTTGTAAGTACGATACACAAAATGGAGTTCCGACTTTCAACGCATTGGAAGTTTTGTAATAATTTTGTGGTATTGATTAGATATTGATTATATTGAAAACTTCTATTTCCTCCATAGTTTTCTATTAATTTGTAAAATACGTGGTGATTAAACTATGCTTAAAACTTAGTTTCTATACGATAAATAAGTTTTTAAAGTACTTGACTTTACCAAATAGAAAATTACATAAGTTACTTAAAGACAAACATCGTCACGATTGGCCAAAATATCTGCGCTTCCCCTAAAAGCAATAAATCAATTAAAACGACGTATTAAGTCGACGATGAAATCATTAACAACACAATAAATATCATGCGAAAAAGCCATCATTGTGACAAACAGACACACCCGCACACATTTTTAACAGAAAACTTCAAAAAGGAAACCTTTGTTAACATTCACCATTCTTATTAAATACCATCTCATTTCTATTCACCAAGCAAAAACCAACCTTAATACATCTCAATAAGAGCTATAAGAACTGCTTAAAAAACTTTGCAGTTTCATGTGCCATTTACTGGTGATTAAGATTACTTTGAGCCTTATGTAGTTGACTTAAGGAAAAGAGAAGTGCTTGTGTAAGGTTGTGGTGTCGACAAAGACGGCTTTCATTGGGCGGATGCAGGTTTTTTGACAAATGGCCAACTGGACGATTTGTCTCGTGTAGGGCGGTGATGCCAAAGACTAAGTTAAGAAGTCAAAGTATTAAAAGGGAAGACAAGACATTTATGGACACAAGACCACAAAACATCTGCTTAGCCGTTTCTCTACTATGTTAATACGAGCTGAGTACCAGTATTTTACATGGATTGACTGTCTATCTATCTTCTTCAACCCAGTTAGCTTAGCTACCTGATATCCCTTGGTAAGACTGGTTGTCAGACTTTCTGGCTTCGGACTACCCGTAACGACTGTCAAATGTGTTGGTACGACAACCAGGATAAGCCGATTTAACGTGCCTTCCGAAGCACGAAGGAACTCGCCATCCACGCACGGAACGACGAGTTTCTAAAACCTTTTGTATTAAAGCAGAATTCTCTAAGAGGCATCGACTACTTAGGTACAAACTGCCCGATTTACTCTGCCCCCTCTCTCTATTACCCATCTATGTGAAGCGGGCAAGCCCAGTAATGGTCATAAAAGGATGTTACAATATTATATCATTTTTCCTCGAGCACAATACGGTATGTGTACGCTGCCATTTCCGGCCCCTAATGCGTTCCACATTAATATTGTGTTCAGTATCTAAGACTTTTTGTTGCTTTATTTTCTGTGATTTTCAGTTTTATGTACAATAGGACCATTTTTCGTGGAATACGTAATGTTAATCCCACCAAAAACATTCTGTAAAAAACTAGCTAATTCTCGCTGAAGCTGCTTGTTTATCTCT
>NWSH02000505.1:14811702-14865631 GCA_002382865.2 Heliothis virescens
AAGTTTCGGAGTTAAACAAGGACATCAGAAATTACTTTGTGGGATATTATAACCGCCAATCAAAAGATCACGCCTCATATTGAATGTTAACTTATGTAAAACATAAAAAAACCATTTTATATTTGAATTTCCCGCTTCTAGTCGTCGCATTCACCTTAATGAATAACATTTCATTTAGCCAAATCATGATGTTGACATATTTTTTTTTGTAATCATTTGCGCTGTTTTCTTTTTTAAAGTCTAATAAGAATATCATGCTGGTCAACCATACGACATCTATGTATTTAAAATAAACTTCTTCAACCCCAAGTTCACTCCACATCATTCATCCATTCATCCCCTGCATATTTCGTAATTGCAGCGCATTTAGTGCCACAAAATTCCGCTAGATGTCGTTACTTTCAATGTTATCCACACCTTTAGATTTAGCAACAGTACTCGAAGAGAGAAACTAAAATACTTTGTATGCGATTGTCCATTGTGGGGTTTCAGAATGAATTTTGAGGAGCGGCTAATCCTTGCAACATAATGGTGAATTGGCGGCCATTGATCAATTCAACTGGTTTTATCGTCAATTCTTTACAAAAGGCTTGGTTTAAACATTGGTAAACCAACATTATCTGATACAATCAATTCAGACGCTGAATTCAACTGAATAGCAGTTAATTCAAAAGAAGAGGTTGTTTTGTTTTCCTATTTAAAAGGATTTTAGACCCAAAAATGAGCTCGCGATGTTCCTCTGGAAAGTTGATAGGAGCTAATGAGGAAAGGGTATGGCGTGGCTTTGACCGAAGTCAGTCGAAGTTCCCCTGAATGTGAGATGAGAGATGTCCGAAATAATTCCTTATTCATGAATAACTGATAGAAAATAAAATACAATTTTGAGTACAGCGCCCTCTGCTGGTGTGTTATATTACTAAGCACACTGTTGGGAAACAACTGATCTTAGGAACATTACACGCGACCAATAGATGGCAGGCTTATAAAAGTTGAATTAACTGAAATGTAGATGACGTTACTTGTATAAATTCAGGAACTTACCATTACACATTACATTTGGTGTGAAAAATGAAAGTTTATTTGAAAAGCATTTTTTGCAGATAATACATGAAGAAATTAAATTTCAAAAAATTTAATATACCATGTAGGAGAAATTACTTAATTTCATCCACCTAGCCTTCTCCCACCTTCCAAGGCTGTATAACATTGATTCAAGGTTTCTTTTCAACTTGTTTAATTAGTAAATTGTTGCACGATTAAGAAACTATATTATTTAATATTGACGAATGTCAACGTCCATACCACGTTGAAAACACCGGTTCTCGTCCGATCACCGAAGTTAAGCAACATCGGGCGCGGTCAGTACTTGGATGGGTGACCGCCTGGGAACACCGCGTGACGTTGACTTTTTGCTTGTAGAATTTTAAATACGTTACTTTTTTGTTGGTTTGCTGCAATAAGTTTTGTATGGAATTTGAAAAAAGTAAATAGGCTGAGGAAAGAAAAGTTTTTTCAACATATTCAATAACCTAAGCCCATTCAATTTTTATGTATAGAACTACTAACGACCCTTAACAAAAAACTACATAATAATATTGAAAATAAATACCCCTACACCAATAATCTTCACCTTTATCAGTAACTCCGTAACCTAAAATTCTTAACTTAAATAACAAATAAAGCACTCGCGTATCACCAGATAAATCCCCAACCAACAGGAGGCGACTTTGTAAATCACCAACCGACATAAAGGCGAGTATTTAACGCCATATTTATGGTAATAAGACCGTTGCCGCCATAATGGAAAATACAAAAAGCGCTCGCCCCGACCGTCGTAAGGCGGGCGGAGATAATACTTTTACATGTCACGATCCGACTGCGACACGATGTCTTGGTTTTTTAACACTTTTGATATTCTCGTGATTTTTAAACGGTTTTATTTAGCTTGGCCAGTTTATTTGTTACTAAGTACAGGTTTCGGAAAATAACATTGCTCTGCATTTGTAGTCCTGTCCTAGTGAATGCATGTTAGTGATCATTACTGTGATACCAGACGTTAACACTAAAACTATCATTGTAATAGCACATTAGAAGATGGCTGAGCTGTCCCGGTCCCAAAAACAACAGCGTCTTCGGGTGGTATCTATAATAACTCTCTATCTGTTTATATTCCGGGTACCACGAGTAGGTACAACCATTTGCTGGTTGCCATGGAGTCACTAGTAGCTTATAGAACTGTAAAGTTATTAGATAACAGTTGTAAATCTTGGACATGCACTTGATGCGCGATTTAGTAATTATGTTGGGATCGGCTTCCAATCATACCCGAATCCGATCAGTACCGGGTAATAGCACATGGTAAAACTATCTGGTTCCTCTCTACCCATAACGACTGCCAAAGATGTTCAAATGGCAGCCGAGACCCACGACTTTAACGTGCCTTCCAAAAAACGTCGTGCTTTAATCACGACCCATTTAAAAATCGTGCACAATAAAAGTCCGTTTTAGTCTTAACTTATTGTTATTGCAAGTTTTAAGCCTTAGTTTTATGTGAGGATCGGCGGGCCTGCATCTATTTACTTTATAT
Organism: Heliothis virescens; assembly: GCA_002382865.2. Lineage (NCBI taxonomy): Eukaryota > Metazoa > Arthropoda > Insecta > Lepidoptera > Noctuidae > Heliothis > Heliothis virescens. Next base: position 14,814,290 of record NWSH02000505.1, read on the forward strand.
AGATTTATTGGAGGCCAGCCAAGTGACTCCACTTGAAACTTAGCGGTCTAATGATGAAATACGGACAGTTTGCGGACGATGTCTGGTAAGATTGTGGGAGAAACAACGGATAGTGTTTTGTTTTATTTATTTTTAATCTTTTTTGTGGTTTGGGGAAGTTTCAATCGTAGTATTCTGGACTACAATGCAAATGATTAAGTAACAGGTAAAACGTGATGTTTTTTGACATGTCCTACCATTTAGTTTTTTAAATCCTAGCTCGGCAACCACCCATATGACATTTACGATAGATATTCGACATTAGCTCGACATAAGTTATGTCATATTTCAATATCTAATCGCAAATCAACGGATAGATAGAATAAATAGATCCCCAGTTAGTCATGCATGCCAATTAAAAGTTCTAATTGATATATGCTGATCCATGCCTCATATTAGCATACCCAATAATAATATGCTTACTTGAATAGATCAGACGTATAAACTTTAACAAAACCTATACATCTATACTAATATTATAAAGAGGAAAACTTTGTTTGTTTGTTTGTTTGTTTGGTTGTAATGAATAGGCTCAAAAACTACTGGACCGATTTTAAAAATTCTTTCACCATTCGAAAGCTACATTATCCACGAGTGACATAGGCTATATTTTATCCGGGTACGGGCAGTAATTCCCACGGGATGCGAGTGAAACCGCGGGAAAACGGCTAGTACATAATAAAAGAAAGCCTTCAACAGAAGTGAAGGCAGTCAAAGCACGGACGGACAAACAAACAAATATAAATAATGCCGGCGAATAGAAAGGAGTGAAATGTTATTCCTCCACCCTGTATAATAGAACGGAGGTTGGTGCACATGGGTGTATATCCCGAGATGTTTCTGAGGATATGTGAAAGAAGATTTTATTGGGGGAATTTATTAAAATCATTTAATTTCTGAAAACTATGCAGTCCAAAATAAAATACTGGAAGGCAGCAAAAAAAAATATTCAATATTTTTGCGCAGCTTGTTCACATTCGAGAAAGTGACAGCAATCCCAGTGAGATAATAGTGAGATTTATAGCGATTCTGATGCTCTCTGATAAACTTACTTTTATTACAGCGGCCGTTTCATGGTTTTTTAATATATTTTATTTACATATCATGAAAAAAATATGCCAAAGCCTGAACATGACATGTAAATCACTTTGAGGAATAACTTTTTTTAGTAACTTAGCAAGTTACATAATGTAACAACATGAAAAAGTATGTGCAGCAAAATTTTATTTAAAAATTACTTGTCTGAATCCTGAATAATTTAGAGGTTGTCAACATTTGGCATGTTGATTCTGCATGCGTGCCGATAGTTGTTTCAGCCAATGGCTTAATTGCCAAGAGCCTCGACCTACATCTAAGGAGGCTCTCGTTAGACGGTTGGATCAAGCGCTTGATGCAGAAAGCTGTACTTCTGGACACGGCACGCATCGTCAGGAGGTTTCTCTCTATGGAGCCCTGACCGCCGGTAGCTTGGACCATGTTCCCGATGCCGGTGGGACACTATTTTTATATTTTTAAATGTTTTGTTTCTTTTTTTATGTTTTATGAAATATTTAAAAATGTAAATATATGTGAAATAAATGAATCAAGATTATAAATGTGTAAGTCAGTTTGTTTTTTTTTTATGGACACAGTTTGTTATTAATAAACCTAACATTCCACATGCAAACATGATATTTCTCATATCTCCGCACTACAACCCCTTGTGTAGCACACGACAGAAGTCCCTTTTATGTCGCTATAGATGCGATATTTTTATTTCCCAGCCGCTCAATACTGGCGCGATCTCCTCCGCATAATACCAGTTTAATATAACACTATGATAACATCTTATGGTGTTATGTAAACTTCTATGGGGTTTGGTATGAAATTGGTATGGATTTAAATTAGTATATGGAAGAAAAGAGAAAGTAAGTATGTGACATGTCTGAGATAGATAATGATTGACATATTTTGTAAAGTTGGTTAAGTAACTTTTGTTGTTTTTTTGTAAAGTCGGTTTTTATGGGAATTTGGCCGAAAATCTCTTAAAAATTCGTGTGCCATTTTAAATGAAATCCTCATATTGTTTCAACCCGTTAGTTGCTACGTTGGTGCTACGAAGCTACGAGACGCTACGATATGACTACGATTTATCGTAGCATATATTTTCTTTTCTTAGTTTCATGTCAGTTTTCAAGGGTTGGCTCACTCTGTTGTGTAGTCTCATTTTTTCATGTATAAAAGCTGTGTGTCATGTGGAGCTAATCAAAACAAAATTTTTGTAAAAAGCACCAGCAGTTATAAGCTATAATACTGCGAAATTTCATCAAAATCCTTCCTATTTACCCTGAAGAAATAAAAAACATCATTATAAACTTTCCCATTTCGAATAATAATAACATTCTTTAACATACTCCTACACAATAACCACGCCATTACTTCAACAACACAACCAAAGACACAACTATCGAAACTAATTAAAACGATAAAACAATAAGTCGGTCTGTCGCCACACGTCGCACCCCGAAGCTACAATATACTGGTGTACACGCCATGCCCAGCGGTGGACACGACACTAAACACTTTATTGTTTACGTCATGCCACCCTTTCTTGGGCTGTGGAAGCTGTTATGTACCTTTGTTCGGAGTTGGTATTACTGTGAGACTAAGTTAGAAAGGATTTTGACTTTGGTATTTTAGCTGGAAAATAAAAATATATATGATAACTCTCCTTAATATTCGTATAGTTAACAGTTTTTCCTCTGGTTTTACCCTCATACAAGTGATTCAAATTAATTATTATTTATTTTATGCGTTAAAGAGTAACAGAGCTAGAGAGGTACGAAACAACGCCTAATGTATTATTTTATATGACACAAGCACATACGTTTGGATCTGGAGACCATAATGAGCGGTTATATTAGACTTTAGAGTTAATAGCCGATAAATTATAATATAATAAAGAGAGATTCTGAAGCCACCAAACATCACTTATTTCCTTACAAATGAAACCATTAAATACAAAAAGTTCAAACAATCACTGTATCTTGGTCCATTAAATAAAGATAACTTTTTAGCTGAAAATTCAGTAATATCAATGAAAACCAAAATAGTGTTGTGGAGGTGTCGCTATCGAGTAACAAAATTGACGCGTAGTGATGTGCGCATCGCTGCACCAAACGTTATTATATCGATGTCGAACGGTATCGCGGTGTGATCATCGATGATATGTCATTTTGTAAATTACCCTTGTTTTGAATATAGCTCTATAAACTGCTTATACTTATTCTGTGATAAAATTTAGGTATTATTCATTACATGAAAATTCGCAGAACTCACTTCAAATAAAATTTACACAAAAAAGTAAAATTACTTGACATCAAACCATTTTATAATGATTATCCATAAATTACCACCATAAATTATGCGAAGATTCCCTCAGATTTAACGATATTTGATAGACAAAATTCTTAAATGACTAACCAAGCAAACTTCAAGCCATTTCCTCAATATTCCACAAAATCATGGTATTAAAAACTTGTACACCTAACAGTATTAAAATCAAAATACCCCTTACCCAACTGCGATAAAGGTGGGTATTGTGCCACAGAGGTGGTGGCCGTCTGTAGCCTGCGGCGAGCGCAGCCATGCGGCAAAACGGTACATAACGCGATATTGTCGGCCACACCACGGATTGTTTATTGTACGTGTATGTGCAAAAGTGGTAGGAAATAGGGGGTTTTGGTTGGTTTTGTACTTAGCTTTCCAAGTGAACGAGAGATTGTGATTTCGAAGAAACCTGGAATTAACGTCGAAAAATAAACAATAGGCTTTGAAGAAGTGTGGTAATTAATTGCTCATGCTACCACTCGATGAGGAGAGACTGAACACAGTCAGTAGGTTCGGTATACGCCACGTTGGCCAAGGTAAATAAATTATATCAATAACCTATACACCTTGATCGACCCATGAGGTTATTGATGTCAAAAACCACTTTATTTTTTGAACGCACTCTTTTTAACACACCCTTCACACCTTCTATCATATTGTTAAGCAGAAGAAACAACTAAATACTCCTTGAAAACCTTCATCCCAGCTGTATGCCACAGTACCTGACCTGAACATAACCGAATCATGTGGGCCGCTCTGTTTCAATTTCACGTGCGCTTGCCAATCAAACGCCTGACACCTCTTTAATGACATTCTCGATAAATTACATCACTATGCCTTTTTATTTTTATACCAGCGAAGGTGATAAAGGGTTGGTTAAACTTTATTTTTAATTAGTGGGCAAATGGGGTTTGCTATTTTTATTCCGTGTTCGGAATATTCTTGGTTGTAATTACGGCATTACGTCATATCTTTATTTTTGTACTTATACCTCTTCCAGACATAGTGGAAGGAGACATAAGTGCATTTATTATTGGCTTAGAATTTGAATGTAGAAGAAGAGAACGACCATAGAAATTATAGATGGAGTATGTGAAAATGATATGGCTGGAAATAATGTTAGTTGTGAGATGAAGTAAAAAAGTATCGTAAAAATATAACTACGGAAGAAGGAAACATTTGTGCTGGCCTCAAATAAAATGGGCAGAGCTTGATGATGTAATATTATGAATATGCAGAATGCGTCCTCCCACCTGCATTTTCAACAGACTTACTTAGACAGAGGAAATTCTCAATCGTTTTACTTTGTAGACATTATTGCTCTACTAACTAAAATGGTCTTACAACACCACATATTTTTTTTACATCAACTTCTCCTCACAAACACAGTATTCATACACCCAGTTAGTTTGAGGACACGTCCGTATGTCCACAATTATGAACAGAGGTGACCATTAGAGCGCATTCAGACGGCGATTGTTTGTACGGGTTGTCTCATGCAAATTGGATACCGGCGAGCTGTCGGCTCGTGTGTCATATGTGTATATGCTGTTGTTTGTGTAGATTTTAGGATGGAGGAGTAAAAGTTTTGTGTGGTTTAGAAATGTGAAGAAGTTATTAGTTGTACAAATGACGGGAGGTCAACGTACTCGAGTCTGTCAAATTTTACCAATCGAACATTAACCTTCCACTATTGTGGTTAGGTTGAAAAACTATTGAAGAAATTTGACTGATTGAGGTAAGTTGATGTGCTGGCATAAATATGTTTTAATCATAAAATGTTGCGATGCTCATCATGTCCCATGTCAAAAGTTCATTTAAATGAAAATTTTGGTAGGTATAGGTATTCATATGTTTTTGATAGCACGACTAGGAAACCAACGTTTTATAATTCTTATTTTCAACTACCGTTTTATTTCATTTGGTCCACCTACAATAATGTTATTTGTTTTTAATTAAAAAGCTTTTATTTACCCAAAACATATGCTGAAAATTTATAACGTCAATTAATATACGCCAATTTAATTAATATACCTAACCACATTTACATCAAAATGCGCTGAAACGAAAGCTCATGGATATGTGCATTCTCCCTACCCTCATCTATGGAGCGCAAACCTGGTCACTCACAAAACGTCAAAGGTCCGCCCTCGGAGTTTGTCAGCGGGCAATGGAGCGCAGTATTCTAGGAGTTAAACTTAATGATCGCATTAGGAACTCCATTGCAAAACACAAATTGCAGATGTAGGCCGTACAGCTGCTGGGCTTAAATGGAACTGGGCAGGTCACATCTGCCGCATGTCGGATGAGCTTTGGGCAAAAACGACCACTCTATGGACCCCAGATAGCGGGAAACGACGTCGCGGCAGGCCCAGAAGGAGATGGCGTGACGAACTGGACTCCCATCAAAAGGATTGGCCTCAGGTGGCAAAGGACAGAGATAAGTGGAAAGAGGGAAGGGAGGCTTTTGCCCTGCAGTGGGACAATATAAGCTAAAAAAAAAATAACCACATTTACAACTAACGAGTTATCTATTTACTGTTTAGTTACTTATGTTTGTATATGTTATGTTAGTAGAATAAAGTGTATTTTGTATCATCATCTGCCTAGCCTTTTCAAAACTACGTCGATATATAATCAATGAATCCGTTAAAATATTTAACATATCAATAAACCAATTTAAAAAGTTTAACTCTTTTAATAGGTAGGTATGTACACTATAAAATAAAATTGAAATCATTTAAATAAATAAACCTATATGAAAAATCTATAAATTTTTCCAAAACTGTTTATTGCATAGTTTAGTTAACATACATTAAAATATACAATCATAAGTTAAGTATAGATATTTGGTTTTCTTACACTTTCATTAATTTCCACAAAAAAAATAATTTAGCAGATTTTGACAGTCAGGAATTATCTATGAAAAAATATCTTGAATTGTTCATCTTAATGATGTAAATACTCCACAGTAAAAACAGGTCGTTTAAATTTTCATTTGTCAAAAACTTATAATACCATAACTAAAACAATAAACTATTTTTAATGATCTAATTCTACAGTTGTTTTATTAGGGTTCCGTAGCCGAATGGCAAAAAACGGAACCCTTATAGATTCGTCATGTCTGTCTGTCTGTCTGTCTGTCTGTCTGTCTGTCTGTCTGTCTGTCTGTCTGTCTGTCTGTCTGTCTGTCTGTCTGTCTGTCTGTCTGTCTGTCTGTCTGTCTGTCTGTCTGTCTGTCTGTCTGTCTGTCTGTCTGTCTGTCTGTCTGTCTGTCTGTCTGTCTGTCTGTCTGTCTGTCTGTCTGTCTGTCTGTCTGTCTGTCTGTCTGTCTGTCTGTCTGTCTGTCTGTCTGTCTGTCTGTCTGTCTGTCTGTCTGTCTGTCTGTCTGTCTGTCTGTCTGTCTGTCTGTCTGTCTGTCTGTCTGTCTGTCTGTCTGTCTGTCTGTCTGTCTGTCTGTCTGTCTGTCTGTCTGTCTGTCTGTCTGTCTGTCTGTCTGTCTGTCTGTCTGTCTGTCTGTCTGTCTGTCTGTCTGTCTGTCTGTCTGTCTGTCTGTCTGTCTGTCTGTCTGTCTGTCTGTCTGTCTGTCTGTCTGTCTGTCTGTCTGTCTGTCTGTCTGTCTGTCTGTCTGTCTGTCTGTCTGTCTGTCTGTCTGTCTGTCTGTCTGTCTGTCTGTCTGTCTGTCTGTCTGTCTGTCTGTCTGTCTGTCTGTCTGTCTGTCTGTCTGTCTGTCTGTCTGTCTGTCTGTCTGTCTGTCTGTCTGTCTGTCTGTCTGTCTGTCTGTCTGTCTGTCTGTCTGTCTGTCTGTCTGTCTGTCTGTCTGTCTGTCTGTCTGTCTGTCTGTCTGTCTGTCTGTCTGTCTGTCTGTCTGTCTGTCTGTCTGTCTGTCTGTCTGTCTGTCTGTCTGTCTGTCTGTCTGTCTGTCTGTCTGTCTGTCTGTCTGTCTGTCTGTCTGTCTGTCTGTCTGTCTGTCTGTCTGTCTGTCTGTCTGTCTGTCTGTCTGTCTGTCTGTCTGTCTGTCTGTCTGTCTGTCTGTCTGTCTGTCTGTCTGTCTGTCTGTCTGTCTGTCTGTCTGTCTGTCTGTCTGTCTGTCTGTCTGTCTGTCTGTCTGTCTGTCTGTCTGTCTGTCTGTCTGTCTGTCTGTCTGTCTGTCTGTCTGTCTGTCTGTCTGTCTGTCTGTCTGTCTGTCTGTCTGTCTGTCTGTCTGTCTGTCTGTCTGTCTGTCTGTCTGTCTGTCTGTCTGTCTGTCTGTCTGTCTGTCTGTCTGTCTGTCTGTCTGTCTGTCTGTCTGTCTGTCTGTCTGTCTGTCTGTCTGTCTGTCTGTCTGTCTGTCTGTCTGTCTGTCTGTCTGTCTGTCTGTCTGTCTGTCTGTCTGTCTGTCTGTCCGTCCGTCCGTATGTCACAGCCACTTTATTCCGAAACTATTAGGACTACACAGTTAAAACTTGGTAGGTAGATGTATTATATTAACCGCTTTACGATTTTTGTACAAAAATAAAAAAATAATAATATTAGGGGGGGCTCCCCATACATGAAACTGAAACTAAAAATATTTTTTTTCATCAAACCTATACATGTGGGGTGTCTATGGATAGGTCTTAAAAAATGGTACTGAGGTTTCTAAAACCACTTTTTCCTAAAGTCAATCATTTTAGCGTAAGACACTCCTAAAGTGCCAAAATGTGTGTCCCCCCCCTCTAATTCTTAAACTACCAGAGTGAAAAATCTGAAAAAAATATATGTTATAGATCTCAATAAAAACTACCAACCAAAATTGGTTTGAACAAGATACAGTCAGTAGTTTTTGAGATATAGCACTTTTTCAGTGACCGCAAATTATAACTTTGTTATTCATATATTTGTATGAAAAACAAAGATAATGGAACGGAACCCTTCGTGTGCGAGTCCGACTCGCACTTGGCCGGTTTTATATTTAAGATGTTTATACTGTCGGGGTTCTTAAGTTAATATTAATTTAAGTTTTAAGTTAATGTTCATTTGACAGAAAATTCAGTCTAAAAAGTATTAATTAGCAATTAATTACAACGTAGTTCGCCTTCTTAGTATTTGTTTCTTAAACTGAAAATAAAACAGAAAAAAAAATCTCCTATTAAGAATAATCTGAGAAAAACACACTACATGACAATATGATCAATTTCAAAACACTTAATATAGAAAACCAGACGATTAAACATAATTACAGCGCCATCTTCATAACCCAATACGATCAACAATCCGCAACCATCCGCGCAGTGTGAACCCGCTCTAATGTCAACAATTAATTTGTGCAAATCACCGGCCGCGCTCTCCGAATCGAATCAACATTCGATTGCGGCGCGTTCTTTTTGCCCCAAGATTGTGGTTTAAAAAGAAATTTAATCTTGCTAATAAACATGCAAACACGAACGCTACTGCTACCTGTTGAAGCACGCGAGACAAACGATTCCTCAGCCAATGAGCTCCCAGCGGCCGCCCACGGACGCCTTTCATTGGCCAGTCACTTTAGAGGGGGGAAATCCAAGGGGGGACAAGGCAGAGTTCACCGTTAACATGACACTAGCAAGAAAAGCGGCGCATTGAGCTTTCGACGAGCTTTTCACGACGCGCGCGGGATTTAATCGGTTCGCGATATTTTGAATGTAACGCATAAATTAAAATTCATAAAAATACTACACTGAATAGAAGATACTGAACTGATATAAGTTTGTTTTTGCAAATAATGCGCGCGGAGTACCGGTGTGGCGTAAATTGATTTTTTGCGAAAGTTGTTTCATAAAGCCGTCAAAATTGATCTAACAATGTCTCTGGGTAAACAGCCCAATGACCACATAAAGAGGCCTATGAACGCCTTCATGGTGTGGTCTAGGGGCCAACGTCGGAAAATGGCGCAGGATAACCCCAAGATGCACAACTCGGAGATCTCTAAGAGGCTGGGAGCCGAGTGGAAGCTGCTCACTGAGATGGAGAAACGGCCGTTCATTGACGAAGCTAAGAGATTGAGGTGAGTTAGTGGAATATTCTCTTTTTTAAATTAGTAAATCTTGCCACAGAATTGAATGTTTTTTTCTTAACTTTTTTACTTTAAAATGTTTGTAAAAATATATGCATTAATTTAACCCGTACTTTTCTATTTGAAAACTACCATTTCCCTATTTTTAAGGAGCGGTTTTCAATTTAATGATATAAGTACGGTGTTATATATAACAAGAATGTCATTAATCGTGTTACAATCAGGTACTTATTGTATGCCAGTAAAAATACAATTAGATACTTTCAATACACACAATTGCTACGGAATACTTACCTATATTCAACCACTTTTACTGAAACCTGAAATTTATTTTATTTAGGTATCAAAAATAATATGTTAGCATTTTGCGCTATAACCAACTAACCATATATTTAATTACAACACGTTTAACCCTTAACTCACGCTTGAAACTAAACAAATATTTGTAACCAACCCCTAGTTTTTAGGGTCAACAAAAAAATCAAGATAATTAAACTAACTAAAAGGAACCACACACAGTTCAACTTTCATTTGTTAAGTAAACATCACTCTTAAGTATTTAATTTCTGGTCGCATTCATTATCTTTTTTAATTTCATATCTGTGGGCAAACATTGAACAAAAGCCACACACCTTATATTTCGTTATCTGTGGAACAAAAAATAGTATTTGTTTAGGTATACCATTTCTCTACGAGGAGGTTTTAATTGTTTTAGAATTATTTTTATTAAAAGCACTACTTGTTTTTATTTTTTGGATGATATTTATACACACACTTTTGTTAGACTATCTTCTGCCGATGGTTTCACCCGGAACTATTTCGCGCACCCGGATAAAAAATAATCTTAAGTCCTCGATAAAATGATTATTATCTAGCTATATTGTTTCCTGACATTAACGCGTTTAAGAAAACTGATCAATATTTTCGTGTAACCATCCTGTATGTTAAGCGTTTGACCCTCTGTATTCCTCTAGAAATCATCTGCCTTGCTATTTCCCAAAACCAGCCACGAACATGTGGATAAATTCTTTTTACTATTTAATTTAAATTTTTGGATTTTTTTACACTTAGTCCTTTTTTTTGGTAACTACACAATGTTTACATCGTCTTCATCGGCAGATGTGCAGATGTCTGTACCTACTGTCATTATTGCAAGGATTGCTTGGCAGTTTGTTAAGCTAATTACGAGCGTGTTTCCTATTCGTTACGGTTCCGTTTGAGGTTTCATTAGTTTAACTCCTTATCTATGCTGATTAGAGCGCTCGCACACTGCTAACTTTTGGTCGGCCGATAGCTTTAAATCAGTATGGAGATGAAAGGTAGCGCGCAAATTTCAACGATTAGGTATCCGGCCGATATTAGGCAGACAAAAAAGTTTGATTGGGTTCTCAATTACCTTCAAAATAATCTATCAAGCCAACTTTTGGCAGACAGTTTAGTCGGCAGGTTGCAGGGGCTGTTAAAGTGATTTCATTCTCCTAAACACAAATAGTGCATACGAGTACATGGTATTTACTTAAACAAATAAATAGTTATGTTATAATTTCTACTAATCCACGTCAAAGGTCGCCATGCGGATTTGTGAAAACTCTTACTCCAGGGTTTGTTAGGTGATTAACTGATTAAATCTGCAGCTCACTCGATAAAGAGAAGATTTCCTTTCTGAAATTTTGATCTATACATTAAACTTCAAAGCTCAAAAAAATTTACATCTGTATGTCAGTTTACTCTTAACTTACAATTTTTTGCAGTTCCTGTATATAACTAGGAACTATTTCCTGCATCCGGAAAAAAAAAATATTACAATCCTGTCCTTATTATTGCAACGTTTGACCAAAGATTGTGTAGTTTTTGCTTAAAAAATTAACAAACATCTACACATCCATACGTTCACGTTTATAATATTAGTTTAATTAAACAAACCGTTTAGCGACACAATTAAATGTGTGAACAGACGCCGCCGGATGTTAGGCGTTCTTATCTGTTACTAATTAGATATAAATGTGGGCTTTTCTTTCTGTGTGTTTGATTACATAATGTTCATGATATTATAGTTTATTTGAAGGAAGGTTTTTCGGAGTATTTGGAATATAAGTAATTCAAGTTCTTTTTTTATTTCTACAAAAATATTTTGATGGCTTTGAACAAAGCTATATCAGGCAGTTCCTGTAATTGTAGGTAAAAAATAAAAATTAGAATACAAATATGTTATTCTTATTTATCTGTAAAGTATGGACATCCGTTTCTTAATTTTTGTGTGAAGGAGAAACTTCAAAAATGTTCATAGGTATGCAAAAAGGTTTTATTCCTATTTTACTCTAAATCAGTTTAAATAAACATATCGCTCACGCAGACGAAGTCGCCGGCAACAGCTAGTTAGAAATAAAAGAGATTTTCGATTTAACTCATACATAAAGCTGAAAGAATAAAAAAAAATATATGTATATTAGAGTCTGCAAACTACAGTTTACAAAGAACGCATCTGAAACCTATTAACCTAACACCATTGAAAGACACGGATAACATTTCAATGGTATTTATCTTCAAGTAATAACAGTCCATTTTTCTGTGAATCATTCATTCATGCTTCACAGTCTATGTTTATTTTATCTTGAGGTTGTTTTCTCACTCGATACTTGTAACTAGAGATTATTTTTTTTCCAATAACTGTACTTATTATCTTACAATATTATGACAAATATTTGGACTTTGTTGAAAAACAAAGTTCTAAAATAAATAAGTTAAAAAAGATAACGGCCAGTTTCACAGATATATAGGTATATAGATATGTAGGTATCTGACATATCATGCCATAGAAAAGTAATCAAAATTAATAACAGTTCTATGGCACTATCTGTCAGATAGCTATTTAGAACTTTATCTGGAACCTGTAAACTGGCCGCTAATTACTTATTTACGCAAACATTAATGAAAAAGAAAATGACAAAACATTTTTTGATCTCATAAAATCCTTGATTACTTTCGGTCCACGAAAGCAATGAAAGCAAACTGAGCAAAACTATTTATCCTACTAAAATTCTGATAAGAATAAGCTGTAAAACCCGAAGCATTTTTTCCCGCAATTAAATGTATTTTCTTTCATTTTTCTTTGCCCAGCAAACCGGTCCTTTGAACATCCAACACAATCTGTAACCCTTCCAAAAAGAGAACTCAACTGCGCGTCACAAATACGCAACAAATCAATTTAATCTATCCATAGAGGTCGGTGAGAGGCGACAATTATCTGTTATTCATTGTAATAATATCTTGCATTGTTGGGGGCGCGTTATCGGGGGTTGCCAGGACCATAAAAATGGGCTTATGTCTCCAGTCTAACTCGAATGGAGAATATAGAGCTGTTGTTGCGAATTCGGGCTTAATTGTCTGGCGAGTTTTGTATGGATTTCTAAAGGGTTTTGGTTCTCTGTTTGTAGTTTTTTGGGTTTTGCATTGTTTGAATATGTTTGTTGATTAATTTAAAAAAATGTGTCATGTCAACAGTGTTGATGTACACATTTTTGGTGCGTCGAATGATATTTTTTTTTTCATACAAAACTTTTTCCTTGAATGACTTTTACTATCTATATTTTCCTACCAATTTTGACAAAGCTAAATCGTACTCAAAACTTTACCAAACTTTACCCCACCTACTAATTTGTCGCATTAAACATTGCAAATGCTGCATTTTTTACCCGACTACCAAGAAGTGTTATGTTCTTGCAATTAATAGATACCATATTTTTTCTGCTTCAATTACAATTAATACATCACTCTTCGCACTAACATTTCTATATAAGATAAAGCAGTAAGAATTAATTAGTTAGGGTAGAGTTTACTAGCGGGGCGCGAGGCGGCGCATGCTCCGTGTCACTATTCATTTGTTATACATATCTTCTTATTACGGGTTGACTTCACAGTACAAAACTGAGTTTAATAGAAGACAATTTTAATCTTGAGATTGATCGATATATGATGAGCGACGGAAATCTGACGTTAAAACAAAACAATTACTGAGTCTTATTTGACTCCACTTAATGATGATTTCTTTAAATCCGGTAAAGCAAACGGTAGTTTATTATGGCTGGTAAGAGAACTACTAATGTCCGTTCCCAATATTCCATCTATCTGTTGATATGCTTACTAGAGATAGAAATTTGATGTTACTTGTATGGGGCTTAGATATATCAAAGTTTTATCTCTAGTAGGCAAATTCAGAGACAGATAGATTATTGAATTCCGCAGTTAGTTTACGTTTTACTTTAACCTTTGTGTTATTTTAGTGGAAATAGCTGAATGATATTCAAGTTGTAGGATATATTAACAAATCAAATGTGTCTTTTGTTTTGTTATTAAAATCAAATATCTATTCTAAAAAGGTTTTATTTTACTATAGTTTCCTCTCTAATCTGGATGGCAGAAGTATTTCTCCAAGGAAACATTCAAACTAGTTTTTGATTTAATTGTATTATTCGTATTAAAATCCGACATAAAATATCTATTATCAATTTTAAACGCCTTAATGTAACACATATCAAGATACAATGTACAAGAACTCCATGCCCACGTGGTTCAAACAAATGTCTCGTCAATACCCTTTATTCATCATTTATCGTCAACACTTCAGTTATCTTTGACAAATAAGTTAAAATAACTGTAGCTTACAATAAGCGCTTTGTCCAATGACGTGAGTTAACTTCGACAATGAAATCAATTGATAATATGTTTCTTCAGTCAATGGGAGTTACAGGATTGTGTGGTGAATTTGTAGGTACAGACATACATCACATCAAGTTACCACAATCTGTCAAATTTCTGCAATCGATTTTCAACCTAAATCACAATTAAAAAAAAAAAATTGACAGATTCGTTTACGTTGACCTGCTGTCGTCCGTACATAATGTTATATATTTTAAAACGTGTTTATGCGATTATTATACCGTTTGGAGATGTAGGTTGTAGCTGCAAAATTTAAATGCATTGCTAAGAAGCTATTTATTCACTGCCGAACAAAAAAGTAAATAATATTTTGAATAATGCCTTATTTATCTTATATCCAACTTCTGCTTAATCAGGTCCACTTGAAAGCCTAATGAATTACAAAAACATAAGCTAAGCATAACAATAATAATCTGCATGTTTTTCCATGTTTATAACTAACTATCATCTAAAAAGTAGCCTCTGGCTTCCTGAATAAAAGCCCGCATAATACAAACTTTTAATCGGCCAGTAGTTTTATCGGGCTCATAAATACAAATGAATGTTATGCTCATTAGAATGATCAGGTATCCGGCCAAAAAAATGGATTAGATTCACGATTATATTAAATCACAGTTTTAACTGAACTATCAGTCAACCATCATGGCAACTATCGGCCAGTTTAGTTTGCAATGTGTGTCTGGGCTTTAAAAGATTGATATTACTGGCGCATCACGCTGTCATTAACATTACGGAGATTTTTAAAAAGACCTTTAACCAGCCAAAGGCAATTTTCTTCATATAAATGAGCCAACTCGGATCAAGCAACACCAAAATCAGGAGCTACAACATAAACTCAAAGATTGCTCAATGAGCCAGACATTTGGTGACCGTTATTGAGTCCTCAGATTATATAGTCCGATCAAACAAGTGATAAAAATAAGTATGGAGGCAAACAGGCGCGCCTTACTCCATTGTCTGACCGATAACAGTGGGAAGACACCATCGAGTCCCCTTGCATCGTTGTCACTTACATCAATAGTATGCCTTATTGATTTTGTATCTATTGGATGTATTTTTAATAAACTTTTGAAACTTTAGCCGGGTATCTAGTTAAGGTTTTCGGAAGGCACGTTAAATTAGTGGGTCCCGGCAGTAACATGAGCATCTTTGACAGTGTTTACGGGCAATTAAAAACCTGAAAGGCAAAGAAAAATTGTTGCCAAGGTAACTAGGTTGAAGAGGTGAGATAAACGGCCACTCCGTATAAAACATTGGTACTCAGATGCACCCGGTTACACTAGAAGCAAACGCTTCTAGTAACACAATTTAGTTTTGAAAAAGCAAGGCAGATATGTAATTAAGTAGAGTCTGGATAGAACAGAACTCATTTGATGTAATGATTTAATCGATTTCTTGAAACAATGAGGATGATAAATCGTTTTATCACAAATAAGCCTTAAAGTCGTGTGAATGCATTTTTCTGTGTAAAACTTTTAGAAAAACAAGATGATTAAGCGTGCAATTTGGTGTTGAAACAGGCGGACTTTTGCATCTATAATTTTACACATCCTTCAAAGTCAAATACGGTGTTTGCGTAGTGGCGGACGTTGCAGAGTGTTACAGATTATTTTTCTATGAAAAGTCTTTTTAAAAGATCAATTGTGATATAATATAATATTTGTTCCGGTCGACTGACGTCAAAGTATTATATTACGTAGCAGGTTCAAAGTACAAATAAGGCCAAACATTATTCTTACAAGAACTATCTCGTCCCTTCTTCGAAACCCCCTAAAATTCTTTAAAAAAATATATCGATTCAACGTACAATCACACAACACTATCTAAACCAAAAAGCATTAATAAAAAACCCAATAACTTCTTATTGACGTTCCAAATTCAATAAACACATAAAGCGATCGTTGATATCGAATCATATATAAATATATCGATATTTACCGAATTCGATTAGTTCCATAGAAAAAATACGCCAAAAACGTGTTTGATAAAAATGCCTTCGATAAGTTTTTTCTTGACCAAAGATATTGTGATATTTTCCTTACGATATCGTGTTTATTTGGTTAACAAACTGTAATGAAAGAAGTGATAGTGCAAGGTTCGATGACCTCAGGTTTTGGTTCCAAAGATAGGACAGTTTCTTTCAATACTGATAAATGTGTTTGGTGTGAATAGGTTGGCTACTCGTCTATGGAAAATTTTGTGATAGGATAAATAGAGGATCTTGTAAGGTATTTTAGAAATTGATAAATAATAGTAATCATACATAAAGACTTCTATTATTTGTGGAATAAAAAAAACAGCGTATACAAGCAAATAAGTTTGTCACGTGGCCTGTATCATAATATAGCCGTATATTTTAAATAGGAATTAATCGAGTTACGCAATATAAAACAGGAGAAACAATTATAATTTCACTGCCAAGATCAAGTTTTACTCTTTTCAAGGATGTTCACAAGTTGAGAGTCCCTACAAGTTACCATATTAATACAAAAGACCATCGGCAGAATGGCACCTATTGAGCTGTATCGTTGTTAAATGTCTAGAAATACTGCCATAGAGTGATAAAAATTAAAAACATTGAAACCATTATTTGTCATCATCACTGCACAAATGACTACGCAGTGAGCTGTCAAAGCAATCAAAGATCCAATAGCTAATAAGTCAGACAACTGTAAACACAGCATTAATAGCAAATTAAATAAAAAAATAAATCTAAATCCGCTGCACAATCAGCCTCAACAAACAGTCGCATTGAAACCTCAGCGCAATGACGAACTATCATCCGCCAGCGTGGTCCACTCGAATAATTACAATCGACTCGCTGACAATCGCGATTCTATCACAAAGCTCGCATAATCGGACGCTGTGTCGACTCATTCCCAACACCACACGACGTAAACACACACCCACACACACCAAAATCAACTCTACTCCATAACAATACAATCCAATTTTGCTTACATTTGAAATGCACATAGTGCAGCCGTATACACAGATACCCGATTGTGACTGGGACAATGCAATAATCCGCGCATTGTTGAATCGACATTGTTGTTTTAAGGGCGGCCAGGCGTTCGCGACAATTGCACGCTTTATTGCATAAATAATAATGTTATATCGCCCAGCGGCGTTTCATTGTGGCATTTTGACGCTAAACTTATAGTATTGTGGGGCGAATTGAGTTATGCATTCGATTTCAGAGGCATCGGATATCTTCCGCGTTTGTTTTCGCTGATTATACTCGAAGTGTTGACGTTTGCTCGAGAGCGGGACCCCGCGACGTGAGCGCCAACAATTGTGACTTGGATAACGTTTATTCAGAAATCGGGCTGTCGGCTTAAAAATAAAAGGCAAAATGTAGCATAAAGTAGCTTTTGTCATCTGTTGATCTCTTGTTAACCATGACAAAGCCATTTTGTTCGTTTAAACCATAAAATGAGCTGACTGACCCAACAACAATTGAACTTTTCGGACATCAAAAGAAAAATAATTTTAATTAAATAATATTTTTTTCTTCTTAGGGCCTTGCACATGAAAGAGCATCCCGACTACAAATACCGGCCACGACGAAAGCCGAAACCGCTTGTCAAGAAGGAGCCCAAATTCGGTTTCGGCATCAACGGCCTGATGGCACCGGTACCGAGACTGGTGACCCCTTCGGTACCACACCCAGTGCATCCTCAGCTGCACTCGATGCCTCATCACTTACTGCCAGATAAACCTGAATTGAGCAGAGCACTGTTCCCACCACTACCGTATCCGTTCTATCCATTCGCGAAGATACCGTCAGATGATGGGAAGCTAGCTGCCGAGTTGGCGCATTTGCAGGTAATCTTCAGTAAGGTATTGATTTAATTTACTTAACATATTTCACCCTTGAAAGTTTAAAAATACTGTCTTACATGCCGCTATTGGTTATTTTGTTACTAGTGTATTTTGTGGTCCGCTGTCGAGTCCTTGACAACAGGGGATTATACGATCAGCACTTTGATATATCTTCTGGCGACACGAGATGTTTATAGAGGGATTTCAAGTTTGATTTCTAAATTGTTTCCATACAATATGCTCTTGGGTGGCAATGACATAACATCTCTAAAGCTCTCATTTCTTCCTCAGGCACTATACGGCGGCGCGCTCTACAGCAGTGCTTTGTACAGCAGCGCCCTCTCCCCCTGCGGCTGCCCCCCGCGGCGTACACCCTCCCCTCCCCCGGCTGACGTCAAACGTCCCGTCGCCTACGTCCTCATGAAGAGCGACGAGGAACCTCCTCAACACGTTATCTGAAGGCCGGTCGCGCTCCCAGCGAGGGTCTGGCCCTCGCACTGGGAGCGACCTTCCACCTCCGTGCAGGAGCGCGAGACCAGCTCACCTGACAGTGTCTAAGACTGAATGGAAGGACTTTTAAACTTTTTTAATAGGGATGTGACATCGATTCGGCCTTTTAATTGGTTTCGGCGATAAAGTGACTTCAAATATTGAATAGTGTTTTTTTTATTTTGTAACCGTTCAGATAAATATTGCTGCGATTTATATAGGTATTGTGAAGATAGAATGGTGCTGTTCGTGAGTTTGCAATGATGATGAACTTTGTGCAATCAATGTTACTGTTAATGTGCAATGTACCTTATTTTAGTTTCTCGTGAGGAGCACCTCGCACTTTGAATAGATAACATATCATAGAATTTACTCTTCAACTATGTACTTAGACATTAGTTAGGCGAATTAATGTCAATTTTATGAGGGAAATGCAATTGAAGACTTTCAAACAGTGTTAGCCAGATTTCCTAATTACATTCATCATAAACAAAATATTAAAAAATATTACTTCTGATATTATTTCATACTTTAGCTCGTTAAACAAACACCGTTTTATTTTGTTTTTAGACCCTCAATACAATATAATTTTTAGGTACCGACACAGGATTTGTCTATAAATATATCTCAAACCTAATGCATCAAATGTATGTAATCACGTATAATTGTAGTGCAATAATAATCTTACAAAATGTAATCAAAAACATTCTTAATTAAATGTAAGAGATTGAACACGATCAAACTAATTTTCACCTCTAAGACTTCACTCTTCCATATCGATATTTTCTTGTTTATGTATAGCACTTATCGACAGTGCAAGGAAACATCGATATTGAAGGGTCACATCACTATAATGGGAATTATAATTTTTGTAAATAGCACTTGTATGTAAATAAACTCGTTATTTTGGTTATAAAATTATGTATAGTGAACTTAATATTTAAGCAAATAATGTTTTATGATATTTCGTTACATAAATATTTTAAGAATAATATACGAGTATTCAGTTCGATTTTTTTATCGTATCAATCAATGCAGGCTTACAATGTTGTTATATTCCATTTTTTTCAACTTGTCCATTTTTTTATTATTGTATTGATTAAAAACTACTAAACTTTAAAAGAGCATTGGTATTTTGAATTATATAATTTTAGAATTTTCTCAACTCTTGTTTTGGGAAAAACAAAAATAGAATCTACTTATTTTCTTTTAAGTTTTAGATATTTACTCTTTTTCAATAGCGATTTTTGAGAGCAATGTATGACAAACTTATGTAGAATCGTTTTTTTTTATATATATAAACTTTATGTAATTTGCCCACCGATAAATACACATAGTTAAAAAAGTAAATTGGTATAATTGAATAATTATAAAATAATGTTTGTAAATGACTAATTAGTGACGTAATTATTGTTGATATTATGTTATTGTTGAAATTTAAGTTTTATAGGTTTTTAAAGTTTTTAGTTGTATTCGAAGAATGATTGGTTTTTATAATGATACGAATAATAAACGATAAATCGGAATAAAGAATTTTTGTTTTTGTCCTCCTGTATACGTCAATTGTCGCCCATTTCACTGAACTAAGGAAATAATTACTCAGGTTAATAACAAAATAATCAGCTCTTTTTCAAAAATTTTAACCTCGTTACCATATGAAATAAGCTGAAGAAAATCAACCAACATCTTAATAAAAAATGAAATAAGACTGATTAGGACTCTGTTCACGTTTAAAAATTAAACAGCACACTTAAAACTTTTCCTTAAGCCCTTTCACATTTTCATATTATCAATAATGACTGCAAGACAACATTTCTTCCACATTTATCAAGCGTGGATATCCGTTGATTTGCGATTAGAATTTTGACATAAGCTCTATGAAAATTACTAGCTACTCCAGCAGTTTCACCCGCGTCTTGTGGGAACTAATCCGTGCACCCGGATACATTTTTATTAATAATTTCTAACACTGAAAGGTTTTCTTCAAATCAGACCAGTAGTCCTGAGATCAGCGCATTCAAGGAAACAGATAAACTCATCAGCTTCATAATATCAGTAGAGATATCTTGTCTCTAGTTGCAAAACAACCGATAGATAGCTTATAGAAATCCACACTAAATAAAACTTCACTGTTACTTAAAAAAACAACAGCCAATTCACGTTATTAAGTTTCCAAAAACAATTTCGTAAAGATTAGGCCTCCTTTCGCCATGTGTTCTACAGCACTTCAGAAGTCAGTGGCGCATAGTTCTTTGTACAGAGGGGTTCGGAATTAAATACAGTACATACACAATTATCGGCGAATAAACACTCAAGAGACAAGGGACTATAGGGAAGGGGAGGGAAGGATTTCACGGTTTTTAGTTTAGTGATTTAGAAGGAAATTCGGTTGTTTCGCTGATATGGTAGTGTGGTGTTTTGTTTAATTTGAGATTTGGAGTCTCCGTTTTTTCTTTTATACTAATATAACCCTAGTCTTCAACTTTATAATTTGTAATACTTAAATATTATTATGACATAACGTTTTACTAAGAGACTGAAACGCAACTTAAGCGGATTTGCGTTCTTGATCGTAAAAATATTTGACTAGCCAACTTTGAATGATACCTTGTCAGTCTTTAACCCAAAAATTTACCATTGTGAGAGACCTTTCGATTTCATACACCTAAAGACGTTATCAACAAGATTAACGACCAGTTTCACTGGTTCCAGATCAGTTTCTAGTTATCTGACTAACAGATCATCCTATAAAAAAGTTGTCAAAATGAGTAACCCGTGAAACTTGCCCTAAATATATCAAAATTAACATAATCCCTACTAATACTATAAATGCGAAAGTAACTCTGTCCAGTGAGCCAATTTTTATGAAATTTGGTACTTTCCGGGTACGGGAAATAGTTCCCTCGGGAAGCGGGCGAAGCCGCCAGCACAAGCTAGTAAATTCAACAACACTAATATTTTTTACTCCAAAAAAAAAACGAAATTAAATCACTGTAAAACCGTTTTAAAGTCATCGATGTGCGATAGAGCGACCAGCCTAACTTATCGGCAATTAATATTTTATTCGTGTACAATAAAAAGACAATAATCACAGTTTATGTATCGGCCGAGGGCGATTAGAGGCGCGATCGGCGGGGCGCCCCGGGGTACTGCTACTGGGAAAGGGTGACTATGATTTTAGAACTGAGGGATACGAGTTTTAATATGATAGTTTTGAAAAATAGAAACAGTAGTATTTGTTCCCTTTGCACGTTGATAAAACAAAATATGTAACAAACTACTCGCACGTACAGGCCGATGTTCATCAAAAATACTGAAAGACTTTAAAACCTACACCATGAACATACACTTTAATTAAAAATGTTTAAGTAGATGGATAGAGACGGACAGAGACTATGTCGGAACAAATACGGATGGATTGTCTGAGAGGTGACATGATAAGAAAGGAATTAATGTTAGTCTGACAGAAAGAAAGGAAATAGAAAACATATTGCGCCAAACGCAAATGAAGTTGGAAACAGGGCAGGAAGAAATAGAACTTGGCAGATAAGCTATAAACATGTACGAAAAATAAATAGAATGAGAAAGTCATAATGAACCCTAACCCATAACTGCATGTGATGATCACACATATAAGAATACAAACGGTACAGACTTATCCCACTTTCCACCCACACTATGGCCACCGTAACCCCACAAATAAACACCCTTTAGCAGCTAATTGCGGAGGTGGCGCTCTCTATTACATCCACCATGGCTCCATAACTCCATGGCTTTACAGATCCGTGTTACAGATTTATGGCCGACAACGTTTTATTGTCCACAATATTATGGGTTTTTGAAATTATTTGTCAATAAGTATGCTGTTAAATGCGATGGGAATAAAAATATTTATCATTTTAGATTTTTTATAGATGGAGAAGCTCCTAAAAAACAGTACAGCCCTGGGTTGGTACTAGTCAAATTTTGTAATATTAGTAGGTAATAAGAAAGTCGTTTTACTAAGGGCGACTGAAACGCAGGAGTTAGGTAGATCGGAAATAAATATTATTTTTTAAGCAGGTATCTTAGGCAAACTCTAAATTTGTCCAAAACCTCTGCTTTATACCCCAAAGCAAAACTAGAGATATATAAAATATAGCTAGAGAGGGAGAGAGCTTCTTACTTCGTATTGATTAGGACAAAGCTGCAAAATAATGTTCAACTAAGAATCATGATCCACACAACATATTTATACAATTTTTCAGTCCCCTTATCTCCTATAAGAGCTGACATTTACATAAATATGTTTAGCTACAAACACGGATAAGCTTAGGAGATTAAAAATAAAACTAGAAGAAAAATGCAATCCGCCGGCGGCCACAGACGGACAGATTGAAAATTATACTGAAGGATATTATATCAAGCAATATCTACGGCTTCGTAGATAGGATTCTATAGGTTTTTAAATGAACAGGTACTAGTATAAAGAACTGTTATATCAGTAGGTAAATGTTTCCAGGTGTTAGCATTTCTGGTTTTATTCCAATAAATTTCATAGCTTTTTACTGTTGTTAAACTCACCAGACACTGACTATGTTCAGACGTAGATGAATGAAAATCGTTATGTATTTGCTACTACAGCAACTTAAAGCAGTAAGAAGTTATATAATATAGCTCTAACTTAGCTTTCTAATGATGAAAGATTTTTGAGAACGAACTTATCAAGATTTATGATAACAATCTTGGTGGCGAGGCCAGTTTTTCTATCTTCTGTTTCCATTTTCCCTTCTCCTCGACATCGACTGCCTAGCATTCTATCATGAAGCACATCTCTTTATCTCATACTTCATCACTTTTTGGTCTGTTCTGGCTCTATAAAATTAAAAAACAATCTAATACACCAATGACTTCCAACTTCATAAAACAGTCTCTTCACCACACAGTACGTACAGACGATACCAGGTCAGCCTACCCAAAACTGACAAATTTTACCAATCGAACAATAACCTTCCACTATTGTGATAAGGTTGAAAATCTATTGAAGAAATTTGACAGATTGTGGGACCTTGATGTGTTGTCGTCTGTACACCGAACAATACCGACAATGACAGTCATTTGTCAGAGGAACCTAGCGAGAGCGTTTACCCGACATTCAGGGATTCGGATCAACCTGCGACTAGCTATTCACGTTCCATCCATGCTATTCTGTCAGTTGATAGTGATAGATGCTATTTTGAACTGGTTAGTTTTGTAGGTGGAATTAAATTGTTGTTGATGATGATGAGGCGGGTACTGTGAAAAGAGAATAGGTACACTGAAAGAGCGTGATAAAAATAGTAAGTAGTTTGTACTGACGTCTACAATTTATGCGATTGTCAATGAAATATGGTGTCTTTACATTGATATCAAACTAAAAATATACACTTTGATCAATTAAAGAACATTTTCTCCTGTAAATGCGTAAGGCAAAGAAGTCTCAAACACTTTTAGTGCCAATGTGTTGTAAACCAAAACCCAGTAACTAACAACAATATTCCGCCATCATAAAGACATCGTAAACAAACGAAAAACATTTCAAAAAAAGAATACAGTAACAAAAAAAATTCCGTCAGCGGGTGTCATGGCGTCGGGGGCGCATAATGGCAATTTTTCGTATACACAGCGTCAATGCGATGAATGCGAGATGTCGCGTAAACGGCCGCCGACGTGCAAATTTGACGCCTTTGTGTCGGACGGCCGCGTGCGTGACCTGCATTTTAGCTTAGTGATGGTTACCGTGTTGTTATGGACAGCAATCGCCTTGTGTGAGCGAATGACGGATCAACTTGCCTTTTATAAGTCATTTTGATTATGTTTTCTTGTTAAATGCAATTTTTTTTTCTTATTTATTAAGAACGAAAGATTACAATCAATGTTGATGAACAGCGGCCTTGTGGATTACCAACTAAGTAGTGAAATCTTGGAATAACTTAACCAATTTGAAATGTAGCTGTTACTCGACTATTAATAAAATAAAAGACAGGGTAATATCTAAATATAGAACAGCAGAATAACCAATAAAACCCCCGAAAATAATTACGAAAACAGTTAATAGCGCCTTCACACCAACGATTGACCAGCGTAGGCGTTCGATGAACGTATGCGCAGCGCAGACGACGTGACTACGCAGCGTAGGCGAGGCGTAGAAGGTGACAATAAAAACTCTCGACCGTTCCCAAGATAGAATTTTGACATTAGCCCCATACAAGTATTGTCAAAGTCCTATCTCTAGTAAGCAAATCCAGAGATAGACAGAAAATTGAATTTCACAGTAAAAGGTGATAATAAATAGCAATTGTCATCTATCGCCATGAAAATACGTAATAAGCACTCGCTTTCAATCATAGCGATTTCTGTAGTCACTTTGTCGGGTTATTTGTTTGTGCCCCGAGCGGCCCGTACCCACGGAATGCGAATCAAAGGGCTCGGGTTCGACTCCTGAATGTTGCCAAGTGATTATTTGATGTGTATGTGTTTAGGATTGTTATAAGTTTTTGGGGAAATGCTGTGATTTGTACCAAAAATAGAATCCATTCAGACTAGGTAAGTATATAATTATTCGTGTCAAGCCGAAAGAGGTGCGAAAGACTGTGTCTTCTTAATAAAGGAAGTATTGAATTACTTGTGCTACTGTGTCAGAGATAAGCTTCAGACAATATCCGAGTTTTCTAAGTATGTAATAGTAATAAACAGAATTTAACGTTTCTGGAAAGAGTACCAAGATAATTAATTCTCTACCATGATTCGTAATACGCAGGTATACTCAAAATAATAATTATTTTTTACGCCAAATTTTGTAACCTTAATACGCACGTAAGACCTATTCAAAACAAATTTAAACTCGATAAAAACACGAACTATTCTCAGCTTACACCCCAGCTGTACATACAAAAGAAAACACCTAACACGAACAAGCTTCAATCCAAAAAAAAACTAATATTCAAACATTGGCCGATAAGTTTTATTTGCTTTAGCGTCTACAATAATCTTCAGAAAGGAAGCGGTTGACGATCCGATACGATAGTGTCATACAAAGGAGCTTATTTCCGCTGCAACTCTGCCTATGAAAAGCCACATTATNGACCTTGATGTGTTGTCGTCTGTACACCGAACAATACCGACAATGACAGTCATTTGTCAGAGGAACCTAGCGAGAGCGTTTACCCGACATTCAGGGATTCGGATCAACCTGCGACTAGCTATTCACGTTCCATCCATGCTATTCTGTCAGTTGATAGTGATAGATGCTATTTTGAACTGGTTAGTTTTGTAGGTGGAATTAAATTGTTGTTGATGATGATGAGGCGGGTACTGTGAAAAGAGAATAGGTACACTGAAAGAGCGTGATAAAAATAGTAAGTAGTTTGTACTGACGTCTACAATTTATGCGATTGTCAATGAAATATGGTGTCTTTACATTGATATCAAACTAAAAATATACACTTTGATCAATTAAAGAACATTTTCTCCTGTAAATGCGTAAGGCAAAGAAGTCTCAAACACTTTTAGTGCCAATGTGTTGTAAACCAAAACCCAGTAACTAACAACAATATTCCGCCATCATAAAGACATCGTAAACAAACGAAAAACATTTCAAAAAAAGAATACAGTAACAAAAAAAATTCCGTCAGCGGGTGTCATGGCGTCGGGGGCGCATAATGGCAATTTTTCGTATACACAGCGTCAATGCGATGAATGCGAGATGTCGCGTAAACGGCCGCCGACGTGCAAATTTGACGCCTTTGTGTCGGACGGCCGCGTGCGTGACCTGCATTTTAGCTTAGTGATGGTTACCGTGTTGTTATGGACAGCAATCGCCTTGTGTGAGCGAATGACGGATCAACTTGCCTTTTATAAGTCATTTTGATTATGTTTTCTTGTTAAATGCAATTTTTTTTTCTTATTTATTAAGAACGAAAGATTACAATCAATGTTGATGAACAGCGGCCTTGTGGATTACCAACTAAGTAGTGAAATCTTGGAATAACTTAACCAATTTGAAATGTAGCTGTTACTCGACTATTAATAAAATAAAAGACAGGGTAATATCTAAATATAGAACAGCAGAATAACCAATAAAACCCCCGAAAATAATTACGAAAACAGTTAATAGCGCCTTCACACCAACGATTGACCAGCGTAGGCGTTCGATGAACGTATGCGCAGCGCAGACGACGTGACTACGCAGCGTAGGCGAGGCGTAGAAGGTGACAATAAAAACTCTCGACCGTTCCCAAGATAGAATTTTGACATTAGCCCCATACAAGTATTGTCAAAGTCCTATCTCTAGTAAGCAAATCCAGAGATAGACAGAAAATTGAATTTCACAGTAAAAGGTGATAATAAATAGCAATTGTCATCTATCGCCATGAAAATACGTAATAAGCACTCGCTTTCAATCATAGCGATTTCTGTAGTCACTTTGTCGGGTTATTTGTTTGTGCCCCGAGCGGCCCGTACCCACGGAATGCGAATCAAAGGGCTCGGGTTCGACTCCTGAATGTTGCCAAGTGATTATTTGATGTGTATGTGTTTAGGATTGTTATAAGTTTTTGGGGAAATGCTGTGATTTGTACCAAAAATAGAATCCATTCAGACTAGGTAAGTATATAATTATTCGTGTCAAGCCGAAAGAGGTGCGAAAGACTGTGTCTTCTTAATAAAGGAAGTATTGAATTACTTGTGCTACTGTGTCAGAGATAAGCTTCAGACAATATCCGAGTTTTCTAAGTATGTAATAGTAATAAACAGAATTTAACGTTTCTGGAAAGAGTACCAAGATAATTAATTCTCTACCATGATTCGTAATACGCAGGTATACTCAAAATAATAATTATTTTTTACGCCAAATTTTGTAACCTTAATACGCACGTAAGACCTATTCAAAACAAATTTAAACTCGATAAAAACACGAACTATTCTCAGCTTACACCCCAGCTGTACATACAAAAGAAAACACCTAACACGAACAAGCTTCAATCCAAAAAAAAACTAATATTCAAACATTGGCCGATAAGTTTTATTTGCTTTAGCGTCTACAATAATCTTCAGAAAGGAAGCGGTTGACGATCCGATACGATAGTGTCATACAAAGGAGCTTATTTCCGCTGCAACTCTGCCTATGAAAAGCCACATTATACCCCTACTGTCCAAACAAAAAACCACTCGAAACTCAACTCTATTTCTAACACAATAAGGTCTGTGATAATGAGGTGTAAATGTAAGGTTAAGTTTGTAAAGGTGTATATCATAGTGAAAATAAAAACTGAGCAAATGTCATGATAAGTTTTTGTGAGGGCGCTAGGTCGACAATCAATGGTTCGTGTGAATAGCTAGTGATACTTGAGGTGTGTCAGATTTCTGCCTACGCGTCTAATGCTTTTGTGAGGATGGGAGAATCATTTGATTATGGATGAAATAAATGCAAAACAATATTTTTCAAACCCGTGGCATCGCTTGTAATAATGGCGTCCAAGGCGGCTGTTCTAATATAAGGAGATCAGCCATCATCGATTGTACCTAGTAAGCAAAAAAAAATATTGATAACTATATCAGCCAGAGATTTCCAGACGCCAAATATAACAGTCACCTCTGACCCTTTCACCCAAAAAATCTATACAAAATGTCCATTTCACAACTAACTCCAACACAAAACTAACGCGTCTTCTATACCTACTTACCCATCTTGAAAGCCGTAGCTAAACGGAAGAGAAGCGACAAAAACCGACGTGGTGCGATAAAACAGACAATAGGACCTAGTGTCGGTAACAATACTTCGTTTGTGATGATTCTTCGCATAATGGCGGGGTGCAAAGCGCCCTGTTATTCGATAAAAGGCTCTTTTATTACGAATTGTGGGCGGGTAATTGAGTTACTGCCTACACTGTTTTATTAGTTCTGTTTATTTTGTTAGTTTGTGGTTAATTAGCTGATTGTAGGATTTTGTTTTGTATCTTGTTTTGTGGTTTTGTATTTTGGCATTCAATAACAATTATTATTCAATTTAGAGACTAGCTTTTCACGTAGTTCCACCTGCCTCGGCTGCTTGCGGACTCACCTTATTGGATCTCCCACCATGGCTTTCATTGATTAGGTAGTGAGAATACCTCTGTCTGACCAACCTTATGAGAAAATATTTATAATGCATGTACTGGCTAGATATTCAATAGAAACCCAGTATGATAGATAACCAGCATATTCTATAGCAAAACATATCTTCATCGCTTAAAAATGTTTCAAATACTTTCCAATATATTATACCTATTGGTAAGTCCTATGACGTCACTCCAGAATCCTATAGTCCCGATACAAAATAATATAAAGCGCGCATTGTGCGATCGCTTTGAGGACTCGTAAGCGTTGCCGCACGAATGCGCACGATCGTGCGATTAACTGCGACTACAAAAACGCACGACAAAGAGCTCATAAGCATATACGACAGTCTAATCGGATGAGCGTATAAAAGTCTCGTGTTCATAGTCCTATTTGTGTATCCCATTGCTTGTGGACCAAGATGTTTAGGTCACTGGAAGTCGTGGAATATAGAAGATGATTTGATAAATTCGTGTTTGAATAGGAAAAAAGATTGTTATTAGGCGAAACAATAATTACACGTCTAAAAACTCAACTTTTATCTACTTGAATCTTGACAATTATATTACAGGTAGTGTGTGTGTCACGTCGTGTGTATTTTTGGCGCCCAAGATGGGGCGAAATTTAACGAATATTAAAATACTGTGATTTATTCTTAAGCGCAGCATGAACCATAATCAAAATCTTATTTGCTAGTTTTCTTATTATTATTTTTTACAATGAAATTACATAAAAAAAACACCGGGTTGCACTCCGGGAGTGCTGGCAGAAGTGAAAACATGAATATTAACTTTATGCGTTTTTGATATTTTTCTGAGATTATGGAATGAAGAAAGTGAACAACTACTTTTTACTGTCATCACGTGTCCTCGATATTGAGAGTTTCTCAAAAAAATCTTTGGCCCTATGACTGTACTGGAAGGTTAACTAAAGATATCCAAACACGATTAAATATAATCAAAATTTAAGCACGACTCCATCTATGATTTTGAAGAATAAAAACTATACATACTCGTTCTTTCACACTTGACTAATTACTTGACTTTGAAAAATTATAGATGGCGCAACACATTTTTTCTCACATGTCTCTTCTCGATTTTGAAGGTTCTGGTTGAGCTAAAATTATATAAATATATAGTTTGATTTTATTGCGGTGGCCTGGATGCTAACCTAAAGATACTCCGGCACCATTTCATTTTATAAAATTAAAACCCAAACTCCATCTATGATTTTAAACGATAATTACTAAGCCTGACACTATTGTCAAATTTCACATGTTTGAAACGTCATAAAATATCTTACCGACCTGTACTTACGGAATTTGTATGGAATTTCGGGTTTCACAATTTTGGGTTTCACATTTAGGTCACGTGATACCTGTCGCGAGTTTATATATTTTTCCCCATACAAAAAGTGCTCAACGCCGCTAAAGAAGTTTTCACTTCAAAAATATATGTTTCTCTTCCTTACTTAAACACCTGATGATACCTAACAAATCATCTACATACAATAACAGTTTCTGCACTCTACCTACGCTCAAGCCACATCCAGCGCACAATCATAAACAAAGTGACCACCTTACGCCGCAATGGACGTGAAAAGAGCCATTCTGTCCGAATAAAAAACGTCCCGGACCAGTTGGGGACGCAACTTAGCTTTTTAAATCTCTATGCGATTACGTATCGTGAATAGCAAGGGAATCTTTTGGAGCCTCAGGTTGCCAGATGTTGGTATGGATTTAGGTTCAGTAGGTATTGATATACTCTAAAATTAAGTTCGAAATATTACTTAAGGTTGCATAATCCAGGTACAAGTTATGTAGGTACTAGCTTATAATTAAATTTCTAAGCATTCATGTGATGGTGGTATTACCCACTCGTGTTTGCCAAACGAAGCAAAGAAAATACAAGCTGCGAATCAAAGGATACATTGTAATAATTCAACCGTTCCCAAACACAAACCTTCATTTTTCCTCACAAAAATGAAAAGAAGCCATTCCCTATATTTTTTCGCGGGGCATACAAAAATATCGGAGGTCAAACACAAACAAAACATAAAGGACTGAACGATAGAAAAGCAACAACAGACAATATAGACGGTCGGTTTCCCCTGCCAAAGAATGGCACATAAATAATAGCGGTAAATAAGAGTAAAAATATTGAAAAGTGTCATGGCGGGCAGAAAGGCGCGCGAAACTTTATATCCTTGGGTTTCCGGCCGCCCGCGCGCCAAAATGGCAGAACGGATATTCGTGTATCGGGATTCGGAACGCGATCGCTGTGCTACAAATCAAAGAAATCGGTTTAGACAATGTTCTATTTGTTTGGATGGTAAGACGTTTGTTTGGTTCTTTAGGTTTTATGATGAGACCTTGGCGCCCAACGTGGGACAATATCTTGTTTTTTAATCTTCGGAACTGGTACTGAAACTTTGATGTAACCTAATTAAATTAAAAACGCTAGAACCAGCATATTGCCAATCCCGACATATATATCGACAACGTAGATACTGAGACCTTTTTTGAGCCCTAAAAATAACTCGATTTGTACGACGAGGAGCTCGCGGCTTACCCCTCTCTGTTTCGGCCATATTGATTTCTTTCATTTTCTTTTTCCACCCAAAGCGAACCATTTTTATTCCTATTTGTCCACCATTCACATACTGCAGTTCGTCCAAATTTCATTTGGATAAAACTCCTATGCAAGCGGTTTATGCTTCAAACTTTGATGAGAACACTGTTTTAATTAAAAATGTAGTTCGCAGACCGAAATCCCAACATCCTTAATTTAATATCCGATACTGGCCAAAAAACATTAAAACTTATGAAACAAAACGCCATTATCTATCCCCCGTTCGTGTCCGGAACCGCAGGGGAGCGCGGGAGATTTGAAATTGGAACCAAATAGGCGTTAAATGGCGGCGTGCGCTGTCATAACGTCATTTGGCGTTCATCAGCGAGCGAAACAGCATCTCAGTTTGGTGCACGTTTTATTAGCGTAAGGAATAGCGGGGCACACTGACTCGGAAATTGAGATTTGCATCGGGGAATATACCGGGGCGGTGATTGCATTTTCTTTGCGAATGCAGCGTCATTTAATTTCGCTGGAGGCAGCCGCTTGGTCTCGCTAAATTGTGTCCTGTCTACTAGTAATTCTGTCGTCTTTGGGTGACATAGTTTAGTTTATATCTGACTGCGCTTATGAAATGCAATTAAGAAAGCTACGTTTTAGTTAAAGCTATACTGATTAATGCTACATGAGTAAAAGCTACATCGATAAAAAGAACAATGAAGTGCTTATTTTTATTTTAATTCGAAAGAAAGAATATCTAAGCAATTTAAACGCATACAAAAATTATGTTTCGCGCTGACTCAAAATATAACATTCTGCTTCAGCATTTGAAAAACAACCATTCTATTTACAACCCTAGTTAACATTTTTAAGAACTAAAAACTAACCTCCACCACAACTTTAGGAAAGTTAAAAAACAAAATATATGAAACTGAAGTTGGAAATGTGTAAAATATAAAATTGAATTCATGAAGTGGCGTCGATTATGAATTGCGCTCAGTGTAACATTCGAGTGAATCGTGCGCAAAATAGAAACACAATTGTGACGATAAAGACGATTTCTGTCTGATCCGACACACCTTATTAACATAGAATAGAAAATTCAGAAGGTCAAATGAAAATATATCTATTTGATTGAATATAAATAAAAATGTTTAATTTATCTAGATGTAAACCAATTATTTTCAGATTGTCTTAGAAGCAAATTAGAAGAAAAAATTGCGAAAAATCCAGAAATATGAAAGCAGATAAATGTCATCTAGAAATAAGTATCGCAGTATACCTACCTGATAAATATTTTTACTGATCACCTCGGAATCTGACTGATCTGACTGACCTGATAAAACCGAGTGGCACCAGCGAACAGAGCCCAAAGAGTGTGAATATTGTTGATATAAAATGGATCTTCTCTGCCTTACTGCTGTATGCTATTACTTTTCGCATAAAACGGTGAGACGGCGAGGTTTTCTTATAAATTACATTACGTTCCGATCGATCCTCTGTCTCGTGTGTGAACGTCGGTGTTTTCGTCACAATTCTGTATATTAAAAGGAGATTTTTATTGATTCCTTTCTTAATAATAGGGAGGTCTGATTAATGAAGATGCCACAATGCATTATTGACAAAAAAATCATAAGAATGAAAATCTATAGCTATTATTCCATTTTGACATTCTACTAAACCTTGTGTAGGCTTGCGTGTCTAAAGTTCAGGAAAACTGTTTCCTACATAAATATTGCCACTTCTGTTATAATATGCAAATGTTATGTTAAAAATGTTATCTCAATATTTTCATTTCAAGGTTATTTCCATCTCTCCAAAACTGGTTTTTATATTGAATCACAAGATTTTTCAAGAATCCATGCCGTGGGTGCGCATAATATAAAATAAATCCTATATAAAAAGCAAAGATTAAATAAAAAACACACTCCCCAGAGATTGAGCAGACGGGAGGTATCCATTTTGTACAAATTAAATTGAGTTCAATCTTACACCTCGCCCGAAACCAAATGCCTAGCCGCCGTGAACAGGCGCATCTTACCGTATTTATTTAATCTATGAACTTTTTTATTTATATGATTTTTATACTTATGTTAAGAGATTGTAGAAAAAAAATGAATTATGCTGTTATTACATTAGTAGATACGTGTCAAACGTTTGTTTTATTCAAATCAAATCATTTAATTCTGGTAATGGGTTTCCCGAAACACTTTAACATGTCATTTTTTTTTCTATATAATAGATGATGCCTTACTATTCTTATGTAATAACATAGTTAAACTTTAATGGTCAAATATCATATAGTCAAATGCCTTTACGCCTTCTGGCACTGAAGGTTAATGTAAAACGCGGCATGTATCGCAACTGTATTACAATACAATTTTCCATTGTGTCTCGCAAACATCTACGTTTTATGATAATATAAAGGGAAGAACATTCTCAACCTCATTTTAAAACGTGTTTTCAAAAAATACCTGGTTTAATACCTGATTTAGAGCTTGAAGTTTGTTCGAGACAATGGTTTATACCTTGTTCTTAGGACCACGTTTTTTAATAAGGTGGCTTATGTTGTAACCATCCACCTTTTCTTTCGTAGAGGTGATTATTTAATAGATCCCACCCAATTGGAACTCGAACAGAATCGAGGCAATCATTGGCTGGTCCTTTTGAACTGTTCAGAAGCCTGTTGACACTATCCTGTCATTACCTAACGAGACTTTCGTCCACAAATGGTGGGACAATTATTAACTGAACATTGATTATGTATCAAACACACATTCAGTAATTACAGTAAATAAATTAAACAAAATGCGTCATGTAGTGTAATTGTTTGAAGTAAACAATCTAATAAGAGTCTCGTATTGAACTTTTTCGCCAAAGGTACTTCGTGAAGTTCTACGTAAATAACTCTATACATTCAATCGAAAATAAAAATCAATTAAGGAAAGAACCCTACACAGCAATATTAAAAGTGACAACACTAACCGCCCCCACAAACACAATTACACCAGCCGTCACCACTTAGCTGAACAAACTTAAAAATCGTCCACAAAATCAAGCGTAAGACCCTCGTTATAACATTAACAAAGCGTATAATTTAACTGTCTGTTTGTGTAACCGCCACGATCTCAGATTAACGCGCGATAAATAAATACTTAACGTTTTAATCCATTTGCGGGAGCGATCTAATTCACTGATATATAAGAAATGAGAAGAATGGTGCTACAATGGAACGGAGACTTCGTGAGGTTGATGCGAGCGATTTTGATACTTGATAGAGATTTTTTATGCATCTCGGTGACGAAGTGGGTTTTTTTTTAATTTGATATTCCATAATTATTGTTGATGCGAAGAATCTTTATCTAAAGTTGCGTATTATAAGATTAAGTATAAGAAACCAGTTGTAACCTTCCAAGACCTGCATGAGATAACCTGTATTGCTATCCTGGACCATATTTTGGAAATAGAATTAGGCAGTCAATATGTATTATTTAAATTTTCAGAAAATGACTTAGACAATATAGTTAATTTTCCAAAATGTGACCCAAAGTATCAAGATTTATCTTTTATCTTTCTAGCAAACCATTGTTCGACCACAAAGGTGTCAGCGATCAATTAATACGGTTTATTGAGAACTAAGCCAACATCCCGCTGAAATGAGACAAAGCTATTGGAATCTGTTGTCAAAGAAAATAACGCTTTCAGTATTGCTATTTGCTTGCGAGATAAAGACGGTAGAATAATATCTGGAAGAGGTTTTGAAGCTGTTTTGGTATAATAATTACCTTATTATGGAAAGAGTATTTGATAGCTTTTTTTCATGATCAATTTACAGTATATTTTAAGGTTCCATTAAAAATTGTTTTTCGTGTAAAAATAGAGAAAGTAAATTACCCCGATTACGACTACAACCAAAATGTAAACTAATTTATTTATTTCCTAAATTAAATTTCCCATCCTCCTAATTCCATCCCGATGAATACTAATTACTACGTAATACTTAAATCACTTGCAAACATAAAAAAAGCGGAACTCAAACGACCCAGTTGACGTTCACCAGATTTTAAAAATAAAAAAGAAAAATTTGCCAAACCAGCCACCGAGAATAAGAAGTAATAAGCAGTTTTCTTTCGCGCCAAAATTGTCTTCCATAATAGCGTCGGCGGGAAGATAGCGTTCCCGCCATAAAAAGAGATAAACGACCGTTCTCTCTATTATTTTTGCTCTTTAACAAAGGCAATGTGTGCACCTGCTGTTGTCTCTTTCTTACACGTAGCCTTTCCATTATCGTTGTCTCTAACGCGAGTGAAAAACAAAAATTTGTCCCAGCACCCACCCCCAGCGCTAATGTTCGCGGAGTGGCAAAGGAAAGCGGCCACTCTGCCTCCTTTACAATTTACTTGAAAACCTAATACGTGTCAATTAAAATTTTATTAAAACCACAAATTGAATGTACTTGAGTGTGTATGTTAGAGTATATTAATATTTTAATAATGTTGGTGCTTTATTACGAGATTGTTAGGTTTATTGCTTCCGATGAAATTAACATCTTAGTTACTTTAACGTTTTATAATGTGTTTAGCTCCTACTACTTATGATAAAAATATCTATTATTACTTTGGGAATAAACTACAGGAGACAGTTGAGAAAATGTAGGTACTTGTTATTTTTTTCTTCGAGCGTTTCCATTCACTGAGGAAGCCTTATAAGACGTAAAGTTACTATTTTAGTTAAGTTACTTATCTATTACTGGAAATTCGCCACAAAGCCAAAATAATGTTATCCATTCAACAGACACTTTTTGATTCTGTAAAACAACTTCTTCGGCGAAAAAGTGACGACATGTTCAACTTTTCCTGTAGCCTTTCCGTAGTCTCATCACCAAGAATGAGAAAAGAAGAAAGAAAAGAAAATTCCTTTTATTGATATGATGAGCAACAACCAGCCAGCACCAATACCCATTAACCTAACACATACGACCTCAAAATTCAAACTTGCGTTACTATAAAACTGGCATAAAACTGTGAATAGACTACAAAAAATTTATTACTTGACTGTGTGAGTGCGACGCATTGTGTCGCGAAGTGGCTTTGTGTCGCCATTCTGTGTCAACAATGGCGCGCTGTTTTGGCGGGAGAAAAAGGCGGGAGCGCCGTTATCAGCGGCGGCCATTATGGTGGCTTATCAGAGACACTTCCTGCAAGACTTCGCCCCTTTTTCTTTTACGGTCACGTCTGGTTCAGGTGAAGATAGTGGCTTCAGTTTCACGTTTCTCTGTTTAATTTTTAAGTGTTTTGTTTATTCTTTGTAGGTTATATGGTTACGATTTTCTTTAATAGATTTATTTTATCTTTGGTGATATGGGTCCACAAAAAATATCAGACAAAGAAGTTCTTTTAAAATTTTAGCTCTAAGTATTAATTTGTGCTTTCATTTTGTGTTTGTTGTTTTTAGCACTAGAATAGAATAAAGCCAGAATGTTCAGATAAATACCGTACCCAAAAAAGTTGACTTCACTTCAAACTCCGAAACGTACCATCTAATCGACCCAAAATAAAAACCCAGATACGTAACGTAAAGAAAACCTATAAATATTTGATTATTCGGAAAAAGTATGAATAAAGTTCAGCGCCCCAACCAATAAAATATCACCTTATACGCTTTGGGGCTCCACCGATCCTTAAATGCTCACTAAATACACCATTCGGGTTGTCAAAATGTAATATAAAAGTGCTTTCAATAAATAAGATAATTTAGGGGGTGCGGTGGGGCGCGGGGGAGGGGCACTGAATGAGCTAATTAAGGCACCAAACGAAAGAAAACGCGAAGAAAAGCTGAGAAAACTCGAGGAAAACAAGAATATTCCGGGCAATGAGAGGGGACGGATTTGGGTGCTGCT
The DNA here is from genome assembly GCA_002382865.2 of Heliothis virescens. Taxonomy (NCBI): domain Eukaryota; kingdom Metazoa; phylum Arthropoda; class Insecta; order Lepidoptera; family Noctuidae; genus Heliothis; species Heliothis virescens. Next base: position 14,851,320 of record NWSH02000505.1, read on the forward strand.
AGTTCATGGCGTTATTTTATTGTATTTGAATACAGTAGAAGTTATGACTCAACTAAGTACAACGTATAGTGTAACTATGTTATTACATTGCATACCCACTAAAAAGAAAATGCACAATGTTGAAATGTGACTTTGATTCTAAAATAACCTTATTGACCATTTTAATCCAAAGATTTTGTGACCAAAATATTTTAAACTTTAATTGTTTTGCCCTAGTAATGTTTCGTAGCAGGCTACGAATAAGCCTACGCTCGGCGTCGGCTACGACGGCCTACGCACCATTGACTACGATAATAATTAGCTACGTTTACTAGTTTCATTAGCTTTGCTTTAATTGTTCGAGTTAAAGGTTTTGTAACGTATTAGGCTTATTTCTATCAGCCTGTAATAAATCTTGACGAACTTTACGATGCTATTCAATGCATAATACCCTCCTAAAAAAAGTAAAAAAAAATATCTACCTATAATTAATGCCCGATACCAAAAACAATACCTACTTATCCTAACTGGACGAAATTCACCAAATTAAATGAAGTTTATTTTGTTTTACTTTTCTGTCTAAAAAGAAAAATAGGTACACATTTTTCTCCACCCCAAGTCCGTCCCTCTTGAAGAAAGCGTCCGTGTCCTCGAGTCTGAATGGTCCGCTAACAAACTCTTTCACAAAAACACAATAATTACTTTAAGCCGAATAAAAACTGCTTTCTTCGGTACGGACAAGGGCCCTAATTTCACCTTGCCACCTCGCCTGACTCGCTTAGACCTTGCCGACAAAGACGCTTTATTTTCCTTTATTTATGAAATGATTCGTTCTGAATTTAGATGGGAACGCCTTTTTGTAATGCTATAAGGATGTTGATTTTTCCGGACGGTTCTCTGATTGATTTATCGGCGCGTTGTCATTTGTTTCTTTTTTTAAACTCGTGTTACTGGCCGAATAGAACTTACAGAACTGGTACTGAACTGTTAAAATTGTAAGACAGGGGTTACACGATCAGTCTGGCGTCAGTCAATTCCATCAGTCTGGTCATGAATGATGGGAGAATGATCGTGTAACCGGGTGACTGACGGACTGATGGTCCAAAATGTACCGTGTTTTTTGCCCGTCAGTCTTTCGTCAGTCTGTGACTGATGCCAGAATGACGCCAGACTAATCGTCTAACCCCTGTCTAAAGCTTTCTAAATACATTTATATACAATCAGAACAAGATATCGCGTTTAAGACCCAATTGTTTATAATTATAGAACTATTTAAAATAATCCTCGGTGAAGCTTTTTATATCTCTATCTAACTTTAGGAATCTATTGAAGGTATTTGCTGAAGGGTTAGTTAAGCATAGATATGTAGGAACCTTCGAATTAAAATGTTAATTGGACTACACCACGTTCGCAAACTTAACGATGAATATTATAATATACTAGCATTCTTTATTAATTAAGTACAGAAATAACTTTAAAACCAGGATATAAGCAGCCACTTATTTCCAAGATAAGTTATCTCAGTCAGAGGCGTATGCAAGTGAAATATACCCGCCAGGCAGTTAATACAGATTTAATTCATTAAACAACTCGTTACAACGCGTGTTAAGCTATTAAACACCGCTCAAAGTTTACAAGATGGCGATCACGGAGGTTGGGATGTGGAGCGCAGTTTTTGCTAGATGTGGCTTGTGAATGTGAAGTTGTACCTATAAAGGGTTTCTGTGAAATGTAGTGTTAACTGAGAATATTTACTTATCTTCATAGAAATTAAATAGGTATCATTATCTGCAAAGCCTATGAAGCATGTGCTGTAACGTTGTACGTTAATTTCAACGTTCCGAAGTACGAAGTTGTTAAAAATAAAAATAAACAAATAAAATTATTACTAAGTACAACTAATTAATAAATAATTAACCTATACCTACTTATTTACAAACTTATAACTACAACTAAAAAACCTAGGTCTACTATTAGTATTATAACTTAGCCTAAAAAATCAAAAGTAAGTAATACGTAAAACCAATGCTCTGCGCCACCGCAATATGGTTTCAATTCGTTTGCCGTGCTACTGTGCCAATGCTCATCGCATTTGCTTCACGTTGCACAAAACGTGACCTTTCCCCACCCGAACGACGGCGTTCCGGAGACTTCGGTGGCCGCGGCCAATCCACAGCAGTGATTTTAAAAAGTATCGGCATTAAAGGATTTACCTCACGGAAGACACACGTTCACTCGCTCGTACGAAAGTACTCACCGGTGCTTAGCGTGTGACGTCAATCGTGTCGTCTAACGTTTAGTCTTTTAAATATATTTTTTTTTAATCTAAAAATATAAAGCTTTCTGTTTGCAAGAAACTTTAATTATTAAATTCAGTGTCTTTCCCCGTATTGGGTAAGTGTTGAATACTCATTTCTAGCAACAATTGTTGGCTGGTTAATTGCTCAATGACTTGCAGTTTTAATCATTATTAGTTACCATCGGCAGAACTCATCCTTAACGATTTCATCATTCTATGTTATTGTATTTGTGCTTTACTTCTCATTTCTTTTTATGTATATAATTCGTACGTTGTACGCTTCAATTATTTATTTCTTTAGCGCCTTCATTGTAAACTCCGATTCTGACTGTGACCTTTGCACACATTCGCCTTAAGCGCACTGTACTTCCGCTTACGCTTCCGCCGCGATCACAGTCAGGAGAGGACGAACAAAGNGACTGATGGTCCAAAATGTACCGTGTTTTTTGCCCGTCAGTCTTTCGTCAGTCTGTGACTGATGCCAGAATGACGCCAGACTAATCGTCTAACCCCTGTCTAAAGCTTTCTAAATACATTTATATACAATCAGAACAAGATATCGCGTTTAAGACCCAATTGTTTATAATTATAGAACTATTTAAAATAATCCTCGGTGAAGCTTTTTATATCTCTATCTAACTTTAGGAATCTATTGAAGGTATTTGCTGAAGGGTTAGTTAAGCATAGATATGTAGGAACCTTCGAATTAAAATGTTAATTGGACTACACCACGTTCGCAAACTTAACGATGAATATTATAATATACTAGCATTCTTTATTAATTAAGTACAGAAATAACTTTAAAACCAGGATATAAGCAGCCACTTATTTCCAAGATAAGTTATCTCAGTCAGAGGCGTATGCAAGTGAAATATACCCGCCAGGCAGTTAATACAGATTTAATTCATTAAACAACTCGTTACAACGCGTGTTAAGCTATTAAACACCGCTCAAAGTTTACAAGATGGCGATCACGGAGGTTGGGATGTGGAGCGCAGTTTTTGCTAGATGTGGCTTGTGAATGTGAAGTTGTACCTATAAAGGGTTTCTGTGAAATGTAGTGTTAACTGAGAATATTTACTTATCTTCATAGAAATTAAATAGGTATCATTATCTGCAAAGCCTATGAAGCATGTGCTGTAACGTTGTACGTTAATTTCAACGTTCCGAAGTACGAAGTTGTTAAAAATAAAAATAAACAAATAAAATTATTACTAAGTACAACTAATTAATAAATAATTAACCTATACCTACTTATTTACAAACTTATAACTACAACTAAAAAACCTAGGTCTACTATTAGTATTATAACTTAGCCTAAAAAATCAAAAGTAAGTAATACGTAAAACCAATGCTCTGCGCCACCGCAATATGGTTTCAATTCGTTTGCCGTGCTACTGTGCCAATGCTCATCGCATTTGCTTCACGTTGCACAAAACGTGACCTTTCCCCACCCGAACGACGGCGTTCCGGAGACTTCGGTGGCCGCGGCCAATCCACAGCAGTGATTTTAAAAAGTATCGGCATTAAAGGATTTACCTCACGGAAGACACACGTTCACTCGCTCGTACGAAAGTACTCACCGGTGCTTAGCGTGTGACGTCAATCGTGTCGTCTAACGTTTAGTCTTTTAAATATATTTTTTTTTAATCTAAAAATATAAAGCTTTCTGTTTGCAAGAAACTTTAATTATTAAATTCAGTGTCTTTCCCCGTATTGGGTAAGTGTTGAATACTCATTTCTAGCAACAATTGTTGGCTGGTTAATTGCTCAATGACTTGCAGTTTTAATCATTATTAGTTACCATCGGCAGAACTCANATAATCTTTTAAATATAATTTTTCTTAATCTAAAAATATAAAGCTTTCTGTTTGCAAGAAACTTTAAATATTAAATTCAGTGTCTTTCCCCGTATTGGGTAAGTGTTGAATACTCATTTCTAGCAACAATTGTTGGCTGGTTAATTGCTCAATGACTTGCAGTTTTAATCATTATTAGTTACCATCGGCAGAACTCATCCTTAACGATTTCATCATTCTATGTTATTGTATTTGTGCTTTACTTCTCATTTCTTTATATGTATATAATTCGTACGTTGTACGCTTCAATTATTTATTTCTTTAGCGCCTTCATTGTAAACTCCGATTCTGACTGTGACCTTTGCACACATTCGCCTTAAGCGCACTGTACTTCCGCTTACGCTTCCGCCGCGATCACAGTCAGGAGAGGACGAACAAAGACCGTTATTTATTTGGATGGACGTGGATTCCAGGGTCCAAAGTACGGGGCATTACGGCCGGACCGTTTGGCGAGCGTGTGCAGCCACCTGAGGGTTCACAGCACGTACCATCCTTCGACAACTACCAGCGCCTCCTCGGCTGAGCGTCATCTCCGACCTTCGTCTACGTGAAGCCAGGACAGTACATAGCGCGCCTACCTACCATAGAACAGGGAAAAATATTGACGGGCAATTTCCGATCCACGACCATAATAAATAATTTGTTGAGCTATGTGGAATTTCATTTNCGCCTCCTCGGCTGAGCGTCATCTCCGACCTTCGTCTACGTGAAGCCAGGACAGTACATAGCGCGCCTACCTACCATAGAACAAGGAAAAAATAATGACGGGCAATTTCTGATCCACGACCGTAATAAATTATTGTTGAGCTATGTGGAATTTCATTTAATGACCATATTCCACACTAACACGCGACAGTGCATTCCTACGTATAATCTGTGTCACGTCCAATATTGTATGTGTATTTTTATTTTATGTTTTTCGTGTTGTCCTAATACATTTTGTATGCGTCATTTTTGTATGCGAATAAATAGTTTTTCTTTCTTTCTTTTTTTCTTCTTTCATGTCAATGGTAAAGGGAGGAAACAGGAGTTCCTTTTGAAGCCTAAATGCTCAGCATTGGGAACTCACCCATTTGTTGAAATTAAATTTTTGTGTAAATTACGTTGAAGATTCATAGGATAGCATTATTTTGTGAACCATTTTCATCATCTCGGTGACAAGTAAATTAGAGCAATCACCGCTACAACAACATATTCATCTCAACTCTACTATTCCCATACCCAATATCATGACTAGATGATAGGTACTGGGTAAGATGGGTATCTACTTCTATCACATACATATAACCGCTTCAAAATAACCATTAGTTCCATTGTAGCCATATCCAGCAAAATACTATAACGCATCTTTGTACCGCGAAAATTTCGCGCCAACCCGCGAGCGTCGTTCCAAATCACCGCTCAATCTAAATTATTGTGCAAGTTACGAACTAATCTTAATCAAAACTGCGCCAGCGGTTAAGTTTTTCAATAAAACATGCTTATCTCCCGTCGCGGTGTAGGTAAACAGCTTATTAAAGTGTAGAAAAGTTTGTACGTAAATAATGTTGGTAGCTTAGTTACAACTTCATTATTTTGCCTAAACGTGGTAGTAGGTACATTAGGGCAAGCCTTAGGAGAATTCTTTTACGGAGTAATTAATTAATGAGACCAACTTATTCTATTGATCGTATAATTACTAAATTCTTTCTATCAAATAAGTTTTTTTCTTTCATGGGATGTTCCAAATAAAATACTTGAAACTTGGTGTTTCAAGTGGCTATCCAAAAGCTTCCAGTTGGACGGGCTAGCGACATCTGTCGGAAACTAACTGAGATAGGTTCCTTACACTGCGTGTCCGTCTGTCCGCGAAACTGCTAGTAAATATCGAGCTGACAATTTCTGTAGAATAAAGGACTATACATTTGACTAAAAAAATATGTAAAAAAACAGTAAACTGTAATTTAAACTACGAAATAGCACCTGTAGGTTTATTTCTTCCAAACAAATATGCATAATATACACAGTGATCCGTCAGTTCTAATTTATTAAATTAGTCATAATTGTCACTATATCAACGACTAGAATAATTTAGAAGATTTAAAAATCAGATATATTTTTTCGGTCTACCCAAATCCTTAAAGACTCTGCAAGAACCAACATTTCAGCACACTAATCACATTCCAATCCGAGTGCATTCCTCGAGGCAATCAATTAGATATTATCAATATTCAATCTCCTGGCAGTGGCTAATTAACAGGCGCTAGGCGCGATCTTAACGGCGCCCGATAAAAGTTACCCCATCAACTGGCAACATTATTACAAGTTGGTGAGTTTGAGCGGGAATCTGTAGTTAGCACTTTGAGGTTTTAATACAAGGAGGTTTTATAGGCTACGTGTTATTAGTTTTGTACTTTTGTTGAATAGTCTGGCTCCGCGGGTCATCTTTTATTTTTCTAGAACTTACTGTAGGGACACATGTAAGTACGAATGGCAGAGTACAAGGTAAGCAGAATCGTATGTGAGCGTGAAGCATGCAGGGAACGGATAGTTACTGCGCACTTGTCCGAGTGAAAGGTTCTCTCAGGGGTTTACGCGAAATATATCCGGTATCCGAACACCGTGTTTCACTCAACCCCTGAACCCTCAACCAGAAGAGGCAGAACTCAAATTAGAGATTCACCCATAACCACGAATCCCTAAATTACCATAGCTACAAGTAATACATTGTTCCGGTAAAAGATCAGCGTCCATTTCACAAACCAGATAGTTTTAGATAGTTAATTGACAGACATGTAAATGTTTTTAATTTTTACAACTTTTCTGTAGTATTGTCTGCCAGATAGCTATCTAGAACCTGTGAAAAGGGCCGTAGATTTTCTTTCATAAAACATATACGCGAATTATAAACCTACTTCTATTTTGAAGTCGGTTAAAAATTACACTATTTGAATAATCAATATTTTCGTATGGGAATTTTAATTATGGCAATGTTGCAAGGAAACTGAAACGACCAAATTGTAAAATAATATGTCGATTTATTTCATCTCAATAAATTAAACATAAAATTCGCAACAAAATATACAAACAAACAAACTTAAGTATTTCCGCTTATCTTATTAGCCCTAGCACCTACTATTACTAGCTTACATCACAGCTTAAAACTCTTACTAAGTTAACTACATAAAGCCAAATTAACATCGATTTTTCTTAAAACAGCTGTTTACTATGAACACTTTCAAAGTAAACAGTTGTTTTAAAGAAAAGCTAATGTTTATATTGTTGGTCTAATTGAGCCTTAGAGCCTATGCACATCATGTTTTTTATCGCGCCGTTGATGCGCGTTTATAGCACAAAGCTAACAATAGGATAAAGACTGCGTTTCAGAAGCGCTGTGTGCATGTACCCTTACTATCCAACATTCCAGCTTGCAGTATTCGACAAAATTAAATAAAGTCTAGATTTAAAGAATAAATATTCATAGATCATTCCACAAGCATATGATCTAATGGTGATGATAGCTTCTTTACTCGTATTTCATTATTTAGTACAATTTTATAACTTGGAAATAAATATAAAGTACGCACCCAAATCACAATTTACAGTACAACTGGGCCAAATAACTTTTGACCATTTGACTACCTTGCGCATTTTTTCGTACAGATTTTGTCGAGAAGTTTTGGTTGTCAGTTAATATAAGCTAGCGTGAATATTTTATCACATTTCATCAGCTAGCTGTGCAATTCACTGTTGATCTAGAACTTTCCCATGTCTACAAGAAATACTTTAGGCACATGGCAAAAACCTAGCTAAGGCATAGGCATTAGGTAAATTAAGTAACCGATATCTTCATCTTGGCTAAGTAACAACCACACAGATCGACCGTCAAAAGATTAGGCAACACTTGGCATGGTCGGTCTGTGGATAGACAACATTCTTATCATGACGAGTCCCCGGCTGTCATTGGAATATCTATGGCAATCGTTACGGGTAGTCAGAAGTCAGACAGTCTGACGACCAGTGTTACCAAGGGTTATCGGGTTGCCGTTTCCAAATTGTATGTGTGTTACGACCTGCATTTTCTATTAAAATCTATTGGTCTATTGCAATACTACGTTATAAGGCATTTTATTTAATTTATTAGCGCATATATTAAGCTAGCGTAACTCTCTGCTTCTGCTGGAATTTGGAGATAATTTTCTGTTCATCTGTCAAACTTTCGCCTCGGAATCTCTTGTATCTGAAAAAAATTGGATGATTTGATTAGTTTATTTTTCAGTAACTCAAAATATCAAATTAAAGAGGCAAGAAAAGGGACCATTGAGTTTTCGAATAAAATCAATCAATAAAAACAAGTACAACAAAAACAATTTGGATCAATAATTCTTGATCGAAGTTTTTTAATATGTGACACAAAGTCACAGTGCTTTAAATACATATGTTGGAGTGTCATTTGACGCTACCTATCTGTTTTCTGAAAACTTCTTCGTTGAGAAGAGAGAATATAATAGTGTGAAATCAATGTAAAACTCACATCATATCGTAGAACAGTCTCTGCTGTATGGACAGAGAAGGCTTGGTCTCAGCTAAGGCACTCTCTATGTCTTCCTTGTATACCACCACTGACTCCATGGACTTTTCTTCATTCGCCGTCTACAAAATTGGCATTTAATTACTTAATCTATACATACACATATAATAAAACTGTAGACAGAGCTGTGTCTTTACATTTAATATTTTTTCGAAAAAATCAATGTTATGCATTAATTGTATGCTACTGAAGCCAAAACAATCGTTTTTAAAATTTTTGTATGTTTGTCGGTTTGTCTGTTTGTCTGTTCGCGATGGAATCAAAAACGGCTGAACCGATTTGAAAAATTCTTTCACTGTTGGGAAGCTACACTATCCGCGGGTAACATAGGCTATGTCATATATAAAATCAAAATATCTAATCAAGAGTTTAGTTCTTTATTATACGGGCTAATATTTTTCCACACTGTTAACAAAATAATCGCCCATCTTACCAACTGTGTTTCCAGCCTAGTTAGCTGAGCAGTTACTAGTATAGACTTGAGGTCCGCAGGCGAGTACCCTTCTGTCCGCGCCGCCAAGTCCTGGAGATCCACAGCCTCGTGTACGAGGACGCTCTTCGTTAATGTTCGGAGAACCTCGTAGCGGCCTTGCTGATAGAGAATAGACGAGTTTTATACAGGGTGGGTTAGTGTGTTATAGTTTACTTTGATATGCTGATTAATTGATATAGTGGGTGACGAAATATGCCTCGAAAATAGATTTAAGTACATTCTCTATTTGAGAAAAGTATATGTCGCAGTAAGATAGATAAAGCCGTAATATAGTTATATCCCTAGGGATATAATTATATACCGGAACATAGTTATACGAAAGCGATTCATTACTATCGCACTAGGATTATAGTTATAAAACGGTCCAAGTCTAGTGATATACTTATGTTACTAGATTAAGTTTAGTGAAATAGCTTTTGGATTGTGCAGAGTTCTACCAAAAGATGTGCCTGTAAGAAACATTCAGTGCTATGTAATTCTAGATGTCATGATTCATCTTCTTGTCTGAACAAAAATAAAACTTTTTTACGAAAAAAATTAAACCGTTTTCACAAAACACTGATATTAACTTTTCATATACCTACCTCTAGAAGTCAGTGTCTGCAGGTTTGTTGACTGTTTATTTTGCACAAAAGATAGCTTAACCTTTTGAGCGCCATGGTCACATATACGTGACAAGCGAAAACTGTCCCTGGACGCCAACGACACCAATACGTGACAGAAAAAGCGGTATACTTAAACACGAAATAAACAGTATAAACATTACTTTAATGCCTTTTTATTTATATTACCTTAAAATAGAAGTTCTAATTCTTGTTTATTTCTATTAAACGAATTAAATAGCATTATAGATATTGAGAAATTTTACATTAAAAAGTAAGAAATCAATTGTTAAAAAAGACTGTCCTCACACGCCACTGTCATAAATATGTGACCGCTAGTGATGTAGCGCAAATTAGATAATTTCAAAAATGTACGCTTTAAAACTTTCCTCTGGAATGTATTATTTTAGATATAATTTGGTACGAGGATAAAACAACATTAGTTTTATAGAATCAGTCTTAAAAAAACATTTATGTAGCTACACAGTCAAAGATAAAATTGGTTGGGTTAAATTCCGATATTCGCTAATCCTGACTCAGGCGCATCCCTATCCCAACCCGAATTGTCAGTGCCTCGTACGCCATGGTCATAAATAGACGACATCATCGTGACGTCACAAGTGCAGCCGATCAGAAATAGTGCAGTGCAGTTGAGATGAACAATATCGAAATATTTATTATATATTGATGATAAATGAGTGAGAGATATAATGATTATTTTATGCCTGATTTATAGAAGTTAAAAATAAACACAAATAAGTACAGACAACAGCAGATCAACATATACGAATTTGTAAAATTTTACCAATAGAACATTAACCTACCTCCATAGTGATAAGGTTGAAAATCGATTGCAGATTGCAGAACTTGATGTGCTGTTGTCTGTACATACTGTATTACATTTAATTAAAATGCTGTATGCTATTATCGTTGATTACACACCTACTTAAACTGTTTGAACATTCGGAATAATACAGATTATAAATGTACAGACGACAGCACATCAAGTTACTACAATCTGTCAAATTTCTGCAATCGATTTTCAACCTTATCACAATAGGGGGTAGGTTAATATTCGTTTGGTAAAATTTTACAGATTCGTATAGGTTGACCTGCTGTCGTCTGTACCTAATTAAAAAAAACATGTTTTATTTATTCTTAACTAATATTGTACGAGAACGCATCGATAAGCGAGATATTACGTTGCTACATCCTTATTTCGGAAGCGAAATAGTCATAAAAATGGCGGACCGTCCACGCCATTGTCATCAATAGATGACTGCAAATAAAGAATAGTGTTGTGCCTACAGTTATTACATTTAATTATTTTGTCGTCTCATAACTATTATTTAAGAGTTATGCAACTCTGTAAATAATGTATAACTATTACTATAGTAGGAGGAAGTGTAATTTTGAATAAAACTTCAATGTTGTAAGGATATTATATTTAGAAATCGGAGACGAAAATAAAAATACTATTGAATATCGATGTGGTATTGGAATCCCTATTTTTATCGTAGGTATTTGCGCGGATTTTGTGGCTTGGCGTTGAGGGCAGGTTCGTAGGTTTTTGCTCTGGCGTTCAAAAGGTTAAAAAACAAACTTAATGTTTGATGAGTTTAAATTGTATTGTTAATGTTTAAATTCCAAAAAATATGATCGTTTTAACTATAATAACACATTATTTTAATACGCGTTAATGTCACAAAGTATTGTAACTACCTGCAGAACACGTAAAGTTGATTTTTTTAAATAATAATATAAAAATAATAAAGATAAAACCAATATAATATTGTTTTATTTAATTATATATGGTAGATTTATATTTCACTAAGCTTAATCAAGTAATATATTTATAACACTAAACTTAATCTAGTAATATAAGTATATCACTAAACTTGTACCGTTTTATAACTATATTCCTAGTGAGATAGTTATGAATCGCTTTCGTATAACTATGTTCCGGTATATAATTATATCCCTAGGGATATAACCATATTACGGCTTTATCTATCTTACTGCGACATATACATAAAATAATGCAGACTAAGATGATAATGCAAAGAAAGTGTTTATTCAAGTTTGGCCGGTCATGTTCTCTTCGTTAACATCGTCTCACCAATAAGATGTCCACTGCTGAACATAGGCTTCCCATGTCCAAGACCGGTCGGAGGCTGCTGTGTCCAGCACTTACGCGGCCTATAATAGATCGTCCGACACTCATGTTCTAGTCAGTTAGAAAGGCAAATAAAAGTGGTTTCCAGGTGCCCGCGTCGTCCCGCCGAGCTAGTAGCTGTTCAGTGTGCCACAGTACTCACTTGGTCAGGCAGCGCGCAGTACACGTGCCGCTGCAGCCGGCCGGCCCGCAGCAGCGCGGGGTCCACGAGGTCGGGGCGCGACGTGGCCGCCAGCACGGGGCCCCGCGCGCCCCCCTCCGCGCCGTCCAGCCGAGCTAATAGCTGGTTTACTACTCTGTCTGTTACTCCAGTTGAGTCGTGGCCGCGTCTGGTCAGAAGAAGAATCCACCTCAGAATAACAGTATGAGCCTAAGCGATACCTCCATCGCACCTACGATAGGTTCTACAGGACTATAGTGTAAAAAAAAAGATGTTGCACAGGTGCGACTACATCGCAACGTCATTGTCTGCCTAGCTTTTTCCCATCTGCCTATCTGATCTTCTGATCTCCTGAGAGCCAGGACCCACGAATTTAACGTGCCTTCCGAAAAATGGAGGAACTCGTCTTAACAAGATGGTCACACAGCCATTGACCCATCGCGCCAAGCTTTGATAAATCCTATGAGCGATCCACCTATGCCGCTGTAACATAGCCATGAGGTTGCGACGTCCATAATGTTCGATTTTCCACCACACAATCTACGTTGCTGAATGCAATTCAAAAGAGCACCTACAAGCATTTTTGGAGATAGTTCAGGACGAAGCAAACTTATTTATGTCTATTAATTCTCTGGCTACTTAAAACAATGGTTTATTTTTAAACTAATGCAAATAAATATTATGATCCACCACTACCATTAGCGAAAATGAAATGTATAAAATGTGACTAATAACTACCACACCTTGATTAGTACCAGTTAATGGAATCCTAAAAAAACGCTAGTACGTAATATTATGCAGCTTAGAAAATAATGAAGCGAGATGGACACTTACAATAACAACTTACTTGGGCGCGAGACTGTCGAACTCGTCGAAGAACAGTATGCAAGGCCTCTTCATGTCCGCCCTGTGAGGAATGAAAATAGCATATTCAAAAACTTTGCAGGTTGACTATACCCTGTTCACGATAACGTTAGAAAAAAGAGTCTCGCAGAAGCAGGAGTACGATACCTTTTGTTTCAAGTTAAGTTCAAATAATTGGAATAAATAATATGTATGGCATACAGTAAATTATTTCCTATCTATGTACTCGTCACGAGGTGAATGACGTGAAATGAAACAGTGTTTATTAACAATAATTTTGTATACAAAATTAATAAGTTAATACAATGGAGATGACAAGTGACTAATTTTATTCTGTCAGTCATCGTCCTCTGTTGATGACGGTGATGATGATGATGAAGAAGTTCCACCAACAATAAAAATGAACCTTTCATAGACATTCTATCAAGTTGACAAAACTTTTCCTCTTCTTAAATCGTATTAACAAAGCAAGATTGCCATTTCTCAGTCATAATATATGTTAGTGCTTGAGGAAGTTACCGCTTCACTTCCTCTAATTTAAACGATTTCGGGCAATAATAACAGTAACAATAAACAACAAAATCAGGAAAATTCAGTTATAACGAGAAAAGGTACTCACACAATTTGACAGATCATATTTGACAAAACCTCCCAAAATTAAAAATTCACGTACTGCCACAGTTTATGAAGAGAATAGAGTAAGATTTTAGTTTTGGTAGAAATACGTGTAAACGTTTTGATTACCAATTAGATTTTAGACAACGACAAGAATTATTACAAAAAACAATATTAAATAAGCCTTATATTTCGTATGGTAATAGGTTAAATAAGAATTATTTCGTGGTAGCTGCTATTAAATTAATTTTTTGATTTTCTGCCTTGTTGTGATTCCATTAAATTAACTAACGAAATTCGATAATTTATAATTTGGGTTGACTTTGGTCCTGGAGACTGTCTAGAAAATTGACAGTGAACCGTGAAAACATTCCTAGTAACTTCCCTCTACCTGCTTCTTTTAGATATTTTTTACACGTCGTACGACAACGAATGTAAAAACTTTTTACAAAAAAAACAAAACCGACTTCACAAAAAAACACTGAAAGGGATAAAAAAATAAAACTTTTCACATGGCTCTAGAAGTCGGTGTCTGCAGGTCTGTTGAATGTGTTTATTTTGCCACCGACTTCTAGAGCCATGTGAAAAGTTTTATTTTTTTATCCCTTTCAGTGTTTTTTTGTGAAGTCGGTTTTGTTTTTTTTGTAAAAAGTTTTTTTATTTTATGCTTTTCAGTTTTCGGCTCTAAAATAAAA
>NWSH02000505.1:14878994-14892973 GCA_002382865.2 Heliothis virescens
AAATTAAAAATTTAAAAAACCCCCGACACAAAAACTTGATTTCCCTTTAAAAAGTAAAAAATAATAAAAAAAATACGTCGCGTTGGGGGACCGCTCCTAAATAGGTAGGCATGTGATACTTATGAAAAAAATCGTAAATAAGTAAGGAATAATTAGGAGCGGTCCCCCAACGCGACGTATTTTTTTTATTATTTTTTACTTTTTAAAGGGAAATCAAGTTTTTGTGTCGGGGGTTTTTTAAATTTTTAATTTTGATTGAATATAAAAATAAAAGCAATATGAACATTTTACATTTCAAACTTCAGTATACACACTCCTAGAACGGAACGTAACTTTGCATCCTCCCTCCCCATTGGTTTACCGTTGGACCAATAAAATTTCAAAGTAGTTCAACGGTTTTTGAAGACGTTTCATCAGTCCGGTGTCTTGTTGAATTTTATCTTAAAATTTGGATAAAAATTATCATTTTGAAATTAATATCAGGCCGTGCAACTTCTAAAGTAACCACAATTCAATCAAAACGGCCACCGCCGTTTAATTAATGTGAGTACAAAATAAACGTTAGATAACCGTTTGACGCTGTCGGTCGACGTTCGCTTGTTTTGCCTCCATTTTCAGTCGTTAGAAGTGTCGATTTTGAAACGCTTGTTTACATTCCTCGTAATCTACCCTTTTGGGACCGTTAAAGAATTGTTTAATCGTGTGATTTTAGCAAGTTAAAGAGTGCACGTGATAATTGTGGGATTGTTTCAGTACCTCCATAATGGCGCCAACAAGGTTGGCATCGAAGCCGATCGGCGTCAATGAGAACTTGAATGGTTTACTGGGGCATGGGATAACGACAAGGAGTAAGCAATTAGCTTCTCTGAAGACTCACAAGGACAATTTGAAGGGTCCAAATAAGAGGAAAGCCGATAGTCCCTTGAAAGATGTTACTGCAAAGCGGGCGGCGTTTGGGGACATCACAAACGCCTTCAACAAGACCACCGCATTCCAGGACAAGGACAAAGTCATGGGGCTCAAGAAGGTTACTGTGGAGAGCAAAATGCTCCCGATCGTCAAGGTTTTAATCTTTTTTTTTCAACATTTTTTAGTCGAGGGTAGATCTATTCCTTGTAATGATTTTCTTTTGTGTTAAAATGATGGTAGAAGACGTTGAAATCCATGTGGTTTAATTTCATGACCATAACAATGTAATTTGCAAAGGTAATTTGGGTCAATGAACTTTCCCTCCAAAACTTTTTGCATGATGTGTGCTATTTTATCTTTGTACTTGGATCAAAATTTTCTTTAAAGTATAGTCCTAAATAAGTTGATAGCTTCTCTAATAACTGGGTTAAGTGATTGTGCTCAAAATAATTCAATTGAGCTAATAAGGCCAAGGTCAACTAAATGTTGTGCAAAGATAGCAAAGTTAAAACTTTACTGCCTGTTACATTTTGTTTACAATACATGCCATTTCCTGTCTTATTATTTTATCCATGATTGGTATTATTTTTCATTGTTTTGGGTTATTACTGAAAATCATGACCTTAAAGAGTAGTTAACACACCGAACACTACATAAAATTATTTAAATCTTTTGAATACCCAATGGTAAAAAGCATTTCCATTTTCAGAGTATCAAACCACAGACAACCACATTGAATGGTAAGACGTCCAAAGCTAAAACTCTGCAGCGAGTGGCCACCAATGCCATAGATGCTGTTCAGAAGCACTTTGCCAAGGATCCTCCTAAGCCTGTAGCTACTCGGGCACAGAACGGCATCCTCAAGAACATTGAACAGAAGAAAGACAAGAGTCTGACTAACCAAAGTCAGAACTCTGCAAAGTCTGCAAGGAGTGATGTGTCTGAACCATCACTGTATATGACAGCTTTAGAAACTACGTTAGTTTTTTTTTATTACTTTTTGAAAATTCCAGTTCCCAATGATGCATAGAATACTTATGAAATGATACTATTTTTGCAAAAATTGTTTTGGTCTATTTCAGTATTGTAAAAGGTAAAAAGTAAGACAGCATATTATGCTGTTTATAATCAACAGTATTGATGGAAAGACTTGTAACTATTTGAATGTTTTACTGAACATAAAATTTTCAGTTATTTACAATTTGTTGAGGATACAGAACTTTTTATGATAAGGAAAAAGTCATATCTCTGTTATTTACATATCATGAAAAGATTTTACTGTTTATATTATCAAACACAACATTTTCTTTATACCATTGTTTAGTAATGAAACAAACATCAGTATACTATTGCAATATGATGATCTGTTTCCTGCCTACCAAATATTACTGACCTCAATTCTGCGGCCTACTTACCAACACCACTCAATCAATTTCATGGTGATTTTGTCCCTAATTTTCTCTAGTCTCATAATAGGCTCTTCTCTGAACTTAAGCTACAGTCTTACTGAAATGTACAGTATATATTTACATATACATTTAAATCTTTGTCAGTCAGTCAGTCTTTTACAAGATATACAATTTTTATTTTGCAATAATATCCACTTGAATTAACTATCAAGTATTAATTACTGCTCCCTCTTTAGCAGTCCCTCAGAAACCTCAAAGGAGGAATACAAGACAATAAGTGAGAAGCTAGACAAGGTAAACCTCGATGACACAGTCCGTTCCCTGGACGAAGAGACTGAGGAGCCTCACAAGGCCCCCACAGATGTCGCAGACTTTGACAAGGAGAACTGGAATGACCCCTTCCAGGTTTCCAACTATGCTATGGACATATTCAACTATTTGAAGAGCAGAGAAGTGAGTATGGTAGTTTAAGCATACCCTAATTTAAACACGCAATTAGTTTGTGGCATAATTTTACTTGTTTTACCTGCGTCGACGTAGACAGGAAGACGTATTATTTACGCGCGAAAAGTGCATGTCGATTTTAAATTACGTTTGTCCTTGCTGTTTTTATCTAAAGTATAGTGCTCGCGTGGTTAATGTTGCATCTGAATTCCAAGCACAAGTACTCGCATGTGACCCATATCGCCACCCGCAGATACCTAAAAATGCGCAGCGACAATGTTCTTAGCCGCCGTAAACTTTGGTGAATACTGGAATAAGTAGGTACTTTCATAAACTTCGCCATAGTTGACGTTTGCGTAACTCAACACCTCTATTCTAGCGCCTATTCCCCATCGACGACTACCTGCAGCGGATGAAAGGGATCACGGCATGGATGCGGGCACTGCTCGTGGACTGGATGGTGGAGGTCCAGGAGAGCTTCGAGCTGAACCACGAGACTCTATACCTGGCCGTGAAGCTGGTGGACCTGTTCCTCACCAGGTCGACTAAGACGCAGCCAGAGAAGGACCACCTCACGAAGGAAGAACTGCAGCTGCTCGGAGCTTCTGCACTGTTTATTGCTTCTAAGTTTGATGTGAGTTTAATCTGTCTGTTATGAATTGAATCCTGACGAAAGAGTTTGATAAGCTAGCGATTTTATGGATTGTTGTATGTGTGTGTAAATCTTACTTGTAATTACTTTTAGCTCTCAACAGCCATGCAAATTACTACTTCTACATACCACTCACATTAATTGTAAGTCTCGCTAGACAATAAACGCTAAACAAACAAGACAAAAACACGTGCTAGAACTTACTGCACATGATTACATGATTATTACCCAACATTTGCAATGCTGTGAAATCATCTGTTAACTTATGTTGTTTGTCAACAGGAGCGCATCCCCCCTCTGGTGGACGACTTCCTGTACATCTGCGACGGCGCGTACACGCTGAGCCAGCTGCTGAAGATGGAGATGAACATCCTGCGCGTCGTCGACTTCGACCTCGGCATCCCCCTCTCCTACCGCTTCCTCAGGAGATACGCCAGGGTGAGTCACAATGCTGGATAGGATGTAAATAGCAAATACTTTTGATATCTATCATGTCTCGAGAAACTACCTGGTGGAATTACTTTAATCTATACTAATATTATTTGGTTGAACATACTAATCTCAGTGTTACATTGCCTATCGAGGAAGGCTATAGGCTACTTTATATCCGGGGCGGAGTAGTCCCCTCGGGAAGCCGGTGAAACCGCTGGCGGAAGCTAGGAATAGGGATATAAAATAATAACTGTCTTCTTAAGCACAGCAGCAAAAAATTTGAACTGCTCTTTATTTATGATGCCCAAACTAGAATACGGGCCATTTTATCAGAGTTGATGAGTCTCATTGATATATAGTCTTCCAAATGTAATTTGTGGTTGTAGGGATTTCATTTGTCTCGGCTTTATAATACAGGACAGGACCTTAGGACATTTTACCACTTATTCAAAAATGTTCTTTCTCTTACCAGTGCGCACGAGTGTCAATGCCGACGCTAACACTAGCGAGGTTCGTGCTAGAACAGTGCCTACTGGAGTACAACCTTCTAGAACACTCGGACAGCAAGATGGCCGCCGCCGCGCTATACCTCGCGCTCAGGATGAAGTCCATCGGAAACTGGACGCCTACCCTACAGTATTATACAGGTCAGTTATTTATACTGCTGTTAATTATTGTTTACATACAGTTAATATTCTAGGC
Organism: Heliothis virescens; assembly: GCA_002382865.2. Lineage (NCBI taxonomy): Eukaryota > Metazoa > Arthropoda > Insecta > Lepidoptera > Noctuidae > Heliothis > Heliothis virescens. The sequence goes on from NWSH02000505.1 coordinate 14,883,543, forward strand.
TCATTCACGTCCTCCTGGAATACGAAACGCGCCAGGACATGGTTGGGTTTGGTAAGAGTTGGGACACTCTTATGCCTCCTCTGTAAGAAGGGGATATTCGATTATTGGTCATTTACCAAAAAAAGGCCCAATGGCCAAAGATATTGGCGCTGTTAGTTAGCGTGCAATAAATGTACAAAAGTGCGTTACAACTTTTTGCACTGGATATAACGAAAATATCTATATAGAATCTCTTAGCGCAATCACAGTAAAATTCTCGTATCGCAGGATACACCGTCAAGGATATCCTTCCCATCGCGATCGCACAGAACGCGACACTACACAAGAAACCAAAATCCGCCATCAGTACAGTCAGGAACAAATATTCGCACACGATCTTCTTCGAGGTGGCGAAGGTAGCGCTGATCGACGACGCCGCGCTGTCCAGCTGAGGCAGGCTGCGTGGCGCTTTACATACCGTACAGACTGTACTCAGGTGGGTCCCCATTTTCTCATAGATGCATTTGTAAAGTTGAGTGTATATTATTCGGAGGCTAGTGGACGGACGATGTCTGACTCAAGGCGGTGTACATAGAATTCGCGCTTTTTCTGTGTTTTAGTATTTATGTAATTTTATTTTTTTGTTGTTGTTTAATTTTCTAGCTTCATTACAAAGTTTCTTATTCTTAATTGTTAACATAACTTTTTCGCTTGTGAATGTATTGGGTGTCTCGTGAATTGATCAACATTTTGATTTTCGCAGTGAATTGTTTATGAAATGAATCGGCAAAATAGTCTGTGACTTTATTACTAATCTTTTAATTAATCGAATTAACACTATATTTTACAGTTTATGATTAGATGTAATTTTTTATAATAAATTAAAGTGATCTTGCGTCAGACTGAACTCGGTCCGCGCTGCCGTAGACTAAGAAATCGCAATCGATAACTTGTGTTACTTAATTATTGTTATGTGCTGTCGTGTTTGGGATGTGTGAACGCTTCTAATGTTGCGGGTAGCTCGTTCACGAGAAATTAATCAAAACGGACCAACATTCGGACCCTTGAGCGAGCTACAGACGGCCATCCAAAAAGACCAATAAATGTAAGGTGCCACACTGGCTCATTAGTGCTACATTGTATTTGTAAGTGGTGTGACTAGATAATTTCCCCTGGGGCGTACCCCGGGTAGGTAAACACTGCCATTAGATGAACGTGTAGTGGAAAAACTAGAACAATTAAGAATTTGTGTTAGCACACGAATTGTTAGACTATGGTGTGAGTTGTTTATGCGAAGTTTATTTACTTTCGGTAAATTAATGTAATAAAGACTGAAATGTTTGTTGACATGATCGAATGGATCGTCAGGCTGACCTGGCTAATTTGTTTGTCAAATATGTGCCATATACCGCTATGGCTGACGAAACTCGGAACATTTGACTAGGAGGTGAAGCCTCAATAAATAACACCAGTTGAACGGCGAAACTAAGTTTCCATAAAACAAAAGCGTTTAAATTAAATTAATAAAAAAAAACTGAAACCAAAATCTCATCATGTCCCATCTGACCTCAATAGAATTTTTACCAAAAATCAATGCCTAATAGTATCCACATTCCAATATTGTTTTACTTCCGCCTCGCTGCTTATTATTTAATTTAGAATAACGCTGTCTTCCTATAGTCAATTATAGGTGTTAATCGGCTAAATGTATTAAAAATGTATATTTATCTGAACTGTACAAATATTTTAACACTTTGATAGTTAATTTTCCCGGACAGAGATTTTCGCGTAACTAATTTTGAAAGTTGTCAAAGTGTATATTCTGTACATGAGCGCTTTCGCTTTTACGATAAATATGCAATGCTTAGGTTTATTTTATGACTAGGATTTGTTGAATCTTTAGGAATCGTAAGCCTTTGACTGTACAGTCGCGATCATAAGTGTTATGCATAAAATCAAAAGAATTCACAATGAATTTATCTACTCGTGCTTTAATCATACAATAAATAAATAGATTTAACGGTTCTTGATTTTATAAAAGGGTGTATTCTATCGTTGTTACTGACACTTATGTCGCCGACGGTACTGAAGGTTCAACTAGCGCCGGATGTGTAAACGTTTTTATACATAATATTATGTATTCTTGGCAAGCTTTGCTAATACTCTTTTAATTATAACTATTATTAATGGATTTTGTAATGTTTTAATATAATTAATTTACATAGTAATTATTGTGAGATTATTCGCATCATTTGTCATATGTTTTGTAATTTATCACATTTTAAAGAGTACAAAATATTGGAATGTTATAATAATGTTGTTCGTTTAATAATAAGTTTTAGAATAATTGTCACTTTGAAAACTGTTTTCTTCTTGATAACATTTGTCGTCTAATTATACAAGGTTAATGTAAAACTGACGTGTAAATAAAAGTGATTTTGGTTTGGTAATATGATTTTGATTCGTATGAGAACCATTACATACCCAACTGTGCGTCAAGCACTTAATTGATCCTTTTAATTGGCGCGGTCGTTGTCAGTGTCGATAATATCAAGCAAAATAAGTTTCCGATAAGTTAACAGTTATTAGAAATTGATTTCATAAATAGTCGCGAGAATGTTATTAGTAGCGTTGAGAAAATGGCTCGCTCAGTGGTAAAGGCCAGTATAATGAAGAAGGTTTTAAACATTCAAAGAATTTCATCTCTATAATATGCCTGAGCATTCTAATGGTTGTTAAATGCGAAAATTCTTTCAGTGCAAGCTACTTTTTATCCGGGTGCACGGAGTAATTCCCACGGGACGCGGGGAATCCGCTGGCGGAAGCTACTTAGAAATAAAACCAAGCAAATTATTCATGTTGTGATTTAATCACACTTGAAAACAAAGTATTTTTTTTCCAGCAGTCAAACCTGACGTCTTGACTAATTACATACAAAAGTTACGATACAATACCTACTTATACATAGGTACTCTCGGGACAAGATGTTGGGCATTAACCTGGCCTAACTTATACATAGCACAAACTATATTATAATAACAAAATGCATGAACAGGTTACGACCGCAACCGTGAGGTATTCCAAAAACAATTTTATGTCAACATCGCTAGATTGTAGAAAACTTGTAATACATCAATTTTATTTTAATCACATAACTTATAGTCTCATCAATAAACAAATAATTACACTTTGAAATGAGATGGACATTATTGGGAAGTTCAATCAATATGGAGGACTTGTGAATTCGGTTAATTATAAGCCTGTAAAAACAAGTGATATAGGAATTTCTTACTGGCTCTACTGCACCCACATCGAGGGTAACTGACAAAACGTACTGCCGGTTAATGTTGTTATAAGTAATTTTTCTAGCAAAAAAAGCTGGCAACATTTTAGACGGTGGAATAATATAAATAATTAAACAATACTCGGCCAGCAAGATGTAAGGTCACAAGAAAATGTTGCCATAATTCCCCATCAATGCGGATTTAATGAATAAATTTAGTTTCTACAACCTTGTCCCTAAATTACAATTCCCATAGATCTAGAATCATGTAGACATTAGGTCATCTATAGCTAAAAATATGTAGATCACATTTCCTAAGATATCAAATAGTCAGATAAGGCGATGTTATTTCTAACGGTAGTTATACATGTTACGGTGTTTCGGAGGTTATTGTTGAAATAAAATATTGCACATCGTACGGACATGAGCAAGCATGGCCGGAATTCGTTTAGAAGTGCCTTTCTTAGATGCAGGTAGCTGTTGATTTTATTTTTAACCGACTTTTCAAAAAGGATATGTTTCTCAATTCGACCGCGTATATATGTTTTTACAGTGCTACTGTGCAATTGCAGTAGTTCATATAACTGCCATTGAAAATAAGAAAAATCTTGGTACGACTTTTTAGAAGTATATGAGTAGTTTCAAGTAGCAAATAACATTCTAATTCCAAGTAGTAAACCTCCACCACTCCATAAAATTATTCAACACAAGAGGTACAAAATATCTCTAGGGACCTTTTCCTTTTACTTGAATTGACTATTCTACCTGCAATAAATAAGACACTTCTACAAAACCGTAACATGTAAGTTCACCTATATAACTAGTACTTGCCCTAATTCATGAGGTGGCACAATAACACTGTTAATCATTCACTTTGTCAGTAATGGTGACTGTTTGGTTATAAACACAATATAACTTAAATTTAAATTAAGATCGGCGGATTAATTCAATCATTAATGCGGCTTACATAGCTCCTGACGACAATTTATGGAAAAGGATGTTATTTGTGCTATTGATTTAAATCATGATGATTTTTACTACAAATAAGAGTTTAAATATTCGATTACAAAAGTAATGAGCAAATAATGTTATAAAAGTTCCAGAAACCACGTAAGCCACTCCACATTACGACAATAAAACTGAAATCACAGAAATATTCGACAATATCAACCAAAAAAACCTTTCAATATTTTCTTACCAAGTGTAAAAAGCACGCAACATATTGCCGCAACGCGAACGAGATACATTTAAATACCAATGACTATAAACATAACTACGAAGATATCGCATCTGCAATAATACCTACACGCTTTCGAGTGTTCACTAAGCTAACTTATCAATATAAATTATATACATTACGCGTTCTATACACTGAACGCTTCTAGTTATATTTACAATAAAGTTTTGGATGCTTTGGCTAACAATAGGGCACTCGCTTAAGTCTGTCTCGTCAAGTTATTTGGTGTACTGCTAAATAACATGTTGATTTCAATGTTGAAATAAAAATAGTAAACTGTGTAGACATAACATCCAAAGTGTTGTTATCGACTCCAGCCAGCCTCAAAACAACATCTCAGACTCTTTGGGGTAATTTAAAAATATATGAATTTTCTAAAGTGATGATAAGCATGATATTTAGCAGAACTTCAAGCCATAAGAGACCGCTTTACAGTTCATTCCTATAAAACTACGTTAATAATTTCAAGTTCGTAGGAACCAACGTGATAGGCTACTGTATTGGAACAAATACACGAATTTGAACCCTATGAAGAGTAATACTGGGCTTGTAATAGCTCGCTATACCTCCACGTACAATATTAGAAGCCGCATCAGTATCACAGAGCCATTAAAACCCGTAGCTTAGAATTTCAGTCGAAACTTTAGCGCAAACGGTATTCACGACAAACATTAGATCTTATAATGGTAATTTTATAAAAGCTACTATTCTAAACGCTATAAAATATAAACGTCCTCGTAATAAAATTGGACAGTAAATCCGGACAAGTTGGCAAGAGATATTTCGACGATTTGCGCGAAAACTTCAACTGTGAATTCTGTGGTTGATTACAAACTATTAGCTGGGGTTGGACGATTTGTGGTTTTGGGGGACATCTGTGGATTCGTGGGAGCACTCGTTCATGGGCTGGACTCGTGGGGAAACCGGCCTGAAGGTGCACTCGAGGGAGTCTGAGTCGGGGGTGCCTGGCGTGGAGGGCGTGAGTCTGTCGGACGTGCACATGCGCTTGGAGAGCGGCGAGTCGGCCTCGTCGCAGCGCCGCTTGCCGCCCGGCAGCATGTTGGGCCGGCTGACGGGGCTGAAGCTTGACGCGCGAATCGCGATCGGGGATAAACTCCGCCGCGTCGTGTATTTCCGTGTCGGGGAGGGGGACACGACTGGTGAAAACCTGTAATTGATGTTTATTGATATAAGAGACTGCATTCGCGAATATATTCATTCCTGCTTATATCCAATTTCCCTAGTTCCTTTTCTAATTTTACCATATGAATCTGGAATATCATCCAAATTATATTCCCTGGTCACATCACAATTGAATGAAAGAAAGAAGAAAATAAAGTTACAGCAGAACCAGACACTTACCTAGTTATCCTAGTAGGGGAATTAGCGAGGCCGGCCACTAACGTGAGGTCCTCGCAGGACTGCCCCATCTGCATGGCCGTGTGTATCTCCCTCTCGTGCGCCACCTCGCGCGTGTTGCTGACGTCAGCGCACTCCTCAGCTCGCAGCTGGTTCACTCTGGGAGCCATCCGCGCCCATGAGCTCTGGGGGTCAGAAAATATTGTCTTGGAAACAAGTGTCCCGAATGGAGAATGTTTTCTTTGGTAATAGTTAAGGTGTGACTAAGATCATGTAGGATTTCCAGATATGTACAATTATCCATACTAAAACATAAAGCAGTACCGACGGCAGAAAAATCATAAAAGACAGATATTACGGCACCTAGCAACGAAAATATTGGTAGTCAGTATTGAAAGAGTGTAATAAGATAAATTATTCTTGCAAAAATAGGTGAATGCACTTAAGAAAATTAGACATGGAAACTGTATGTCTTTGTTATATAAATATTTATTTTCAGTATATGCACACTATTTGTTTTTTCTTTGAAAAATTATTACCAGTGCGTGAATAATTTGTGTCCTTTGAACTGATGCGTCAATCTTTTGACAAAGCCTTGCGCAAATGACAGGCATGGCTATGTTTTTGTACGTTTTTATCAGAAAACTGCTTAATTTTTATTTTATTTTTTCCACATCACTAATATTTATTCTATTAATATTTACATATATTTACAACATACACTATTACAAAAAAAAAAGGGGGGCCTGATTTTAATGAATTTAAAGTACCGTACCCTGCCCATAAATCATCAAAGTTCTTAATAAAACCTCCTCCTTTTTTGAAGTCGGTTAATAAGTAATACTTACAGCGACATTGACCGGAGAGGTGACGGGGCCGAAGGTGCCACTATGCCTGCGCGTGCGCGTCAGGTTGTTGTTGGAGAACATGCTGAATATCGACGTATTTCTGCAACAATATACGTATCTACATTACATTCCAAACTAATCCAGATTCATGGTAATATAAAGTTTAAGTAATTCAGGTTTCAGGTAAAGTTTGATTTAGGTATTTAACTTTTTATTGCAGTTGTTTTTACAGCCCTTGAACGCAGCACCTTAGCGTCATTGTCAAGCATGTGTGATTGGCGCGCAAAAATGTAAAAGGTTATTTAAAAACCTTTAAAATTAACCATCAAACGTATTTAAATAAATTCTCATCATTCAGCAAATTCCTAAGGCTATGTTGCATACATAGTTTAAACATTAACATTTTAAACGATTTATTGGAAGAAGCAACAGATCATTGTACACAAATTCTCGAGACTGTACAATTTACATATTCTACAACAGATATCGATTTTACACCCACATATCGTCACAACGACTGGCCAATAGACATGTTGATTTCATGGAAATTTTGTGCAATCTTGCACGCTACTGCAGGCGAATTGCTACCAATTGAGAGCGACGCGGGCGACGCCGCACTCAATTAGACTATAAAGCAGAGGCTTTCCGATAGGGCTCCAATGATCTGAGTGTGGGAAATTATTGCATGAAAGCGAAGTAGGTACGAGGACAAATATTTTTATGGAAATATTTTTTAAATGAGTGTACTGTTACTGCTGGCCAACGACGTGAGCTTACCGAGCTGAATATCTTCCTTCCACAATCCTGATAAACTTTAATTGATTTGCACTGTTTTCAATACAGACTAATCTGCGTTAGAAACTCATGTGTTCGCTGCGGGTTATGAAACTGTCAACTGAACACATTTCCTCCAAATCATATCCCATGACACGGACGTGGAAATCGTCCCCCCAGCGGGATTAAACTCCGTAGCTAAGAGGAAATCATTGCCAACACTGTCCAATACTGAAGTGTATAATGGCTCATTTCATTACAAGATAGCACAGATTTAGAACAAGCCAGAAAAGTCGCCACTTTATGTCCCAACCTACGTATGAGTAGATACTTCAAAACCGCAGAACTCTATTACCCTAAAAACAAAGACAGCATACTAACAGACTTGTAACTGCGTAGCAATGAGGTCGACGACCCGATAGGATTATAATCTATCGCCTAGAAAGACCTACTGACTTTGGAAGATAATTTACGCAATAAATATCATAAATATTGTTCTCGAGAGCTCTTTTCAAATTGACTCAAGTTGGAACTGACAGAGCCATTTTAAAATAAATTATGTCAAAAGTTTTGGCGTATTGTAGGTTTATCAGCGACGCAGTCGTACGATAAATCGCAGTGCCGCACGACAATACGAATAGTCGCATGTCTATCCGTCTTGCGTCACTGCGGGAGGATCGCCAGAAAACGTATTGGCGAAGTATCCATGACTAAACTTTTTAATATCCTACCAGACTCTGCGTATAAATTTTATGGCATTCGATTAAGATTTTTTTATTGCCTTTTAGGGCAGTATAAAGCGAGGGAGATACTATTTTATGAAGGAATTTCAAGTGTTCTTAAAAATTTGCGGATGACCCAATTTTTGCAGCAATAGAGGCAATTTTTGACGATGACTTGATACGATATATTTTTTAGTAATTTCTTTAGGTCTAGCATAGCTGGCTGTTTTTACTCTACTGAGATCTTATTGTAGGTAACAGCGTTGCTTTTCATAGCATTACACTACCTGCTCATAAAGCGTGCGTAATAAAACTAGTACATACATTGCGCAGGTACTTTAATCGGCAGGCTTATGGAATAAAACCGACCTGTGCCTTTCTTAATTTCGGTCACCATTTCTTTTGTGAGTTTTTACGTTTCCTTGAATTACTTATATAACTACTGCAAAATAATGAGAGTATTTTGTGCCTTTCTGTCACACGCGCTCATTAATAACGATATGTGAGGAATCTCCGATACCTAATAACTTTAACAACAGAATCGCCTCAGCGCAAAATTGCGCCGTAATCCATGGCACTTCTCCTGGCATACCAATTAGACCAAAATAGATCTAACTAAACTGTGTGACATAGTTGCTTATAAAACACTTATATTCCATACCATAACATTATACACATAGGCCCGTCGTGAGACAATAATAACAGTGTTGCGTGCTTCAATAACAATTACTGTTTATAATACTATTTCATTTCAACTATAGTCGTTCGAGTGTTTTATCTATCACGATCTTCGTATGACAGGAGTACTTGCATGTTATGTAGTACTTACATTACATAATATGTATAGTACAGCTACAAATTAATTTAGTATTTTTCAACTGTTTTTTTTTATCATAGGATCTTGCCTGAACGGCTGGATTCTGAATGGAGATTTTTTTATATTATAATATCAAAAAAAAAAACTCCCGGAAAATTTTATAATATACGAAAGATTAAACGGTAAGGTAAGTAGTTCTCTCGGGGCACGAGCGAACCCGTGGGGAACAGCTAGTCTATAATATAAAAATGAATCGCTAAATGTGTTGGTAAGCGCATAACTCAAGAACGGCTGGACCGATCGGGCTTATTTTGGTCTTAAAATGTTTGTACAGATCGAAAGAAGGTTTTAACGATGAGAAAATATGATTATAAAAAAATCAGGATCCGCGTACGAAGTTGCGGGCAGAAGC
>NWSH02000505.1:14904531-14938488 GCA_002382865.2 Heliothis virescens
CATCCACGGACCGACCGCGCCAAGCGTTGCTTAACCTTATGATCGATCGATCCGCGCGGCTTTGACTTAGCCACGAGCTCTTCAAAGTGGTGTCGTCAAACAAGGTGCCTTTTTATACTTTTTATTATCCTGTAAATAAGTGTAAATACGTATTCTAAAATATTAATAACACTATTAAAATAACCCAACCAAGCTAATGCATAGATGTCCAGCCATAGATAAAACCTCACATAAAATATTTCAGGTACTTAAGATCAACATTCAAGTCAGTAGTGGATTACTTCAAGCCGGATATCCTGGTGTACTTGGGAGACCTGATGGATGAAGGCTCCATAGCCACCATGCCGCAGTTCCATGGCTATGTCAAGAGATTAGCCAGCATATTTGATTGGGATTATCCTGCAGTGGTTAGTAACTTAATTACGAGACCCAATCTAAACTGACAGAAAATAATATTAAAAATTTGATTTAAAAGATTTAAAATTGACTAGTCAGTTGTTTCAAATTCCTCATCATTCATTATATGTAGATACAACGAAACTAATCATCATCATCTGCCTAGCCTTTTCCCAACTATGTTGGGGTCGGCTTCCAGTCTAACTGGATGCAGCTGAGAACCAGTGTTTTACATGGAGCGACTGCATCCGATGACACTGGAAGCCAACCCCAACATATATAGTTGGGAAAAGGCTAGGCAGATCATGTAAGTGCTAGCAAGCTAATTAATTAACAGAAATGTTTTAATTACAGCTACGATATTTTTATTCGTTTTCCATTTTCAAGAGATTTAGCGATTTTTTCTTTTTTTTTTCTTTTTGACTTTTACAATTATAATAAGACATTTTTGGCTAGCTTTGCATTGCGGCAACGTGACATAAAGGTGTCTTCTACGCAAAGTTCAAGCAATCGTCAATTGACGATAACATGCGGTCAACGTGAACAATGACCCTAAAACGCTCTCAAAATCTATAGAAAAACGACGTANCCTTTGACTTAGCCACGAGCTCTTCTAAACTAAATTAACACTAAAATCCTTGTCAGTGAGATGACACTACTTTAAATAAATATTCCACTGATGTCAAAACTGTGGCAGTGTAACAACAATTATTATAAACACAAAGTGCACTTTGCAAATATAATGCAAAAATATTTTTCTATTCCGCAGCAAGTATGGCTACCAGGAGACAATGACATAGGCGGAGAAAACGAGCCAATACGTCGCAACAAAGTAGAGGAGTTCGAGAAAGTGTTCACCCAGCCCTCCATAGTAACATACGCCAATGTGTCCATATACAAAGTGAACGCTATCACATTCACGTACCCACCACAGGCTGACGAGATACCGGGATTGGAAAATAATTTCAAAATTGTGGCCTCACATTATCCTGTTACTATGAGGGTCATGTTTAGTAAGAAGGTAAGCTGTCGGAATTTACTCAATTGACTCTGACACAGTTGGGAAAAGGCAGGCAGAATTTAGACTTACAGTCGAAAATTATTGAAATTGGACTACACCAATTTAACTTATTTTGAACTAGCTTTCCGCCCGCGGCTTCGCCCGCGTGGAATTCGGTTCGACACACAGCGCCATCTACAATCCATCCATCAAGCAAACAATATTTTTGTTTTCCCTCGGGAATATCTATTTTTTTCGGGATAAAAAGTACCCTATTATTTAATCCGGACTTCTAACTTTACGTCTGCAAAATTTCAAAGCAATCGGTTCAGTAGTTACGGCGTGAAAGCGGAACAAACAAACAAACAAACAAACTCACTTTCCGATTTATAATATTAGTAAGGATGAATTGTTAATCGATATTCCAATCAATCAGTACTTTTGTAGGGTCAGTAAGTACTTTATTGTTGATTCTATCAAGACTCTGCCATACTTAAAATTCTCCCAAATAATAAATCCATCTTCTTTCCAGATAATAAACGCAATAAATCCGAAAATATTCTTCTGCGCCCACGACCACGAGTCTAAATTCGTCAAACAGAATAAAGACTTGACACACCGGGTCACCACGTGGTTCAACACGCCCAAGTCGACACTCACCATTACTTTCAATGATGACACTCTGTATGAGATCTATGTGCCAACATGCTCTTATAGAATGGGGACTAATAATATTGGGTATGGAGCTGCTGTACTAGGTAAGAAACACCTATGAATATTCATTTAGCTATCCGTACTAATATTACAAAAGGTCTGTTTGTTTGTACTCTGAAAAGAAGAGCTCGTGGCTAAGTCAAAGCCGCGCGGATCGATCGATCATAAGGTTAAGCAACGCTTGACGCGGTCGGTCATGGGTGACATCATTTTCATAAACGAGTTCTTCCGTGTTTCGGAAGGCACGATAAACAGTGGTCCCGGCTGTCATTTGAACACTTTGGCAGTCGTTACGGGTAGTCAGAAGCCAGAAAGTCTGACAACCAGTCTTACCAAGGGGTGCGTTTGCCGGTAAAGGTTGTGGAGGTTAGGCAGTCGCTCCATGTAAAACACTGGTTCTCAGCTGCATCCGGTTAGACTGGAAGCCGACCCCAAAATAGTTGGGAAAAGGCTAGGCAGATGGTTTGTACTCTGAAAGCTACGAAACTACTGAACCCAGGTGAAATAAGCTACATTTATCTGGGTATGGGAAAAAGTTACCACAGGACGCGGGTGATACCGCGTGAAACAGCTACCACCTACTGAAATTATGTACAATTAACTAATCAATTTAGTCCACAAGGAATCATGGACTGAATTTATCTGTTTAAAATTTTATGATACCTATTAATAGAATAATTTTCTTGTTCCAGAAAACAACCAGAAGCGCATGAGATACACCGTATTCTGGTCTCCACAAAGGTTTCCATACTTATTCTTATACCTAGCTATACTGGTAATACTGATCCTGTACTGCCTCGTATTCTGCATTGCCAAACTAATCTATAGGAAGTCTAAACCGACTGCAAAGAGCGCGGACATGTCGCCATTGTTGGAACGACTTTAGCATTCGCATCAAAGAATTGAATATGAATATAAAATATACTTCAGTTAGCTTGCCGTTTATAGCGCTTAAATAATTAAAATAATTGCAGTCAATGACTTTAAATGTATTTAAATAATAATATCGCTTAACTAATACGTAAAGATGGCGGCCCATATTAAAAAAACGTTGCAATTAAAGGTTAAATACCTAGTTTAGGTAATAAATGCGAATGCGTACAAACGTTTTATGTACCGAAGCCAGCACATCAACCTACCTCAGTCTGCAAGTTCTTCAATAGATTTTCAACCTTATCTCAATAGGGGGAGGTTTCTTATAATGTTCGATTAGTAAAACTTGACAGATTCGGGTAGGTTGACCTGCTGGCGCTTTTACTAATAACCAGTGAATTGATAATTGAATTGAAGTAATTTGACATTTTCCAGTTGAAAATTTAAATAGTGAATAATTAGATATTAGTTAGTTTCAAAAAATATTTCCGTTAGTAATAATGACTGTGTATCGCGCTGTGAAAAGCAAACCCCGTTATTTGCGAAAGATTATAATGTAGTTATTATTAAATTAATTAAAAATACTTAAGGAATTGAATTGAACAATATGTCTTATGGAATTTTTAGTCTTGAAGTAGTCTTGAAGTAAAATATATTATGCTAGCAGTACTAATTACTGAAATAACATAAAACTCGAACAAAGCCCTCATTTAACAGCTTTAATTTACTGACAGTACAATTAGGAATTAATTATATTATGTACAACATACAGAGTTACTTATCCAGTAATTGCATTGATCTTTGGATTACATTTGTGGCCAAATTAGGGTAACATAATATTTTGTTTAATAGCTATACCTACATGGGCTGATTAACGGCTGTTCTCAATATTCTATCTGTTGTTTTGCTTACTAGAGATAGGAATTTGCCATAACTTTTCTATCTATAGTAAGTAAATTCAGAGATAGATAGATTATTGAAGTCCGTAGTAAGTTATAACACATACATTGCTATGTTAGGGTCAGCGCAGACCGAACTGCAAAATGCTCGCGCAAGGTCGACCAAAATTTAAACTGCTGCTCGCATGCAGGCGGCATGCTCGACAATGCGCGAGCTTTGTGAGCGGGTGTGCTTGATCAGTTTGCTGCTCCAGCACGCTCGCGCATGTAGAATGCATACTTGAGCACGCAGTCGGCTTGCTCGAGCATGGTCGAACATCAAGTTTGGGCGTGTATTCAATTTTGCGAAGTATGATAATAATCATAAGATATTTTTTTCAATAATCTCAGCAAATGCTCTGCTCTTGGTGTGCGCTGACGCTTAATACGTAGGCAGTGGCTCTCTGCAATTCTTTTGTCATAGGTACCAAGTATTTACATGTAACATGACAACAATATGCTCCCTTATTTACCTATATTCATTATTCTTATGAGTATTTATATAATACATATTAAATGTAGTTCATTCCAGTCGACAGTATTATTTTAGGGACCGCTAGTACTTTGTAGATACTAGATATAATACATTTTAAATCCGTTTTTAATGACAATGGAAGTCCTACTTATATTGACACGATGAAGTACTTATACTCTCTTATTATAAACAATAATATGTTTTATATACTCAAGGGGATTGCTAAAATTTTATTTTTTGCTTTTTCTTACTTACCTTAGACTGTCATGACAATGACAATGCAATAACATGGCCGCTGCATACGTAACGGGGTAAAATAACACGGACGGAACGGGACGGGACGTGACTGCCACGTTCACGACGGGAATGTGTTGATAATGCATACGTACCGTGACAGTGATTTGAATCTTACGTGCTAGTGTTGTAAAGAAGGAAAGATGGATTTTTATTTCAAGAAATGGCTTTAGTTGCTGTTGTTCTTGATGATGAAGTAGTTACGAGCGTGAAGGCGCGAAGTGACTGCTCATACGCAGCGGAAATACGGACGGGACGGGGCACGTCCCGGACGGAGCGGGAAAAACATCGTCGCCAACGATGTTTTAGCAAGTCACGTCCGGGACGTGCCCCGTCCCGTCCGTGACTCCGTGACATATGCGCTTCCCGCTTCCATATACAATTTGTATGATATTTTTAAAATTTCCCGTTCCGCCTCGACCCGTCCCGTTCGTGGTATTATCCCCTTACGTATGCAGCGGCCTTTAAACATTGCTTAAAAATATAAAAAAAAAACTTATACATTTTCTTGAAGAAAAATGTGTTACTCAGCAGCCTTGCTTCACCAATATTATATTAAAATAATTATTTAACTTGTATTATTTGATATAAATTGATATACCTAATAGCAGGTAAATTCATTAGTATTGATCTCCAATAATCGCAATAAATGGCAAACCCATATTTTTATGTATTTATAGGTTTACAAGGATTTATTAATAATTTGCTTTATATAAATTCTGTCAACTTTCCCTCTATAGACATTGTATGTATAATAATTACACAATGTTTCAATTCTGTTATAGACTTTATTTATTTTTTTTAGAACTTGTTAAATGTTGTACTAAAAATGTATTATTAATATATGCATATGAATTGCAGTAATATTATGATAATTTATTAAAGTTTTTCTGTTAATTTTTTATTTTTTTATTTCTTCCTATTTAAGTATTTTCATACAGTTTACACATAAACAAGACTAGTTTGCGATATAAAGATAGTTTCTTAGATTTTTAAACCTAATGCTTTCAAATAAATTGCAACAACTAATGTGACTATCATATAAATATTTAACACAGTAAAAGTGACTACACTAGGCACTAGTAAAGTTCTCATGGACAAATTAACAGCACCTGTCAATAAATTAGCTATGAGGAAGTAAGACAATCCATTTGTATTTATATGGGACAGTATTACTGGAACACGGAAACTATTTTCCTTTTCTTCAACTAATATTGTTACAAAGTATAGTATACATGACATTGTAATCAAAAGAGTGTCTATAAATATACAGTATCCTGCATTTGCTAAAGTTCGTGATGATGGACGGACAAGATCCACTGAATATGTTAAAGTCCACATTATTATGGACCCAAATATGAGTTTTATTTGTGTTTCATGTCTTGTTGTATTCCTATCAAGTAGGATATTCTTTACTTGTACACCAAATAAATAGATAGACACATAACCTAAACACGATGATATCCCTTCACGGTTCGCAGAAATAAGAGAGTTTCTCGGGCTATCTCCAAACACCCAGTCTTGTAGACCGAGATATAATGTAAATTCATGTACAACTAATGACAGAAAACATAAAAGTAATGATTGGTTTGAAAAATACAATATAACGGTTGACAAGACTTTACAAACTGCAATAGTGAAGAAAAAGTTCCAATGTACACCATACTCTGTTACATGTTCTTGATATTCTAATTGTTTTACAGACACAAACCTCCCAACACCAAGAATTACTAACACAGTTATGGTTTTGACATTCCCTTTTACAATTTTGCTAAAACTTTCTTTGTGTATATCTTTGTGGACCGCTCCGCTGACTATTACAAACAAACCAACACCGGTATCCATTAAACTGTGTCCAAATCTTTCAGTTTTAGCTAGATATCTAGGGAAATCTTGGAAGTCTACTGCTAAGATACATAAAGCTGTAATAAAGTACGTCAGTCCTCTTAGACACGATATTAACGGCACCCTGTTATTTGGAAAGACATTTTTCTCTGCAAATTTTTTGACTGCATTGTGACATTGATGTATAAGATTACTTAGTAATACAATGAAGATTACACAGTTTAAAGTGTTAATATATTCTGGTAGCACGGTGTGTGCGATTATCATTGGTAAAACGATGACCAGGTACTCGTAAACATATTGGTAGCCAAGTGGGAACTGCGATTTGATTGCTATGTAGATAGAACATTGTACAGTGAATAATATACAAGCAAATGTATGCCCCGCTGTAGAGCCGTGGTTATTCTGCATGAAAGATTCATGGTATTTCTTATATTCACTCGCATTCATTGCAGCTTGATCACCCAGCTCTGATAAGCTTTATCTTCACAGAAGATAACATATAAGCGGTTATATCACTTAAAGTAGCTTCCTTTTCACATATACACATTACAGGAATGTGTCGTTTTGCTTATAAGCTTTAATCTATACTCAAACTTGAATAATATATTAAATTACACTATTTATTTTTTCAGTCTTAATAACCTCAAAACCAAAACAAACTTATGTCACTGTCAGTTTGAAGTGTCAATTTGGAAAGTTTACAGATGAAAAAATTACTTCCGATACGACTACGATTCTTCAGGAAATATTTTTTTCTAACAAAACCTCCGTCTTCTCCTGTTTAAATAAACACGTCGCATCAAATTGATTGACAGCAAACGTCTATCACATGAGTAGCACGATGGGGTACCAGTACCAGAAAAAAATGATTAAAATACTTTAAATCATCAAGATGTATTAACAAAATTTTATGTAAACATTCTGCACCATCAAGCACATTTTCTCATGCCACTACTTCGTAAGAAGTTTCAGCATGCTCCGAAACACATTGTCAACGACCTACGGGACCCCAACATTTTCAGCAAAACATGTAGAAGAATTGCGTTTCAAGCGGCAATGCTTTTACTGGGAGGCGTTTTCATTGCCTATGTGTACACATTATCTTTAGTTTTCCAACATTCCGTGGCGCATTTCTTAGTAGTGAACTTTACTCAGTTCGGTATTTCTACTTGCAATCGGTATTACAGTATTCTGCAGTTCCTCTATTTAATGGTGATTCTAGTGTTTTCAGGAAATAAAAGAAATTTCCTCCATTGTTCCAATTACTCATTGAAGGTATGCAGTACCTACACACATTTCTATGTGCTTATAGATTAAATTCTATGATTTTTGATTTTTATTAAAATTTCAGAGCAATTCGGAAGAATTAACGAGAAAGTCCTTGAGAAAACGCGCGACAATTATGGCTGTCAACTGCTTGTGGCTTTTCCTAGATAAAACTAAAACTTGTTTTTTAACTATTTCTAGGTTCGTTATGCAAATTACAGCATATCGTAAGTTTCATACAATCCTTCTCTCATCTACTGGCAATCTACATAGAGCAATTAAAATACTTACCTATTAACAAATCATTTTTCAGTTACGAAGCCTGAGGACAAAAGAAAACTTTTAAAATCAAGCCACACATTGGGTTTCAATGATGACGATTTTAGTAGAAAACATAAAATGTACTAATATCGTTGAAACAGAAGCGGCTTTGTGAGATAAAAATATTGTTCATATTAAAGAGCATTGAGCAGTCAAAAATGAACTATAATGAAACACCATCAAATCATCATAACGGGGAATTCCTCGTAGGGGCTCAGTCTTATTCGTCCATGCTATGTTCTTCGCGATTCGCTTTACCAAAGTACGAAAAAGTAGATACAAGATTACTGAGCGTTCGACCTTGCCTATCAAGAAATAGCAGACCAAGAAGCAATTGTTCTATATCAAATAAATTTTGTTGGAGACGTTTGCTATCCTTTCTACCTTCCTGGATGAATAGCGCAAGTCCTGCCGGTCGGACCGGCTGTGTATCCGCCCAGAAATCTAAGTCTAAACAAAAGTTTCCAAACCAAAACCTGACCCAAGTCCAAACGTGCCGCACGTCGTCTACACCAAAACACACGGGTAAATATTTTGAAATTCAGTTCTAGAAGAAGATAATCTGTTTTAATGACGCAACGCTTTATTAAGATCGTCAGGAGATGAATCCTGATGATCGAAATCATTCCCTATTATCACATACCAACGCCGGCTGGACCTATCCCGGAAATTCTTTTTTTGTCGTGTTTGTTCTATAAGAATGTTTGTATGTTTTTAAAGAACAGAAAACTTGCCCAGTTTTTTTTTCTGTGTAAAAAACGAAAGAAAATTCTCGTTCATTAATTTTCATAATGTCTTTTTAACGTTCCCAGGTCCCCAACCAATAAATCTTGAAGGTTCGTGTAGAAGATGTGCTAAAAAATCTTCATGCGAACGCATAATCCGCGTAAACAATTTTGATGATAACTCGACTATCGAACAAAGGAGTTGTGACCCCCGCATGAATACAGACTTAGGATCTTCTCCATCTAATCTTATTCAGGTTGGAATAGCGGAACTGCATTCAAATAGAGAAAAGAGCCGCTGTTGTGTTTGCAAACACCAAGATGAGAAGGAGCCCGAACCAGCGAACAGCTCTTGCCAACAGTCTCTGTTACAACAAGCCTGGGACTATTTACAATCGATGGTCTTCTCTCATCAAAATGATTGTCCACGTTGTCAAAAAAGACCTACCCCCAGACCATGTGGAAGCTCCGACTGTTGTGTAAGCCCTGAATCGTCTAATCAGAACCATGAACCAACATGTCCCAAGTGCCAGCCACAATCACAACCGAAATCAAAACCGAAACCCAAGTCAGACTCTTGTCACTGTGTCAAACAGCAACATTCCACTGATTCAAAGTTATGCAAAGATTCCGTGTTAATACTAGTTAAAGAATACGTAAAAAAAATAACATCTGAACACAAAACCGCCTGTCCTCTCTGCAGTCAAGAACCTAAATGTTGCGAACCCGCACTACTAGCTTATTTAAAATGCATGCTGGAACAAGCCTGGGGTTATATTAAAAAGAGTTGTGAATATAATGCTATCCAAGGTCCTCCTGCTATAGCGCCTGTTTGCCCGAATCCAGGAATTTTAAAACATCCGCCTAAATCGTCTTGTGGTTGCCATAGCTCCAAACCAGAGAAAGATGTTTCTCAAAAACCTGCAATTTGCCCCAAACATGGTGCGCCAGTGCCGCGTAGATCTGAGGTGGAGGGTACCCACGAACATAAATCTTGCTACACGCCATGCTGCGTACACAATTCCCAAGGCATACAGCCTTCACACACATATACTGGGTTCCTTGGTAACTCTAGCCGTTTATCTCAAAACTTTCAATCCCATGAAGATATTACTTTTAAAGGGAATGGTTTTAATAGTAGTTCTGAATGTGATCAGGGAAATAATGAAAAACATTTAGGTATGCAAGGTTTGAGCCTATCTATGAAACCGAATGATCACAAATTCTGCACTACCCCTAAGGATTGTAAACATTCAAAGCAAAATGAACCGTCTGCTACCGATTGTAACCATAATTGTTCAGGACCTTGCAATAATCGAAAATGTCCTAATTCCGAGCAAGAAGTGCAGACTCCTGTATTGGAGTGTTCAGGAACCTGCGCGAAACGGCCACCGCAATCGGAATGTGATGATGAGGACGCCGAGTATGAAGCCATACTCGAACAAAAATTTGCAGAAATGGTAGCAAAGAAACTAGAGAGGGCACAAGAAGTTTGCAACAATGGATGCAACTGCTTGACTTGTTACAAAAGCGCTCATACTACTACTTGTGGGTATTGTGTCTGAAATCTATTTATGTATTGTACAGACGACAGCAGCTCAAAGTATATGTGTCGCAGCCAACTAGTTGAATTAGCCAGCCAATTGGACGCCTAGGCGGTTAATAAAACGTCGACATCCAATGAATTAGCGGAAAATCAACTAGGCAAGTGACTGAAGACAACGTTTAACAAGATGGCCAAACGTCATTTAGCCATTAGGTATTGGCTAGCTAATTCAACCAGTTGGCTGCGACATGTACTCGTATATGTCGCAGTCGAATCGTATAATCCGACGTATTACCTTACGGCCAGCCGTTATTAAAAGCAGGGCCGTTATGTATTTACGGAGTTATTAGTCCTAAATTGTAGATTGTGAACTTGTAGTTTTATGTAGCAGACATTATTTCTATCACGGCTACGGTGCTGCGGGGCTCCGGCGGTCCCACGCGAGTTTATCGTCGTAGATAGGTTTAACGCTCACCACCGCAGCTTCGGCTCGCTGCAGCCTCAGCCACGGCGGCGAGTGTTACAACCACCTGCTCCTCAACTCGCGGCCCGCCTCGCCCCTCCGCGCCTACGCGATTTTGAATTACACTCTAGGGGTAGGGCAGACAAGACTGCGTGAAGTCGGATTTACCGCAATTCGTTTCTGCCATTAAAACCCAACTTCCACCAATTTTTTTTTCATAATAAGTTCGAAATAATACGCATTATTTAACACAATACTAAGGACAATTTCGAACATTATGGTTACTGAAGTAAGAAAATCCGGCTAATCGTGGCTCCGCCGTCGTACATAACGGCCCTATTTTTGATATCTGGCCGTAATGTAATACGGCGGATTATACGAACAGACAGCGACATGTACTTGGCGGGATGGAATTTAGTCATTTTAAAAGGGCTGATTTTCAATACGCCAAGTTGTTAAACGTTGAATGATTCTAGTTCAATCAACTATCGGCCTAGGCGTACAGTTGGACGTCGACGTTTTATTAACCGCCTAGGCGTCCAATTGGGTGGCTAATTCAACTAGTTGGCTGCGACATATGAATCTGTAAAATTTTACCAATCGAAAATTAGCCTACGTCCATTGTGATAAGGTTTAAAATCTATTGCAGAAATTTGACAGATTGTGGTAACTCGATGTGCCGTCGTCTGTGCCTATTAGGGAACTTGATTGTTATATTTCTGACTAGTTTCTGCCAGCGGTTTTATCCGCTTCTCGAGCTTCTTGCCACACTCGGATAAAAAGTAGTCTATATGTATATGAACCCTATTACTGCAAGTTTTATCAAAATCCATTCAGTAGTTTTTGTGTGAAACAGGAACAGTCATCTGTCCATACATACAAACTTTCGCGTTTACCTATAATATTTATTTCTGATTGTCATTTGTTTTTTTTTAAGGTAAACCGGCTGAAGACAAAGACCCACACAATTACAGATATTATTATTGACATAATTTGACGAGAAGTGTAGATATCAAATAATCATAAGTGATCCATTGAACTGATTCGCACATTTTTGAACCCATTACTGACTTAGTCAATGATTAAACGAAACAGGTGGGAGAGTACATCAACTTTGAATTAAACCAAATAATTCGAATTTTCATTTTTTATTTCTCTTATCTTGTTTACGCAGACTAGCTTACAACTAATTTGTGACTTATTGTACAGAAACATAAATAAGTTTTAATTAAAACTTAACCTTAAATTATACAGTTGTGATGGTACAATAACAATCGAGGATCGATTGGAGAAAGTGAGTAAACGATAGCACCTCACGAGTGTTCACCAGTTTGTTCTAACTTAAGTACATTTCAGTGGCTCTTAACAAGAGTATAACTACAATTTATTAGCCATTAAATGCTTGCAACTGTACAAAAAAATATGACATGAATATTGCAGGAGTTTGCGTCATCAGACAAAAAATCGACGTAGATTTTTAGGATGACATAAACCCTACAACATTCTCAAAAAAATCTACTCAACAGAATAGTCAAGAACCACTGAATAGAAATGGCTAATCCAATAGATTATAAAAAATTGGCAAATTAGATCTGGAGCTTACTGCCAAGGAATTGGCGTCTAATAAGGGAGGTGGTTTAGAAGTCGAAGTCGTAGGGACGTTGTGGGCGCCTCTGGACTAGCGGGATGTTCACCTCCTCGGCGGAGCGGAACACCTGCGGCGCGGGCTGCGCGCGCTGCGCCGGCCGCGCCTGCAGCTGCGCCGGCGGGGGGCGGCGGGGCTGCTCCTCCTGCGACATTACATAACAGTCAGTTTAGAAAATATAAATTATACAAGGTTTGGCCCAAAGGAGCTATACCACATACAAGATCCATGACGCAAGTCAAATAGTGAATCTGTCAACGTTTGCCACATAAAACCCTTTAAACCCTTCAAATAAATATCTCGGATGACAATTAATACTCAATATAAGTATATTACCTCTTCCTCCTCTTCCTGTTCGTATCTGTCGTCCCTGTAGACCTCAGCGGGGTAGTACCTGTCGGAGTACTTAAGGGACACGTTGGGCTTCCTCTGGACTTCCTCCTCGTTCACCGGTCTGTACAGGTACTCATTCACGAAGTGGTACTTCGATGACTTCTGGCAGATGTTGTCGTGTGTTGGCGGCATGCAAATTAAGTGGACCTGTGAACGAAAATTGTGTTGATAGCCATTCGTTTAGTAGAATAGTTTTGAATGCATCTATAAACACAGTCTGACACTGCTGAGTGCTACCAGTTTTTCCAAATTATGCCTTTACTGAATCACAAAATAAATCAGAAAAAAGTTGATTCACAGATGACTGAAAAATCGCTCTACACAAGGACTGGTATCGGTCGACCATTGAACCTCCTAACGTATTGAAGTCCGTTCAAAAGAAGGCATTGCGGTGATTGTAGTTAGCTTTCAGTACGATAAAGATGCTCTCCCGAACACTTACCTGGTGGAACGAGAATCCATCGGGGCAGACCCAAGAGTGCTTGACATTATCCTGGCAGTAGTGGAAGACCTCGCAGTTGAGCTCCTCGTCGGCGTAGTACCCAGTCTGTTTGTTCACGCAGTTGAACTTGGACTGCTGCAGAAGTTGGGATAGGCGGTCTGGTTCCTCTTTTTCTTCTTCTTCCAACTCCTCCTCAACGTCTTGAACTGGGCGCTGCTGAAGTTTTGCGGGACGTTGGTCCTGGATTTGACAGATGGTGGTTAGATTTCTTGGTTCATTAATTTTAGCCAAAAAATGTCGTCGTTTTGGTTTAATTAAACATAACACGTTTGATGTTTCTATGCTAATATTCAACTTGTCTTGTTTCTTAGATCGTCAAAGTCAGGTCTAATAAAGTATGGAACGTGATCAATTATCTAGACCTTGATGAGAGATCTTCCAATCTTTTCGTTCTTACCTTCCTATGAGGGGCGCGCTGAGGCTGCCTAGGTTCCTCAATGTATTGTTGCTGAGTGGGTCTAGGCTGCAGTAAATATTGTTGCTCCTCTTGTTGCTCCTGTTGTCTCTGGTAGCCCGCCAGCTCTGCGAGTGAGGGCGTTGGACGGAACCCGCTGGGCAGTGCGTTATAGGCTGTGGGTGTGTATGCACGCGGCCGTAAGTTGCGGGACTCCTGGAAACGTAAACAATATGGTGTTAGTTCTGCTTGAAATTAATTATGAAGAGTTCTAAAAGCCAACTTATAATACTAGAGATATTTTGGAGTAATATATGGCATGGAAATAGTGCTTACAAAATTGAGTTTCTGTTAAGTATTGGAAAGGAGCAATTTTCAAAATCAGGAATGCCCCAAGGCTCAATACTCGGCTCTTTCCTATAAGTATTTAACAAATTGCACTTTTACATGTTCCTACACAATAAACATTTAAAACAAAAGAAGTCTAGAGACAATAAATTCACACGTGTACACGCATTAGCAGCTAATTTTTCCGGCCAATTAAACTCGCGCATAATAAGTTTTTTTATTGCATACCATTGAAGTAAAAAACTGGAAGTAAGTGAAGCAGCAACGGCAAAATTACATAATTTACGCAATTACCGGTGTATAATTTGTATTATAAACAGTTTCAGTTTGCGACGCGTGCAAAATTCGTTTTGGAGTTACAACAATTGTAATATTGTTGGCAAAAAAAGGTAATATGAGGTAGAGGCGTGCAATCGTGCGAGACGACGGCAGTGTGTTGCTATCGGGTATTATATCACTGTTACATGTTACCAGATCCGGGAGAGAGGACTTTTACTCGTTAATGAGTTTGAGTTAATAATTTAATTGTAGCGGTTGCATTTGAAATTGCTGTTCATTGCTTTGGGCGACGTAATCTATTATTTATTGACAGGGAGCTAAATTGTCGTTTTGTTGTAGATGTAAGTTTTAAGGAAGTAGGTAAGTGTGGTAGGTGAATGTATTTATGCTATCGTTAATGATTGGGAGATCCTAGGGTACGCAATATACAATTTCTGCCTCGTTGGTCTAGTTCTCGCATAGGCGACTGCTGTGCACGAGGTCTCGGGTTCGATTCCGAAATCGCCTTGTGGGTTTTAGAAATTTTCACAAAGCAGTCCGGAGTTTGAAGTTGGTGATGGATTCACCCGTGCATCTGAGAGCATGTTAATGTCGGTCCTGCGCCTAATCTCTCTCCGGTAGTGTCGGATTGCCGTCCCATCGGGTTATGAGAGTGAGGAAATAGGAAGTGCACATGTGTCTGCGCAAGTGCACAAACTATAATATGTCCTGGCTGGCTGATCTCCTTACATGAGAACAGCCGCCGTAGCCGAAATCGGCTAGGACGCCATCATCACAATTTCTTGAATGTCTTTGTTTGTCGAATTATTGATATTCGCAAAATGAAAACTTGTTACAATTTTGGTATGTTTATATAAATCCAGCTTTATTGTAAGCGCATGTTTCCATAAATTGGCATGCAATCTGGCTTGTGTGTCTAAACGAATTCAAACGAATACATTATAATAGGATGTTTGAATATTTCTTACGCGATTACGCAAAATAGACAGCGAATGTGGAATTGTAGCAGCTTAGAATACATCATTAGGCTAATATTTCCGGAACGATAAGATAGCGATAAAAATGGATTTAAAAACTTTCTAGCCAAAATCAAGAAAATGGCGTGTCCACACGGCGACATTGTTCGGAAAATGTAGAAAAAAGAAGAAAAAAAAAGTAAAGAGCAGCTTTCGACTTTCACTCTCAACGGCCTTGCTACGCGGACATTGACACGAAATAGCGTTAGAAAAATTGCATCGTGTAACACGGCTGTATTGTAACATTCGAATTTCGAATTCGGTCACGACTCGCGGCGATTTGGCGGGAAAAACAATTTTGTTTAGTTTTTTTAGGTTTTTTTATTAACTTTATTTCCCTATTGTCAAGTTTTAATGTTCTTGAGAGTGCTGTTAGAGTATTTTGACTTTAATGGCCTTCTAAAATTCAATAAACTTCATTAGTTTTCATTACGAAGTTATACCTAATACGAAAAACGACGGCTTTACGAAATGTTTTTCATTTTTTTATTAGCAAAGATGCCACCTTTGATGCCACCTGCTGTGTTTCAGAAAAGATGTTCTCGTGATCTACTTACATAGACCTACTTTAATACCTAATAAGTATTTTGTAATTTTAGACGAATAATTTGCAAAATTATTTATTATAGCCGTTTTCCCGCGGTTTCACTAGCATCTCGTGGGAATTACTGCCCGTACCCGGATAAAATATAGCCTATGTCACTCGTGGATAATGTAGCTTTCGAATGGTGAAAGAATTTTTAAAATCGGTCCAGTAGTTTTTGAGCCTATTCATTACAACCAAACAAACCAAAGTTTTCCTCTTTATAATATTAGTATAGATTTATTCAAGATTTAAAAATTATCAAAACTCATATGAAAATTAATAAAATTGATAAAAATATAAATGACCAAGAAACGCCTCTTCAAAAATAGTTTATGTGTAAATCAATAGATAGTGCACTGAACGACATTGCACATGTATATGCAATAATGAAACCGGAAACCGCATGATATCGTGTCATTACCGTTATCCATCAATTTAATGGCTAATGTAACCCATGCAAAAGAAATTGAAATCATTTCGCAAAAACTAAAAAAATATATATCAAAACTAGCTTCTGCCAGCGGCTTTACCCGCGTCCCGTGCAACCCAAATCAAAACTAGCCTATAACATTTCTCGATAATTGGGCTATCTAACACTGAATAAATTTTCAAATTTGTCCCCTAGCCCCTGGGCTGATCACGTAATCAAGCAAACAAACAAAAACGAATTCAACTTTGTTTTATAAGTAGATACTTCCTAACGGTGGATCTCGTGGGTTATTAAGTAAGTGCATTTACTTCAATCTCATTTTGATCTAGATAAAGAAAGCAACAGAGGCAAGGCTAAGTCGTGACTCCGAAATCCGCAAGCGAGCTGTGAACTGATCGAGCAAAAGATAGCTGCGATCAGCTGGTAATTATATGTTAGTAGTGTTGCCGATTCATATCTCAGAATTGGAGTGACGGAACACATTCACTGTATAAACGAAACCAATTTGGGACGTAATGAATTGATTATTATGATGTGAAAGCAAAAGTAAGAAAAAGAATCTATACTCATATTATAAAGCTGAAGAGTATGTTTGTTTGTTTGAACGCGCTAATCTCAAGAACTACTGGTCCGATTTGAAAAATTCTTCAGTGATAGATAGCCCATTTATCGAGGAAGGCTATAGGCTACTTTTTATCCGGCTGCGCGCAGTAGTTCCCACTGGAAAGCGGGTGAAACCGCTGGCGGAAGCTAGTATTAAAATAAATATAAAACCTCCAAATATTGCTTATATAAGGAATTAATAAATCCATAGTTCCTACAAATCTTACAAAAAAAAGATAAATACAGGCGTTTGTCATTTCTTTTGAAAACTCCATACTTCTAAAACACGTGACGAACGTATGCTTTGGTCAGTAGATCCACAGTTTAAATATACATCTTTATTCTGTGGTAGATCCATGATCTTACCTCTTGATCTAAAGCTAGTTCATCACTGTCATCAACTCCAGCGTCAGGTATGCTGTCGTCGTCTTCTGCTGCGAACGCCACGCCGAGCAGGAGCAACGTCAACAAATATCTCCACCTGGAACAAGAGATAGTGACATATGAAAAACTGTGATAAATTACTTATACATATTTTAGTCTAGGGTTAAGAACATGGAGGGCCAGCCCTATGAAGAATTTTTTGAGATGGGAAGTCATAAGATGACCTGTTCCCCTGTAGGTACAGAAGGAGTTTCATACTTTTTCTGACAAAGCCGTATTGTTCTTTCTGGAGACCTTTGAGTACCAACGCCGCGGTAATTCTTTCGAACGATCCCGCAGCTCCTAATAGGTGCATGAATGCTACAACAGCAACTTTCTTTTTATTTGCAAGCTAATTCTAGTTGCTTGTGATTCAATTAATGTTCGTAGATCGTTAGTTCCTGTATCCATCTCACTATTAACCACAGCCAGCACATGTCGGAAGAGAACTGAATTAAATTTCACTTTCCTTCGACGTTAACTTTATAAATCTGAAATAAGTGTAAAGCATGTACGGTAAGATCGGATTTTCGTTACGTAATGGTAGCAATTTCTCCAAAATGGACGCTGCAGTGCTCAGGCGCAGGGCAGTTATGTAATACGCGATTTAATTCGATGACAGCGGAACTGGTTCGCACACTAAATGGTCAAGCAGGTGTAAGACCACAAAGACCTCGATTGCGTGTGCGCTCCAATTTACGGAAGATTTTAGCGACTTAGTGACAAGATAATAGTCCAATGCGAACGCAATTATGGTAGACAGAATGTGGTCCCAAGTTGTTCACATTTCTAAGAAATTCCAGCAAAGGTCTACAGCTTGTGATTAAGTAATTTATGTGTGAACTTGGGTTAAGACATGGTGAGTATTTGTAGCATGTGTGATATTTCCTGCGATTAGCAGCAAAAATCGGAAGTTTGCACTTTCTAAAACTTTGCAATCAACGTGCATTTTGTCTTTGCATAACTCAGGAACTTGTCGAGTATAAATCTGATATTGCAATTGAACACAACGATGATAATTATCCACAAAAAACAACCAATCAAGCAATCTCATCCAGATCAGGTTAATGTAACCCGGTTAATTCTCCGTTGCATAAGTTGCCCAAAATGAGAGATTCTGGTCATAGCAGGCCGGAAAATGAATCGTTGTATGCCATAAAAGGAACGCCAAGTCCGAACCTTTTAGTAGGTCGTCAGCAAAGTCGTCAGTTATGTTATAAGTTAAATGTTGCATTACTCTGGCGCAACTTGGGTGTGGTCCTTCGACATTTACTCATGTAATTAATGTGATGAAAGCTGTATAGTGCTAAAATTCATACTTTTAGATGTCATATGGGATATAAAGTTATATAACAAAGCTCTATGTTGTCATTTGTTTAACTGCTGTTTCTTTACGACGAGGCATGAATCAGTAATACTTATTTATCAACATACATAGTTATTTATATGCATAGTGGGCCTCCAAGGAAGGTACTCTGATTACAGAGTGTCGAAATCTCTGAATCTTTCTCTTCTACTCACTTCCTTTGCCTTTTTTTATTTTGAAAATAATCCTTGGCCCCGGACCGAAGACCCGCCCTAAAAGAACGTTTGCTTGAGTTATTTTTTTTTTTATCTAAAACTTTTTTATACTAACAAAATCAAGTAGATATCAATAACGGAAATCATTAATTTACCAGCTAATTGAAAACCGGGCTCAATGTTCTAAGATATTCACGTTTTGCCGATAGACCTCCGTAACCATGTGTAAAACCTTCCAAACATGGATCTGAATAAATCAATGATCCATATCGGTACATGTGTATTTCAATATGCCAGTTCATTATGAAATAACGAAGTAAATTCTTTGGAGTTATCTAGTAACTTTTGCGCTTTAGGAGCATTAATATAGGTACATATTTAGGATACCAGCAGATCCAGATTAACACCCGCATTGGTTTACAATGGACCCACATCACATCATCCTCCTGCCCTTATATGTGTTTTCTTCTTCCATACTCTATCTGCTGTTGGCTCACAACATTCTTTGCCATGCCATGTCGAATTTCACACAATCCATCCATTGTTTCTTTGGTCGTCCCCTTCCACAGTCTTGCTCAAAACCTCAATGGACCTACATCACATGAGTAGATTATATCTCATCATGTGCCCGCGTGATCCTCGATCCAATCCATCATAAAAGAAATACGTATCAAATAAAGCAATAACAATTAAGCTATAAGTAACACCTACTGACATAATTCTTAATAAACATTTTATTACAATTGCTATTTGCCAATATCGATCATAAGGAAGCACTTACAGGCAGCTGATGTGAACTCTCGCATTTAACAATAAGATCTTGACCTTTCATTTGCAACATAAACGGACAGCGAATTGTTTTGTTTTATTTTACTTAAATGTGGTGGTTACTTGCGCACTGGTCGTTTCCGCGTTGGTATTAGCCCACGTACCTAACTTACTGCATTTTTTTTTGCCACCCAATGAGATAAGTAGGTGTACCAAGATACATAATTAGCTTAGAGGACCAATTATCAATAATTTAGTTAGGCTGTCCCTTCTATCAAATGTAGAGCTCTGCATTTACTACTGAAATAACGACAACACAGTCAATGGTCAGTTTTGCGTTCCTTTCACAATATTTTCAGTCCAAAATAGGAACAAAACGTAAAAGTAATAATTTCCACATTCAGGCTTTTAATTTTGCTATTACTAAATGAATTGTTTGCTGAAATGTTTTTTACCAATTAGTGTCTTTATATTGCGTAGGATTTATGAAATTTTATTATCTTGCCAAATTGTTGTGCAGGAAAATATGCGGTTATGATCAATGCTGTTTAGTATGTTATGATTTTAACGTGATTAACAAATAATAATTAAAAGATACCTATATTTTATTAGCCATCAATTTCTATATGTCAAGGAGTACAGGTGTCCAATAGTCCCAAGTTACTTAATAGTCAAATGATGTGCATGACATGGCAACACCGGAGCAAGGCACGTCCAAAAGTCATAATATGCTACCATAACACCCGTCGTTAACGTAACAGACCTGATTCAGAACTACATATTAAATCACTCCACCTGTCATCGAATTCGTCAGACCAGCAGACCGTTGCAATTCCGAAAAACGGTTACAGAGCCAAATAGACCAGAAAAACGTCTTTTGTACCTACGTCAACACCACACAAATGCGAGCTTGCTTTCTCCACCAGTACCTTGGAGCATTAAACCAAACGGAGCCGACACAAATGTGAAAAAGTCTACCTGTTGATACGTGGCAATGCAAAATACATTTTCGATCACATAGTTACGCCAGCATAAGACAAAATTGACAAACCCAAGCATAAACTTGACGCACACTAATGTAGACACTCTATGGCCACCGTATTTTTGGCAGAGAAGAATACAGGGCAATGCCATGCAATGGCGGGTGTCTCCGGTTGGTAGAATGCTCTTAGACCAGAACCATCGAATCGTGAAATGGAAGCTTGCGTTGACTTTCGTGGACCATTGGTCGAGTGGTCGCAATAGGTGTTGGTCTAACAATGGTAATGCTTACCATTTGGTCCGTGACGAGATTTGGCTAATATACCCTGTATGGGCGCAATCTTATGGGTGACTCATTTGAGGAATTCTTGCTGATTTGTTAATACGAAGGTGATTATTCTTCGAAAAAGTTTCTTGCCGGTTCTTCTCTATGAGATCAACTCCTTAGAATGAACAAATGAACATTGGTACTGTCCAGTCTATCCGTTATTTCTATTGCCTTTGCTACTGCTACATACGCATGCTCGGGAATTTTCAGTTTATAGATTAAAACATCATCAAGTATTGTGTTGTTCGTTCATCATCAGCAATCTAATAATTATCATCATTGCTTTGTAGTTTGCTTTTGAATCTTCCTTGGATCGTTATTTTAATATGATCTATGTCTGTCTAGTAATATTAAAGCTTAATAAACTTATCGTGATCTAGTTTTACATGGTCCAGTGTTATTTACACGATATAACAATGTTGTCACACCTCCCAGTCTACCTATTGTTACAGTAAGCGAACTCGTGAACTAATCTATCTCTATCACTCGTATCCGTCCATCGAAGGTCAGCGCTTTGCTAAGCTTTTCTAACGCGCGGGCGCACGCTCGACTTACATTGTTTTCAGATTTGTTCAGGGCTGTCATAAAGTAAGTAATAAAATAATAGGTACTATAAGTTAATTGGTAGACCTTTGGCAGTTTTTAATGCAACCAAAAAGTTCCTCCGATTGGTTGGAAGTTGCAATAAAGCTTGGTGGAGTTAGGCTATGTTATTGTGCTACCTATTACATAATGTTATGAATCCACATATGCTTAAATTACATAAGGTATTAAGTATAGAAAATATGAGTGGTGTCAATAAAATATGCTGATTGATTAGGCTTTTGCCGCATAATCCAAATAAATTATGTCTTTTTTTTACCAGAAATTGCTGCATCATTTTATCATTTCTCCGTTACGTCTGTTACGCAGGAAACTTTCAAATTCAATGATAAATAAATTATTATGTACTCACACAAGACTGTCTTATCAGTAAGCGAAATGTTTATTTTATAGATAATAGTTTATTTTATAAGAACCAAGTAATAGTCCTAGCTACTGGCAACCCTATCTTCGGTATAGTTCGGAAGGCTGCGCAGTCGCATATCGTGCCTTCAGTTTCATTGTCAAGTATAACGCAACGCTCCACAAATCCGTTTCGTCACTTTTAATTACATTTCGTGACAATGAGCTATTTTGGTATTTTTACAAATATTTTTCGAACATTCGTTATGCAAATAACTGCGTTTTTGGAACAATTTAAAGTGGATTGATCACGATTGAGTCATTTAAATTGTTTGGTCAATTATTGGGAGTTTGTAATACTTTGCCGTGGTATTATTAACGTTTGTACTTTTAAACTCTAAAAGCCCATAATGTTAAAGGGAAAACTTATTTTTTCATTCAATACTTTTATAGCGCTAAATAAAAATATTTAGACATAGAATCTTAGATTTATAAAGGAAGAGGTAACCTACCTTTACATACCTTTATAAGAAGTACGTAGGAATAACCTACGGTATTTAATCCGAGTTCGTAAGTCATAAGTGCAATGACCGGTAACCTGGCTATACATACTTAGTATATCTCCCTACTTATTAATTTCTATGGTAAGTAATATCTACGATTAATGCTGAAACATACAAGAAAAAAAAATAATGTGATTTGGTTTCTTAGCATAAATTCGCAGTTTTTTTTTAATATCTTACGGAAATAAGTGTTACAACACAAAGAAGTTGCGAGTGATTTTCTTGTTTTTAAGGTGTGTACACACTTGTGTAATGTACGAAACTCGTTTAACTCGCCAACGTGATGTGTAACGGACTTCAGGAGAAATATTATGTCAGCACTTATTAATTGGGGTGTAATTGGAACCCACCAGTTTTATGAGATCACTGAATGCTCTTTTGGAATGTTTATTAACTGTCCTAAACCTTTAAATACAATTCTTAAGTCCTATTAAAATTAAGCACATAGATACTTAATTTTATAAATTGCTTGCAGCTAAAGCGGCAAAATATATTTCGCTAACCTGTTTTATTTACTATCTGGTACAGGGAGATACTTAAGAACAAACACATGAACTTTGGAGGTAAATGCTAGTGTCAGATTTCACAAAACCTACTGCTATAATTTAATTGCTATGAGACACAGATAATTTACTTAAATCATGTGTATAAATAAAGCTGATGTGACATTGACTTAGGTATCGTTTGTTAATTGTCCAGAAGTCCAGAAGAATTAAGATGATAATCACTTCATATGAGAACAACTTTGTGTTCCCTCCTGAAAGACATGGAGCTGGCTGAAAGACAATAGCAGCCGTTATGCGACTAAAAAGTGCATAGCCCAGCATAAGCTTCCTATCTTTCCTAAACCCTGGTTGTTTATGGATAAGATTCTACCTAAATGCCAGTTTGATATAGGCAGGTGCTTAGGTACTGTTCAAGAGACTGGTATTCCCCAATACTTACACTGTCTTACAAGTAAAAATAAGCTCAGTCACTCCCCATGATTACGTTGATTAAACAGAAGCGTCATCCGCATCGCGTGTTGATATCATATTGTGTACAGATTTCACTTTCGATTGTGTAATAACCTCCTTGGTTAACACTTATTTACTGTCAGATAGAAGAAATGCAAGCACACGCGGAAATGAGATTACAGACGCAGTGCGTGATCGAAATGAGAGTAGGACAAGCCCAAGGGAATTCAATAAATCATATCGATTATATTTTTTGATTACGTAAGATATTAGGGCCTGGGAAAGAGACCTGTATCGTATTCCAAATTTTGAAATATCGATGTGATCGAAATATCGAAAAATCAAGTTTAGAATGGTTTAGAAATAAAAAGTTATTTATATTATTATAAAATATCATGTTAATTAACTCTTTTTTACGAATATAAACATTTAAATTCCAACAAAGCTTTCAAACATAGCATTAATATTCATATATCGCATTAATGTATGATTTTTTAAATTTTGCTAAACGGAACGAAAGTTGTTTGAGAGCACTAATTTCTTTATGCAGATGAGAGCGCATATTTATCAACAAAAATAAATTCAAAAACACAATATTAATTTAAAGAACAACAATTTAACATTAACCCATTACTGAAATAAAAACATCTTTATTTAAATTATCTACCTACGGGCTGATAGTAAATGCGAACTTATTTCAGATTCAAACTTTAAAAAGTGAAGTGAGACCTCATCCTAACAGTTTCATGTAAAACTATGTAAGAGAACAAACCTAATATGATTATACAAAATAATTGTCATTACCACTAGATTCCGTTCTTCTGCTTATGTGTTCCGGTAGCTGGACTGAAATGGTATTATCTAATTTAATTATTCGCAGTAATATGCGAAACTGCGATTTTAGTGCAATTGTTATTCGGATACGGAACGGTTACGTGAGAAATACATCCATACCGTATGCGAAATTAGTTCAATAAAATTAGTTTTGCATTTGGGTCTAGTAGAAGACACAAATATCAAGTTAACCAAGCTAAACATTAAAATATCGAGGAAGAATGGACTGAGAATTTTCTGAAAGTCATAAAGTATCAAAATCATAAGACCCCACCAACTGACATAACAGAACCAACTATGCGCTATTAAACCCGTGAACCAATTAGCTAATTATGCAATACTAATCTTAGATCTAAATCACATGTCTCACAGGTCAATTAATCATCACATTAATCTCGACACAGGCGACACGGTAGAATACAAACACGACATACATTTTGTAGTGTAGTTGCCAGTTGTACAGCATATGTGCGCAAGATCAACGACTCGTGTGATCTATTTACTACGAGTTGAATGCGCGGGCGCACCTATGAGTGAACTGTCACTGCACGTGTGGTTTGGGGGATTAAGGTT
Source organism: Heliothis virescens (assembly GCA_002382865.2). NCBI lineage: Eukaryota > Metazoa > Arthropoda > Insecta > Lepidoptera > Noctuidae > Heliothis > Heliothis virescens. Next base: position 14,929,479 of record NWSH02000505.1, read on the forward strand.
GTCAGTCATTTTGAATGGACTTAAGATTTTGCTAAAGAGATAGTTAAGTACCTCTTTCCATATTTGTGTAAGAGTGGATAACTGGCTGTCAAATGAAATGAATGAGCCACATCTTTACGTCATCTTGACCTGACTTATAAAAACTTTCAGCTTTAGAACAGAACTATATTTGCCACTCTATAAAACAGTCCAGGGTTATATCGGGCATGAAGATCATGTACATATGGAAAAAGAAAAATCTATCCAGAATTAGGGCGGGGACGACCGTGCTAAAATCCTCACACAGTGTCAACCTATTTCTTCAAGAGCTGCTACGCTCTGCAACAACAAGACCGACAGCCCTAACCTAAGTTAACATTTACTTTGTTGATATAGGCATAATATTAACATAATTGCCGCCTATTGCACGTGTTACAACTTACAAGCTTGAGATTTAAGTGGGGGCTAATTATTTGCATACCTCTACGTACCTACTTATTGCTATTGCTACAGTTTGATATAAACTGACAGTATTACCTAAGAATGTTTTATAAGCCTTTTTATCGACGTACATCGAAGACAATTAACACAACACAATAAAAATTGCTGATTTTCTTCCAGATTTTTGAACTCTGTATTCTTAAGTCCACAGGAAAGCAGTTTTGAAGCCGTGAATCAATATTAAATACAGTAACAGGAATGCAGTCTCCTCTGCATTGATCAGCAGTGGCCTGAGGTGATGTAACGTCAGGTCGGCTCAGGAAAACTCGCTGGCACATTAGCATTTCACCGCCTGCCCTCAATATCGTACGGTTTATGGAATTTCTCAATATCCATCTATAACATGCGTGCGATTTAATCACTTTATCTTAAGCTAAAGACACTGCGAGCTACAAAATAAATGATGTAATATTTGTAAACAAAACAATGGAAGAAAACGCCAACAATCATAATAAAGCTCGCTAAACCACTTACGAAATGTTGCAAAACTAATATTTTCCCTATAATAGTTCTCTAAGTGCTTTTCCGGTACAACGCACAATAATGGTTATAATAATGGCATTTTGAAATAAAAACTCATCAATGAAAGGGTTTTTTGTAATAATTATCAAAATAACTGCAACTTCTATTTTCAAACGTCCATGCTCAAGTAAGGCTTCAATCAGCTTTCGATTCCGTAACCTCGTCAACATTTACCCTATATCCAACATCTCAGTGACAATTTTATTGCATACAACAACATAACGCAAGACTTGCATAATGAGCAATCAATCGGCTTCATGGGCAATTAATTGAATGGTCACAATCGTATCGTGAACATTACGACAGATGACATAGATGAAGATCTAGTTGAACCTGTTCACTGACATGTGTGTCAGTGTCGTCACGAGTGTACTGATGACCAGTGCCAGGGTTAACACGCATTGCTACATGTAAGTACAAACTACGCATGAATTGCTGTGGAGTTACGGCCTGACAGAATTTTGAAAGCTAGTAACAATGGGATTTTGGCTATTAGCAGAAAACAGTCTTAACACGATGAAATGTAAGCCTGGAAATCATCAAATGACCCCTGCTGCGGGTGCAGTTGAGCGATTGTCAGACTCTTACTGACTTAAACCCACCATGTTCCTTGAAGCTCCAGTCCAGTATATTAGGGTCGCAGTAACTCCATCGAACAATCCTGCAGCTAAACAATCATGTCCCTACGATTTGAAATTTATTTGAACAGCAGCAGCACATGTACAAATATTATTTAACTAGCCATAACAAATGTTGATCAAGCTAAACAATTGACCTAACAATTTCACACATGAAGTAGTAGTACCTATGCATTGTAAAATTTACTGCGCGTGCCGGTCTGCAGCAAATAACGGTGTCAATCGGCAACTCTTTCCCATAGTTCTATTCAATAATAGGCTTTAATTGTTTGTCAGGTTATCAACGACATCTACTAATAATGTTCCTCGTTGCTTCATCAAAATTCAAACACATATCTTGTAGATGCCTGAGAGTTCTTCAACTGTATGTAAGAACCAAGTATGCTGTGCTACCTGTCTAGATCGTCCTTAGATTAATGAGAAACTTCAAGGCTAGACACCTTTTGAATGTTTTCTCATTATAATTACTTCAGCTTGCGTGTCGCCGCTCCTAGCATCCGTATCCTCGATATTTGAAGGTTATATTATTTTCGGAATTAACTTCCGAACGGTTTCCCGCCTATTCATTAGCTAGTTTCTCATCCGATTGCCTACTCGTAAATGCGTAAAGATTTCCTTCTCATTATCTTTTAATTGAAGGTTAATTTTGAGTACTGAAACTATGTAAACAAACATGACGTATCCTACCGATTGATTAGCTAATAAAGAGGAAGAGGCAAAGCCTCCGGAAAGACTGATTTGTTACTAATTTTAACTTAATTATTATTATTATTTAACAACTCTAACATCATCATTTATTGCTATAATTTTAATGTATGCGGACATCGATTTTATAACTTGTGAAATAATTAGGGAATGCACGCAAGTGCACTCACGCTAGGAAGTCTACAATAACTAGAAATTGCGACACTATCAGAGTGTACGATAATTGTTATAAAAACGAAAGTTATGCATAAATATATTTCAATGCCAAAGGATAGACCAAAGTGGATAATTATTATGAACGAAGCAATTTAACTGGTGTTTATTTACGGAAGTATAGTTAGAATTTGGCATGGGCTAAAGCATTTGATTCACTGGGCAAGACGGTTTGGTGCTCAAATTAATTTGAGGAATATTTCTGGTTACAAATGAAGCGGTATTATTAGTTAAATTTTTCGTGTTTAGTAATAACGAATGTCTTTTGCACATTCATCACATAAGTTAATTCTTACTAGTGCAGTGATTCCTCAAGGAACTATTTTGGGACCACATATAAATATGATTTATTTATATGTGGTCCCAAAATGTCCATGATAATTATTTCAAACATTATGCACTGGTTTTATTTTTAGTATTTTACAACTAATTAATATTTATAGAACATCACTATAAACCACATAACGGTAATCATCAAGCAGATAAACAAAATTACATAATTTAGCACCAAACAAAACTGACACAGAAACCGTCTTCCTAATTACCACAAACGGCTTTAAAATTACGTGTTTATTTAATACAAATATGTATTATGTGTTCTAAGTATACATTTTCCACGTAATACAAAGTTATTACAATGTTCGTAGGCCGTATAAAGTGTAGTCGCATCTCGCGGCTCGCGTCACCGTCGCCCGCGCCGGTGAGACAACGTTACGCAACAAGCCGTTCTGTGTGAAAATGAAAACCATTGGGATTTACAACACGAGAGTAGCCAGACCAGTCTAGATGCAGCCGATAAAAATTAACTCGGTAAGCCTGACTAAGCTGTAGTTCCGCAAAGGAACGATGAAGCTGGGAATTGACCTCATAGTTTTGCTTATTTAATTTATGAAGAATAGTTTGATATAAAATTGATAAAGGAAGATTTCTGACAAAATAAAAAGTTGAAATACCTACTTCAAAATCTGGGAACAGTTCCTTATAACTATACGGGTAATTAAGGTTGATACTAATTATGGTTTCTTAATCCCATAATTAAATGCACAACCGCAACACTCCTGAGATAAACATCACCTCTTGTTAACTAAACTTATTTGGATTTGCAAACGCTATTCAATTAACCACAAATGGTCCGCATCGGATCGATTTCATCAGTTAATCGATAAGAGCAGCATCTCGATTCAAGTTGTGTAACGTCACTAAATCGTTTATCTTTATAGGAACTACGCACAATATCCTCACGACATCTTATTGTTGAGAGGCAGAGTAAATCGGGGCATAGTAACTCGAATGGTCTCCGGTACAAAAGACCGTGGAATTGGTCAATAAGGTAACCATGAAGGTATGTCTAACTGATCCGTACAACTGTGTTGCGCTTCTTGCTAAACAGATAGATTTATTGGTATTAGATAACTATAGTATCTGCATCTATGTAATGGCTGAACGGGTCAAACTTTAATGCTATAGTTCTCTTGTTACGATCTTTCTGATTTTTAGTTTCGCCGAGACTACACCGTTCTTTGAAAAACAAGTTGAGCCGGCTGTCCCGGCTGTCTTCATTGAGGAAACATTAAGCCAGTCGTAGTGGGAGTCAGGAAGGAAATCTCTCTAAGCAAAATGGATTCATCTGAATCTACATTAAGCTAGATTCTAACTATAGCTGTCACACACGAAAAAAATACATTTTTCTTTTAATTATTGACTAAGCAACTTCTTTCAATTGAACAAAGTTACTGATTCATTTGCAAGTAGTAACAAAGTGGTTACAAATTGTTTTATTCCGACAAGCCATTAAGATGAGATTAACTAAACGTATGCAAACTACAGTCAGACGATGGTTGAACATGGCCCACATACTAGAGAGGTGTTAAGGGCCGTGCTCATGATATGAATATGTTAAAATTTTTCATTACAAAACTTTTACAAATGGTTAACTTTGCTAAACGTAAGATGAGACACTATTAACTTACTGTTTAGTTACAAACCAAACGATAAAGTCAAGACATGCAATATGTTTGTAAGAGCACCCAATATTTCGCTGTTATTAACAATCCGGTCCTATATCATGGCTCCACTAAAATGATATAAGTGAATATATCTAACATAATATAGACTACGACAATCCTTAATCTTGGTGATAATCTTAACACTCAGATTGGTTGTTACATACATGGAATACCTTCTAAATTCGGTCACTATGAAATTAATCAACATTCCGGCAGATTATACGGTTAATTAACCCTTATGTATGCTTCAAGCCCTTTGCACGAACGGACATTGCATTTCTGATCAGAGTGACGGCAACGTATGGCAGAGCCAATTCAGATCATAGCACACAGATTTCCCTTTTATCCTTTTTAGGTAGGTACCCCTAACCACCAGTCTTTCCAAGGGGTCTCGGGATAGTTGGGAAAATTGGTTGATCAGCTAAAATATGCTTTCGCTCCTAGTCGCCTCTGGTTAGGCTGGAGGCCGATCCCAACATAGTAGGGAAAAGGCTTATAGGCAGGTGATACTTCTGCACTGTAATATCAGTCTATTATAAAGATTATTTAACTAATACAGTACAGTGAGCAACCTCCTTCATAAAGCGCGCTTCAGTATACGAAACACATGCAAAGCTGAACTTGTTAGCTGTTATGAGGAGTTACGCAAACGCTTTCTTCATTGAAAACATTACATAGACAGGCTATTGACTTGTAAATACAGATTGCGCTCCGAGCTATTTCTGCCTAGTTTTTGTTCTGAGTTACAAATTATGTGTACTCTTTGAACTTTGCTTTAGTGTCAGAACTACTTATGTGTCACAAACGTACACAGGCAATTGATCCTTTTCGGACAAATATATATTTTGTTCCGCAAACAAATTGATTTTGTATCATATTTAGTAGGTAGGTAGGTAATAAGTAATATACTTTCTACCTAATGATGCTTAGGTACTGCTAACAATATTAAAATATTAGTTACGGAAATTACGCGTCAAATTAATTGGAAAATGTAATTAGTTAGCCACGACTAACTTGAGGCGACCAGTTAATGAAGTTCTGGTCCAACATTTTAGTTAAACAAGATATTAAACAAATATTTTGTTAATTAGTTAATAAGTATATTCTGTAAAGATTAATTGAGCATTAACATCTTTGCTTTTCAATCCTCATCACGATCTCAATAAAACAAGGCTATTAAAACACCTGGCTTGTTAAAAATATCGCAAGTTTAAGCATTTAATTATTCATAGATTTTTTGTTTACAAACTCCTTAGTAAATTGCATCTAGAAAAAACATTACAAATGTCACCGTATCTATGACTTTTCGCAACATTTTCCCGCTAATTTGCCAATTTTGCTTGCTAAGTAAGTACATTGCAAAAATAAATAAAAAAATCTTTGATGCAATAGTGTTACAAGATAATTTAAATATTTAATAATAATTAAATAGATATTACAGAGAACTTGATCTTGCGATCAATAGTTGGCCTACAAAGTTTATTGAAAACATAATAAGGTTTATTAGCAACGGTTGACTTCACTATTCAAATATTGTATCGTCAAATAGTTACTGCAATATTTGTTTTGGTGACCTTACTCCAATAAAAATAGTTTTCTATGTAAAAATATTTTCGTCTTGATGCAAAAACCACAAGGAATGTCTAATTATTAGGTATCTTTTATTCAAACAGTTATTATCTAAATCCTTGAACGAATCCTGTGGAAGTAAAGTGGACGACCACAAGACCACAAACAAAGTCACGGAGGCTCGTGACCGCTCTTGCATAACATAAATAAAGCGAGATTAGTATCGCGGGTCCTGCAAAAATGCATTTTAAACATTTGAAAAGCAATTCCAAATTATCCATAAAATATCCAAATCTGCCGCCCCGTAATAAAATGTCGGCTTTAATCAAATGTTGCTAAGTCATTTTTGCACCGGTCCCTTTTTTCCCAATTTGCATTTCACGCAGGTTTTTTTTTCTCTTTTACCAAAAAGGTACGCTGTAGGCTTGCACCACAATACGCAAGTCCTAATTTTTTTTTATTGGACCTGGACAAGGGTCATTGATTTATTAGTGCTAAGATACAGCTAAATGTATTTTGTATGTTTGTGAGAATTATTTATTCGGCATTTATTGCTTGCATCGATATATTTATTGTGTTGTTTTTTTTTTTAACTTTCAACTTGAATTTATTTGAGCTTATTTCTTCGATTCACGAAAGTGACAAGCAAACTAATCGATATTACTATTTTTAGTTTTGTTTTCATATGCTAATTTGTTGAACCGGTGAACATCGCGTTTCTGTATTTATATAACACATATACCTATTATGTTAAACATAATACCTATAAATTAGATTAATTCATTCAACTTAGAACGTTTATCGCCCGACTTAAGGATAACATGGAAATAATTAGAAAGTGCATTAGAAAAAATACTAGCGTTGTGGACAGTGGCGCAACGTTCCAGACTACCATCTAGCATTAGTTAGTGTTTATGGAGTAAACTGATAGCTACATTATTGATATTAACGATTTAATCAAACTAGGCCTTTCAGTAAATCGAATAAAAAATGTCACAATCAAAAATCTGCAACCATGCTGTGTTACGAACTAACAACAAATATTTTGTAATTTTCTAAAAAAAACTTAAAACTAAAAACTAAAACTAAAAAGCGTCAAAGAATTCCTCCCCGTCGCTGTCGACCGGGAGCGTGCCCAAAAGGCTGGCAGCATTGCCACGCTGGATGGCAATGCTTAGTCTTTGACCAAGGTAATAGCCAGCCCTTTGGTCACGGGTAGCGTCAACCAGCCGCCTAGATAGTTCTTTAAAAATAGAGTGTGCATTCGGACCCCACGACCCGAGGGTTTCAACCCCAAACGGTTCGAAAATATAGTTTCCAACAAGGCTACTATATTTTCGCCGTTTGAGGTTCTCCGCAGCCGCAGCGGCAGCAGCAGCACAACACGCAGAACTTGCAAGATGGGATGGCGCAAGAGTATCGACGCAGGTTGCGTCCCACACTAATGGCCTACCCATCTTCCAAGGAAATAACGTCATCCCGTCTGGGATGACGTTATTTGTAATTTGTAACACAATTAAACTCATTTAGCATTTGTAACATAGCCCATTCAATATTTTTTCAATTTGAAAGCAATCTCAGTAATCCACAGTCTGCGTACGCAATAATTACAAGTCACTGTGTTGTATCACGAGACTGTAATAATGGTTTATAGAAATTACGCTAACCATGCACATACGAGTGGGTTAGGTACAAAACATTCAGCTCCACACTTACTGCCAATGAGACTAGAAAGCGAGCGATTTCTCGTGATTACATAGAAATTAGGTATGTCACATGATGACATATTGATAGACACAATGTATGTTTGTTTGTCACAATTTTAATTTAACTTATAACTTTGCTGTTTGGTAATCCAATTAATTAATTATCACCAAGTTTTTCCTCACTCAATAATTTTGAGCCCCTTACTATCCATAAAATATTTTAATTCAATAAAAAATAATATTTACCTCATTTCCATTGTGTATCACAAATAAAAATTATATCCGCAAAAATTTGCAACACTAAAATGACTGCACGTCAAAAAAGGGCGCGAAACGGACGAAACGCAACAATGGCGGGACGGGACTCGCGAGACTGTTCGACCGCTGTGCTTTCTCCGCGCTTTATAACTTGCAGCGGCTGGCAAGCACGGGGGGCCGAAGAAATGAAACTGTTTGGCAATTGTACGCGAAACTAACAAATTCTGTAAAATACAAATTTATTTCGCCTAGAAATAGTTCGGTTATTATTGCGATTTGTTTCGGAAGCGATGTTTATGACGTGACGTGACTTGACGGTACCCCAAGTAGCATTTGACAGCCGCACAGTGCCTTAATTATAGAATTTGTGGCTACTCAAGGCTATTTTAGTTTTCTACATAAGGGCTGTATAGCTAACTATACAGCCCTTATAACTCTAATTTGGGCCACAAGTTAACCAGCCATGAGCATTACAGCGGCTGATTAACGACAGTTTAATAATTCAAACACCTGTACAAGGTCTGTTTATTGGCTATTCAACAGCCATTGCAGCCTAAGATGCAGCTACTTTAATTCTCTTCAGCAGCTTTACGATGTTTTGAGCCTTGACAACAGCTTTTACTAAAGTTTAAATAGCCAAAAAAATATACATTTTATTTTTATTCCGTTTTGTGTATAATGTGACAGACGACATTTAATAGGCGTTTGTTAGGCAGACATATTTATTAAGATAAGATATTTATAATAATTATTTTCACGTTAGCTTTCTGTATGCAAATTGAGTGGCGAGTACCATTTTACTGTAAATGTGTATATGTAAATATATCAAATATTTCACGCGCCGTTCGAATATCATCGCTTTAACGAAAATATTTCTTAAGATATATGGTGTCTAAATACATAATAGATATAA
>NWSH02000505.1:14961028-14972276 GCA_002382865.2 Heliothis virescens
GATTAGATAGCCCATTTATCGAGGAAGGCTATAGGCTACTTTTTATCCGGGTGCGCCGAGTAGTTCCCACGAGACGCGGGTGAAACCGCTGGCTAAGCTAGTGTCTTCTATACGCCAAATCTTTGTGGAGAATAAATAGGGGTATTTTTTTTTAATATGGTATTTTTTAAATATGGTATTTTCTTTAGGTAAAAGTTTGATGGGATTTTCAGCCGACAGCTGAAAAAGTGGTGCTGTTTTTTTGTTATTAATACATAAATAAGTTGAAGAAAGCGTATGACAGTCCTAACCTTGATACTGCACTTGTCGTTATCAGTTATTTTACACAATAGTTCATGTTACGCTCTTGCTTACGTGACTAGTGTCTAGTTTGTATTTAAATGTACCTAAGAGATTCAAGTTCTAGACTAGATTGTATGTATAAAAATACCGACAGGTTTAACTCCTTACTGTAGGATATATTCTTACTCGCAGATAGCATCAGTATATTGTTTAAATTGCTCCTAGGGCTAGGTATGGGGATGCCCAGTCAACTATTTGAAGAGGTCTGATAGACAGCTGTTGCATGTGAAACACTCAGACTCAGCAGCACCTGGTTGAATCTACCAACCCTAGTATACATAACTAGCTTCTTCCAGCGGTTACACCCGCTTTCCCGTGGGAACTACTGCGCGCACCCGGATAAATGTAGCCTATAGCCTTCCTCGATAAATGGGCTATCTAACACTGAAATAATTTTCAAATCGGACCAGTATTTCCTGAGATTAGCGCGTTCAAACAAACAAACAAACTCTTCAGCTTTATAATTTAGTATAGATAGGAGAGACAAAGGGTGAGAAGAGAATACGGGAAAGAAATTATAGAAGCCATTTTTTTAACTCAAGAAGCAAGCTAAACAGTTGGTCGCTAGTCATAAACAAATTGCGCATACCATAATGTTACGCTTTTGTTAGTTTCTCGGTCAGTGATCTAACCACCGCCGCCAGTTCCTATAGATAAGTGTAAACACAGCATTTCTTTATAACTAGCAATCATTATAAAACCGGCCAAGTGCGAGTTGGACTCGCGCGCGAAGGGTTCCGTACCAAGCTGTAGTTCCACGCTTGAGTAACAGATGGCGTTGTATTCAAATTGCACTGTCTTTGTAATTTATTGTATGGGGACCCCCCTTAATATACAACTTTTTTAATTTTTAGTATTTGTTGTTATAGCGGCAACGAAAATACATCATTTGTGAAAATTTCAGCTTTCTAGCTATCACGGTTAATGAGATACAGCGTGGAGACAGACAGACAGACAGACAGACAGACAGACAGACAGACAGACAGACAACGAAGTCTTAGTAATAGGGTTCCGTTTTTACCCTTTGGGTACGGAACCCTAAAAAACTATTGCATGGAATGCATTATATCGCTATTTGCATAGCAACGACCCAAGTTGCCAATATTTCTGACGAGATTATAAAAATATTAGCTGTGTGTAGTGGGAACTACTCGGCGCATGATAAAAAGTAGCCTATAGCCTTCCTCGATAAATGGGCTATCTAAAACTGAAAGATTTTTTCAAATCGGACCAGTAGTTCCTGTGATTAGCGCGTTCTAACAAACAAACTCTTCAGCGTTACCTATAATATTAGTAAAGATAGATCAGCGTCGATCGTATTATCGTCGTCGATTCTGTAAATCAGTCTAGACTGAACACCGTTTCTAAACATGGAATCTAGATTAAACGCTTGTCAATTACACGACTACGTATTACTTAGCCTGAACATGCAGAAAGCGCAGAAAGTTTCTTTCGGCATTTTAATAACCATAAAAATAGCGTGAGGTAATTTTTAGGGTTCCGTACCTAAAGGGTAAAACGGAACCCTATTACTAAGACTTCGTTGTCTGTCTGTCTGTCTGTCTCCGCGCTGTATCTCATAAGCCGTGATAGCTAGAGAGCTGAAATTTTCACAAATAATGTATTTCCGTTGCCACTATAACAACAAATACTAAAAATTAAAAAAAAATATATTTTAAGGGGGGTCCCCATACAATAAATTATAAAGATAGTGCAATTTGAATACAACGCCATCCGTTACTCAAGCGAGGAATTACAGGAGCGTGGTACGGAACCCTTCGCGCGCGAGTCCAACTCGCACTTGGCCGGTTTTTTTAGATTCTAAACTGTTAATGAGCTAATTTCAGTATTCGATGATGAGGTAATCAGAGAAGCGCACATATAAAAATAATCGATGACAAGGCTAAGCAGATCTAGTTTATGTGCTAAATTGGTAAATGTAATTTGCTATGCGAATATATTTTGGTCATTGGTTTGGTATATCGGTGGAAGAGCTCGTGGCTAAGTCAAAGCCGCGCGGATCGACCGATCATAAAGTTAAGCAATGCTTGGCGCGGTCGGTCCGTGGATGGGTGACCATCTTGTCATAACGAGTTCTTCCGTGTTTGGGAAGGCACGATAAACTGGTGGGTCCGTTTGAGCATCTTTGGCAGTCGTTACGGGTAGTCAGCCAGAAAGTCTGACAACCAGTCTTATCAAGGGTGCCAGGTTGCCCGGTTAACTGGGTTGTGGAGGTCAGCAGTTGCTCCATGTAAAACACTGGTTCTCAAATGCATCCGGTTAGACTGGAAGCCGACCCCAAAATAATTGGGAAAAGGCTAGGCAGATGATGATGGTTTGGTATATTTGGCTCTGTAAACTGTATCAAATCGGGATCTATCTGATTTGGTCGCCAGTTGACTATCGCTGGATCACCTATCATATTTATTTGCGATCAAATTTCAATCTCTAATCGAAAAACGACGGATGGATAAGTAATAGAAATCGGCAATATGTACCGACAAAATCTACGTAACACTGTCTTCTATTATTGCATAACATCACTTTACATTAATACTGTTCATTATATTAATACCGTTTATACTTTAATACTATTTATTATTCTATTTCCTCCTATCTTCCAGGGTTATCACGACGTAGCAATCACTCTCCTCCTGGTATGCGGGGACCGTGCGTCGTTCCCCCTGCTGTGCCGGCTGTCGTACGGGCCGGGTGCTCCGCTGGCGCCGTTCATGCAGACCACCATGCAGCCCACGCAGCACCTGCTCAACTATATGCTGCCCGTCATCAGTAGAGCTGATAGGAAGCTCGCTGAGTGTCTGGACAAGTGAGTCTGGATTTTTTTTATGTTAAAATCCTTCTTGAGGTGTAATAATTGTATGACAGTAGATTTCAGTCTACTTACTATTAAGAAACTGTACTTAAGAATGTGTAAGAAAAAGTTGTCCTACATAGCCGAATCCTTGCCTGACGCATCCTAAAACGTCAACTGCTAGGCAAAGACCACCTCCTGGAGATTGCTGGGGAGTTTTGCCCATACTGTCCTGTGCATGCGTGTTGCTGAGCGTACTGTGGGATATCTTGTTAGCTTCGTAGATGCTGCTGCCTATTTCCGAGCAAGGTATCTTATATCCCACTAAGTGCCATGTGGTGGTTATACCGCCACCAGTCGCCATAGCCTCGTCCGTTTTTCAGCAGAGTATACAACGAGCAAGTGAGGTTGCCAATTGGGGCAGAACAATGTTTTTTGCCCCCTTGCACACACATCCAATTCAATCATCACTTTTTTGTATATATTAATATGGTGATGCCTGAAATAAATGGATAAATAAATTTTAGTAACCCTCAAATCTATACTCTCTTTTCCAGAGCACAAGTGGGCACGATGTTCGCATTACCCTGGTACCTGACGTGGTTCGGGCACAGCCTGAACAAGTACACGGACGTGGTGCGGCTGTACGACTACTTCCTCTGCGCCCCCCCACTGTTCCCGGTGTACGTGACGGCTGCCATAGTGCTGTATAGGGCGGACGAGGTGCACAACTGTGAATGTGATATGGCGATGCTGCATTGTTTGTTGTCGAGGGTGAGTAGAAATACTTAAAAAAAAAACATACTAAAATATTGTGGGATAACTTTTCCTCTTCGAAATTAGCTAGTTCTTACTTCACCATAGCTAAATGTTAGAACAAAATACAAGTGCGCCTACACGAGACGAATGACTGACTTTAGAGAAGCAACGACACTCACTTGAGAACTTTAATTTGAGAATGGTAGTATTTATTTCTTTGCGTACAGTTTTGCTAAGACACGCCCCTAGGTACTGACGTCATCGATACCGGCAAGTGATGTAGCAAAGTTCAGCTGTGTTATCGATACTAGAAAGTACTGTAAAGTTGAAATAATGATTCGCTTCAATATTTGATTGAATATAAAAGAAAAGTTAACCAAAATATATTTTTTGTATACATATTTTAAAATGCTTAGAAGTTTTATGTTTATATTTCAGTTACCGGATGACTTACCGTTCGAAGACATCCTGGTGACCGCGGAGAAGCTATACGATAACAACGACCCCACTGATCTCGAACCCGAAGTCGCCGCGCTAGAGAGGAGAGAGTGAGTTTATTTGCTTATCGATATTGTGCTTTGATGTTGACTTTATAATCGATTTTAATAATTGACGTAATTACGGGGATTACAGAATAATCTTACAGAAATCCTAATCTTACAGAATATGTTTTAAAAAATGTTGGCATGAGACAAGAATAATTTTCTGTAATGATAAGTAGTTGTAAGTAAGTTCAATAAGTAAATAATAGATATTTAAAAAAAAGTGAAAATGCTCACTTTTTAGTTTAAAATTTCACACAATTTATCATTGCATACACAATACAGAAATATTATGTACAGACATCGTCACACGTTAAATTTCTGCAATAGATTTCAACTTTATCACAATAGTGATAGGTTATTGTTTGATTGGTAAAATTTGACAGATTCGGTTACCGTGACCTGCTGTTGTCTATACCAAGGCTAGCTTAACCCAGAGTTTGATTCACTAACGACAAACCTAGAGCGATAGACTCGATAGGGTAGGCTGATCCCAGTTTTCAGGCAATATTTTTTTTTACCAAATTCCATCTTTCCTTACAGAGAAGAACAACGCAAACTAGACGAAGAGCGTCTCAAACGTCGTCAAATCGCGGCCCGCAACCGCAACACGCTGTCGTCGCGGCTACGGCGCTACGTGCCTACGGCGCTACGCCGCCTGCCGCTGCCGCGCTACGTGCTGGCTACGGCGACCGTGCTGCTCGGCATCTACGTGTACTATCGGCCCGACCTGCTGTTCAACAGGTAGCGCCACGCTTACCAGTTTGTCTTCTTCCGTCTGTAGTGCTGAACGTTGTTGGGATGTGACCAGAGATTTTTGGCGTCAAGTGTACAGACATCAAGTTACCACAATCTGACAAATTTTTGCAATCAATTTTCAACCTTATCACAATAGTGGAAGGTTGATATTCGTTTGGGAAAATTTAACAGATTCGGGTGGGACCTGCTGTCGTCTGTACATTTTTTTCAATTGATTGCTGGGCTGTTTTTTTTATGAGTGATTGCTATACTTTTTGGTATGTTTGTCAATTTTAAGCACATCTATAATAAATTTATTTTTTGTGTTTTGATATCGATAATTTATGTAGGTACAGCATTTGCACATTAATTCATTTCGTTAGTTACTTTCTACCACCATGAATAAAATTATATCGTTTTTGTGTATATCTCGGGTTCCTGAAATAAAGCTTGCGTGTTCACTAATTATAATTACTTTAAAGAAAAATGGTATTTAGTGAGCAACAGTGCAAGTAAATAAATTATTGAAATAATTAATTTCTTAACTAATTAAATATTTATTAATTTTGTGATCTATTCAATATAACGTTGGATTTATTGATTTCTAAAATGAAATTAATTTTAATTACAACTATATAACATTATGTTTTTATGTGCACTTTCTACTAATTTAAATATTGCGTTGTTAATTTATATGTCGTGTTACAAACGTCTTATTTCACGAAAGCGGGTAAGCCATAATTGTGTGTGTAATACATGCACATTGTCTTTGTATGCGTAAGCTCGAGAGCGCTCATTGGACGAGTCGCCGAGTCATACAAAGACAGCATGCATGTACAGACGACAGCACATCAAGTTACCACCATCTGTCAAATTTCTGCGATAGATTTTCAACCTTATCTCAATAGAGGTAGGTTGATAATTGACTGTTAAAATTTGACAGATTGGGGTACCGTGACCTGCTGTTGTCTGTACATTTACACGCACAAATATGGTTTACCCAGTTTTGTGAATTAAGATATTTTAAATATTAATTATGTTCGTTATAATGTTCCTGTTTTTGATCTCATCTCGGTCTATTTCCAACAACTGCTCGCATACTGCTGATATCTCACACTGCTATCCATCATAATAATATTACAACGCTATGTAGACCCCATACATGCTTTTGTTATATGTTATTGGCACAAATGTTGGCGGAATACTGGTACTGCAAAATGAAACTTATACGTAGTATGATAGAGTTCATTTTGTTGTATGGAAAGTATGTCAGTGTTCGGCTAAATATTTTTAGTGATGTGTAGTATGCAGACATTTTATCGATAAAGTTAAGTCGATGAAGTGACATGTGCTTGAATAATGTAGATTTTTAATGAGAATATAAACTGTGCAAGATTAAGTTAAAATTGACGGCATAATAATTTCATGGCTTATGGTCATTTTACATCAAATATTTTATTAAAGTTTATTTTTACTGAAAACTTAACCAGCTAAACCATCACCCTGTATAATTATGTTATGTTTATGAAAAAAATGTAAGCACTCTATTGACTTTTCCTACTCTAAAAAGATTTCAAAATATTATTTTTCTCATTAAAATTCATCAGCTTTTGTATCGGCCCACTGCTGGGCACATGCCTCCTCTCACACGGAGAAGGATTGAGCATTAATCACTATGCTTGCTCAATGCGGGTTGGTGATTTCAGACTTTATAGTCCAGGTTGCAAAAAGGCTGTTAATTATCCTTTTGACTAATCTTTTAAAATTATGTAATGTTAATTATAATTTAACATTACATGTATTTTATTATAAAGATATTTTCTAATGTCAATAGTGTGTTTTTCATATAACATGGTAGTTGGGCAGTGTGGGTGTCATGCTTATTGGCTTAAAGACGGCGGACAAACTGATGTTAGAGCAAAGTGAGCTCTAACTCGTACGGTGTAAGGGACAGATTCGTGAAGCGACGGGCTTGCTAATGTTTAACGCGCGGTAGAAATATGTGGGGATGGTCTGTTTCAAAATTATCTTCAGTTATAAGTGTCCATTCAATATTACAAGGCTAAAAAGTAGCTCTGATTTTAGTCAAATATGTATGATGTCTGTGTAATGTAAGATTTCATGATTTAAGCCCAGACTCCACCATGGCGGAGAACTTTTTATACGACCAATAGAATTTCATTGTCAAAAAATCTCTTTTCCTGCTGTTGAACGGCTGAGTGGGTACTCAAGAACACATCAAAGTAATTTTGAAACAGACCATCATTTGTATAGAATATTTGGGGGCAGAGAACATCTCTAAAATTGTTGTCTGTCTATTTTCCGATTTTATAAAATGAAGCAATCTTTCCTTCAACTTCTTTATTCTTCTTGTCGCTTTGCTTCTTTCACCTCATTTTAAATCCTTATGCTTGAGATCTTTATTTAAGTTTACGAGTGCTTCTGTCCCCAAGTTTTCTATATTTGTTAAGTAAAATTAGCCCGTTTGGCTAAATGTTCGTATCTGTGTGCAAAATAGCAAATAATACGTAAAAGTAAATCATTCATTTTATATAGTGGTGTAAAATTATCCGCTAACGTCTAATGTGACAAGCTTTCAGGCGTTTCAAATGTCGGCTGGCAAAGAGTCTGATATAAAGCAACAAAAGAGGTAGAAAATAGATTTTGCCAAGAAAAAGGCGTTGATAAACATTTAACCAAACGTGTTAATCGTAGTACGGTTTGGTAGCAATAAGACTTACGGCTCATTTCATAGGTATCAGATATTGTTTTTGATAACTACATGACATATAATGCCATAACAATGTTTTTATTTTTGAATACTTTTCTATGGCATTATCTGTGAGATAGCTATCTAGAGCTTTATCTAGAACCTGTGTAACTGACCAACATAAAATAAATAAATTATAACAACAAATGCCTTACGTGTGCAAGCGTGCGTATGTATTGCAGAATACTTTAACTAGATAGATGATACATAGATAGATGTTGCCGTTGATAATGTAAGGGATTTTTAAATTGTCGGTTATATGTTTTAAAGTGCCTCTTTATATTGGTTTTCTTGTACAATTAGTAGCTTGAGTACCTAAATATCACTGAGGGTAGCTATACACATAAGCGGACCGGTATTATTCGGCACATCTAGGCGATAAAATCGAATATATAAAGATGACTGTTCGGGGTAAAAGTGTAGTAATTGCTTCGGGTCGGCTTTGTTATTCGACATCTACTGCCGAACTGACAATGCCGATTATGAGCGTAGCAATCCTTAAATACATAGTAAAACTCACTTTTTGTACCAAAATATGCAATACTCTTCACGGTATACCTCTAATTGTAATAATAAAATTATATTACTCACTGTTTATGCAATAATCTTCAGCGACTAATTGTACAAGGATACTATCGAAACACTTTTTACATAGCATCACATAGAGGCGCCATTTTATAGTGTTTTTATAACATTTTAACTCCAAGCTATTGTACAAGTGTTTTGTACAGTCGGCATCAAATAACATACGCTTTAAATGCAGGTTAGAAAGTGCGCACTAAAAAGAAAATGTGTTTTTAAGAGGCCTCTTAGACCTCGTATGGCATAGTATGAAATGATATTAATGTAGGAATCGAACAAATATTTAAACTTTAATATTAAAATTTGTTGAAGTGATTGTAAGTTGTGTGGTCTAAAGATTTTAATAATTTTGGTTAATTGTAAAAATTCGGAATTTAGTCATCCATGTAGTGTAGCCTCACAATGTAGTGTTTTTTTATTTATATTTCGTGTTTGTATATTTTTTGGTTAACAATGGAATCTTTAATAAATTATTGTCCTTTATTTCTCTGTTAGGTTACAGTTCTAGTATTTGTTGAGGCACAAGTCAAATTGTTTGTATATCGGATTAAAAATTGATTTAAAATTGTTTGTGTGTACATTTTGTTTAGAAATGTGATATTCCCTTAATTTTAGTGTTAATTAGGTTAAAGTTCGTTCATTCCTCGCTAGTTGGTATGTCCTCACGACCAGTCGTGAACTTAAGAGGAATATAAGCATTTACTATTAATAACTGTTATTGTATGCACTCTAGAACTGAAACACTTAATGTTTGTTAAGGTTATGGAAGGAGAAAAAAATATAATATTGTAAAAACTAAAAAAAATGTGATGGAACTTTTAAAATAATAATGTCAATGTTGAAAACGAAATGTTTATTACATTGAATGAAATTCTATTGCAGTGTAATAAATATTTTGTGACTGACTGTACTTTAATTATTAAGTTTAGTTTATTTTATGGTCGTTTTGGAGGAATCTTTTAGCTGGAAGCACTCAGGAGTTTTAAAACCAGGTTTATATACCTCCTCTTAAAAGGGTGCCATCTTCAACTAAGCATGTGAGGCCTAATTTTTTTTTGCAAAAGTGGGTTCGGCAAACTATTGAGTCTAAAGGCTAAATTATTTCTCCCAAACTTCAGCTCATGTAAATATTTATATGTATATAACATCCAGTATAATTATGTTTTGTTGTTCATATTGTTTGCAGTGTTTGTTAACGTTTTAATGAAGAAAGTGAGATTGATTGAATCTGAACGTTAGGTTAGGTGTTTCTCATGATGCGAGTCTAAATTGTTCCCCATTTTATTCACTCTAAAAATAAATTCAAAGAACTGGCTGTCATTGAATTTAGTTTTAGATTTAGGCGGCTGACCGTATTGATTTATCATGCGTCATAAATATGATTTTCAGAAGTTTTGATTATGATTCAGATATGCAAATATAAAATGTTTACTTTAGCACATTAACGGCCAGTTTCACGGGTTCCAGATAAAGTTCTAGATAGCTATCTGACAGATAATGCCATTCTTTTTAATCTAATTTTTACATTGTCTGGAACCCGTGAAACTGGCACCAAACATATTTAATTAAATTGTTTTCGAATATTTTTCTGTATCCGAAAAATCTGGCACCCACCCAGTCAGTCGCTTCACCATAGTATTATGTATATAGCTTTACAACGGGGTTATTTAAGGTGTATTTATTTAGTGCGAAATTTCATTTTGTATACCGCTGTAGGAAATGGGCGGGCTTGCACCCGTGCAACAAATGAGTTTAAGAAATAAATTTGTCGATATCGATAAATTGTTTCACGTGTGTGGCCCATCCCTAGCATGGTTACAGTGTAGTCTATACGGCTGATTGATGAAATGCGAAGTTAAATACATGTTTATTACCGATTTGTGTGTTTTATTCGTAAAGTTGAAATTATTAGACCATTCTGTGGCTGTAAATACAAGGTTACCTTCACATCTATTTTGCACACAGGTACCTCCTCACTTTACTAACAATGCATGCACAGGGCAATGGGGAATTGGTAACACAGTAACACAAATATACAGAAAACAGTAAAGGGCACCGACACTTGCCTCGAAACAGGAGCTATTCTGACTGAGCTTAAAGCTGATTTATAGTCTTCTAACACTCAAACTGTTTATTAATATTTTTCCTTTCAAAATGCTTTGTTTTCCAACATTCCAGAAGGCGCGAGAACGGCCTGGAGTTATGACTGTTCGGCTGTCCCATTTCAAAACCTAGTAAGGGACATTTTTTACAAAAATCGTTTTATTGCGCTATCTTGCTAACCTAATCAGTCTCTACCAAATACAAAAACACCAGAGTCTGAAACTCGCCTGAAAGCTGAAATATTAAATCATCGAAACCTAGTAAGTGCTCCATTCGCTCCCCCCTGACCACTTTAAAACCTAGTATGTCACTTTAACCATTTCAAAACCTAGTAACTCCCTGAACTTGCTAGGTTTTTAAATGGTCGTAGCGCTTTACTAGGTTTTTGAAATAGTTAAAGCGAGTGGTTATGGGGTGTATTGTTGTGTAAAGAAAGGGTCGAAAATAAAAATTGGACCCTTTATACAGCAAAGATTACACTAGTTTACAACATTTTTGTTGCCGAGGTGAAATATATAATTTCTTGTAGATTATTTGATACTGAATCCAAAACATAAAGTTGCTCAAGCAGCTCAGGATATGGAGATATACCAAATTAAG
>NWSH02000505.1:14975560-14994066 GCA_002382865.2 Heliothis virescens
TTTTATCTTTCTGATGTGATGAACCCTGGCAGGAACTGGATTTTATAATGAAAAAAAATAATAATTGTATGGTCCTTCTTGAGACTATTGTTAATCCAAGGAACCTTAAACAAAATATGAAAGAAGAAATTATAAATAAATTTTATTCATCACATTACTATGAATAATAATATATAAATAAATAATAAATAAATAATATATAAATACCTAGTAAATAAATTGGTATGCCTGATCCCTGAAACAAGAAAGGCATTTAGGTTAATTTGCCCGTTAATGACTTGTCTGTTGATGTTGATTTGTCTAATGATGGACAAATGACTACAGCAGCTGAATAAACCTATTCAGCATTTATTTTCTTCTGTGTTTGACCTGATTTGAAAATTGATAAACGGATTTATTCAATTAATCATTATTTTATTCATATACCTTATAGAGTTACTAAAATTTTGTCTATGAGATAGGCTAATTCCGTGCTCCGTAAACCAGAACAAAACCTAGTAAATGCTCTTACTATGTTATAAAAGTAAATGGCTACATGAAATTCCTACTTCGCGTCAATTATCAAAGTTAGTAAGGGGTATAAAATATGTAATATACACAAGTATTAAAATATAGATAGCACTATGTGTTCATTATTTAGTATACTTTACAACCAATAGCTTTTTTTCAACCTAACATAAATACTTTTGATAGGCTGACCTATTTTACGTTTATGCGCTCCCCTGTAAAATTTTGCTAAAAGCCCTTACTAGGTTTTGAAATGGGGCAGCCGTGTTGGTAACGCGTACGGGAACGAGGTACAAAATAAAATAACATACTTATTCGGCTTTCTGTTTATTTCCTTTAACAATCTCACATTGTATTTTCAGGCAATACATTGTAATAATCTTTTCACCATTTTTTATATTATTTAAATAAAACTCTTTATTGTATTACGGGTTGATGATAAACTCGCAGTTTTCAAGACAAATGTCTTCATTGATTTTTAAATAATTGTTACTTAATAAGTCAGTTGATATCACTGCGAGCCTCTGTGAGATGAAAATGAATTAAAAAATTAACTACTTAAAGCTAATATACATAAGTATTTATTGGTAATTCCTCAGATTACGTAATATAAATGTAGAATTAGTAAATTAGCACGCTGTGTTACTTAATTCGGGGGAAAATGTTCGAGGGTAGTTTAGAGTTTTAATATAACTAATACATACATAAATCTGAGATATACTAAGTAGTTATTATAGTATTAAACATTCGTTTACTGGACAAATATATTCGACATTTAATTCCGTGTACTTTTACAAAATAAAACATTTCAACAATTAAATTAATACATCGATTATGTTAAAAATACAATGTTAATATCAATCAAACAATTCGTAAACATTATTACAAATAGCTGATTACATTTCTCGAGTTACCGGTTTATCTTTAAAAACAAAATGTTCAAGATACTTTGATTTATATATATTTTAACAATGTTATAAGTTATTTATTATCTTAGAATGAGTATTTTACAAGAATTTATGAGTACAGTTATCTTGCTCGTGTATACTATCAGCGGTTTTAAAGTAAAAATAAATACGAGTTCCTTTCGCATTTATTTTCGTTAAC
This sequence comes from Heliothis virescens, assembly GCA_002382865.2. Lineage (NCBI taxonomy): Eukaryota > Metazoa > Arthropoda > Insecta > Lepidoptera > Noctuidae > Heliothis > Heliothis virescens. The sequence continues at coordinate 14,977,175 of NWSH02000505.1, forward strand.
AGGTTGAAAGTTTATGTACACAAAGTTGGATTTAACTTAATAAACAAATTATATACTGTATAGCTTTTCCTTTCAACATGTTTTTATTTATCTTTCTAAGGCTCATTAGTAGGCTATATACCTATATTATATATTTATGCATAGAACCTTCTTGATGTCAAACTATGATATTTATTTTACATGTAAGTATATGTTTTTTATCTGATAATTGCAAACTTAAGTTACAAGTTGACTCTTTATACAAACAAAATAATAAAAAAATATATAAAAAAGCACATTGTTGTCATGGTACGAATATAAAATAATGTCAAAATAAATACAACACGTTAGAAGTATCACAGCCGTAAAGCTTGGCTTTGTCACCTAACAGCGGATTTCTATAACCTATCTATCCGATGATCCTCGATTAGAGATAGAATTTTCACATTAGCTTCATATAAATTATTTCACTCGCGTCCTGTGGGAAATACTGCCCGCACCCGGATAAAATATAGCCTATGTTACTCGGGGATAATGTAGCTTCCCAACAGTGACAGAATTATTCGAATCGGTTCAGTAGATCCGGAGCCTATTCCTTGCAAACAAACAAATCTTTCCTCTTTATATATTAGTATAGAGTATAGATTCGATAGAGAGTTCGAACTCTAATCTCAAAACTGCGGATGGATAAGTTATAGAAATTGGCCATTAATATATCGAGGCTAGTGAAGCTACAGGAGTATTCGTAAAAATAGAGTCTTAATTAAATTATATACCTTATTACTAAAGTCATAAGGTTCGATTTTCTACTTAAATGTTAAGTTTTGAGAGAGCTTAGTTATAGAATATTTCAATAATATATTTTCTGTCACGACTACGATTTTGTTATAGTTATAAAGTGTAGATTTAAGTAAATATTTAACTCTGTTTAAAGCATTACAGGTAACTGGCATGGAATAGAAGTATTTTATTTCTTATATATTTTAAAAGTACAATCAGCGATGTTGCTATTATTTTTACGTCCACTAAAACACGCTGACTGTACCTACTAGACTTTTCTTATACTTAAATAGCAGATCCCTATATAAAAAATATAGAACGTTTATAACATAACAACTTTTATCAGTATAAAATAAAAGAGTGGAATCACCTAAATTATTCGCTTACGAAGACAGTATAGCAGAGCTAGACACAGTATGTGTTTAATAAATGGATTTAAATCAACTTTCTCAACATGGAAGTGACTTCAAACTATTCATATATTTAGTTGGTGTTCACAGAAGACGAAATTACTTATAAGTAACTAATAACATAAGATTCAACCGTCCCCTTTTTCGTCTTGACATTAATGTAAAAACTCTTCCAAACTTCAACAAATTACTATTCAAGCACCCGCTTATTCGTCAATAATAATAATATCCTAAATACATTGGAATTCTCATTCTTTAGTCACAAGCACTTACGTAAATTATGTATAAAACAAACTTATAAACGGATTTACATAACATCTGTACTAAGTGTACACAGCTGTGTTTTGTTTGTTTGAATGCGAATATTTTAAGAAATGTGGATTCGATTTGAATTTCGAGTGTGAAGTTTGCTGTTTATCTGCGCAGTACAGCGTCAAATAACTTAGCCATTCGAAAGTTTGCTACTAATGACTTCACGCTAGTCAAAATGTATGAACAAAACTACTGCGCTTACGCATGCGTCTAATGGCTAACTTCAGAGCGGCAGAGATATTTAACGAGAACCATTTTTTTTCAGAATTGCGATTCAGACCATACTTTACATTACATTCATCATTCAGCACAAATATGATGTATTGTGAATCCGTTAAAATTATTTTTTCTTACAACAAAAAAACAAACTCACATTCAATTCTTCATAACGAGCTCAATATAGTCCAGCACGCGTTTATCGTGCAATATCTTGAGATGTTCAGCGTTGGGCAGCGGCAGCGACTTGACGGGGTTGCCGTTGCGGAAGCTGCGCTTGCGCCAGTGCTCGCACGCGTGCAGCGAGCGCAGGTTCACGGTGCCGTCGCCGTCGCCCATCGACAGGGTTGGGTACCCGTCCAGCCACGTGCCGGGCTTGTACACTAGTCTGTGGAGAGAAAATTGTGTGATTTTGCAGTGTATGTATTCTACCGTTGGTTTATGAGGCAAAGAGTTATGCGAATTCCGTAAAGGGTATTGCCAAGATAATAAATACACTCATTAATGACCAATAATGCTGAAAACCCGCTGTTTTGTCAAGCAAAAAGAATTTATTTTCAACCCTGAACTGATACGGGCTAGTAAAGATAAAAAAATAATGTGTAGGCAGCGAAGACTTTACAAAAAGTCTTTTGTTATAAATACGAACCTCTCAACAGTGCTGATATTGTACCCGTATATGCAGTGTACTTCGACTCCCGGCGCTCCGAAGTCTTTCGTGTACTTCTCCGTGTCCTTGCGCATCTCCCACGCGTCTGGTAGCTCCATGTCACTGTAGGTACATTTCGAAGACAATATTACTGAGCGATCCTTACTTATGTTGCAACGGGAATCGCAGGGAAGAACCGCACAATACACTTAGGCCGGGTTGTTCGATTTAACTTTAACTATAACCCAACCTTAACCGGCCGTCAAATGGCCGCCCATACACAGCTGTCACGTCAAAAAATTTACCAATGGGCGGCCATTTGACGGCCGGTTAATTCAATTCAATTCAATTCTTTTTTTTTACCAACTATTTACAAAAGGTTTGTTTGTGACAGAGGGTCGCATACAGGTTTCACATAAGGTTCTAGATAACTATTCAGGCAAAATTAGACACATTTCTATGGCACTATCTGTCAAATAGTTAATTTTATCTGGAATCTGTGAAACTGGTGCTTAATCTCGGATTAGATCATCAGATTATAATTGTTTTATGTACAGACAACAGCACATCAAGTTACCACAATCTGTCAAATTTCTGCAATAGATTTTCAACCTTATTACAATGGAGATAGGTTGATGTTCGATTGGTAAAATTTTACAGATTCTTATACGTTGACCTGCTGTCGTCTGTACCTACTAAATAAGATTAGAGGGGGCTTACAAGAAGTTTATAAACTCACGTGAACAGCTTCTGGAAGTCGTTAATAGTGTAGTTGTACTTGTCGGTCTGCACGAGCACCTCCGTCGGCTTCCAGAACAGCGGCGAGGGCAGCAGCCACGCCAGCGACGGGCACGTGATCTGCTGAGCCCGCATTATGCTCTCGCGCAGCATCAGGCTGCCTAGGTCGTCGCCTGACAACCAATGTACATAATATAAAGACGGCGACAATACGAGATCTTAGGAAATAAGGATATTTTACACATAAAAAAGCAACGTAGATGGAAACCATAGAAAGATAAAAACAATTAATTGAAAAACAAAGATTTTACTTCATTGTTTAGATTCTAGGACACTAGATTTTTTTTCAAATTATGTAATTAGTTACTGTACATATCAACATTATTCTTTCCTGTTAAGAAAAACCTAACACTTCAAGTAATATTGCATCACCACAGTCTTTAGAAGAATTTTTCCATAAATTATTATCATGTTAGCTATCCACAAACTGCTTACAAAGAAAGAAAGAAAATGCGTTCTATTGCGGAATTAAAGACATACATAAAAAAAGTAAATAACAAAAAAATAATCATACATGATGGGCTAGTATACGCCACAACCACGCAATACGGCCCTCGCTCAGCATAACGCTACGACCCTATGCGGGACAAAGTCCCAGCGCTGATTTTTAGCGAGAACCGAAGCTTAGTTAGTACAGACGACAGCGCATCAAGTTACCACAATCTGTCAAATTTCTGCAATAGATTTTCAACGTCATCGCAATGGTGGTACGTTAATGTTTGATTGGTAAAATTTGACAGATTCGGGTACCGTGACCCGCTGTTGTCTGTACGATTACACTTGGTGACACAAATCAATGGTGAGTCGAGTCACCTCGTACCGCGGGGACAATGTGGCTAGTAACAAACGCTGATCAGAACTTCCGTTGACTCACAGTTGTCTGATGCGCTATATTTTGCAAACAACACAGTTTACAACTCACATTGTTCGGTACTACGCTTACTACTTATTACACTGTTGGCAGAAATATTGTCACGTCTTGAAAAACTGACTCATTAGCATTAGTAAGAAGGTACGGTTACACTGAATAAATTATGTTGTTATTTACTATAGTAAAATGAATATGCATTACAAAATCAGTCATTCGTCATAGTTCATCTGATATTTGATACAGAATCCTACTAATATTATACATTTGTTTGTTACAACTTCACGCAAAAACTACTGGACGGATTTTGATGAAACTTGGCAATAATACAGATTATATATCAGAATAAGATAAAGGGTACTTTTTATCCGAGTACGGGGAGTTGTTTGATCGGGACGCGGGTGAAACTGCTGGCGAAAGCTAGTACCTACACAATAATTACTCATGCTGTTTGAAAATAATTCATGGCATACTCCTTAGTACCCATTTCATTTTAGTTATTAAATTAAATAATGATAAAAAACGATACCATTCATATACATATAAAATTGCAAAAATATAAACAAATTCTATTTCCGCATGATTGCAGTTGATGACGTCACACAAGGAGGTCAAGGGCGATACATATCTGTGTTTACTATTGATATCGGCATCAATGTTGGAGGCTTGCCGCACTTATCATGATACTACGCATTATTTGCATAAACTTCCAGATTTTTTTAAATTAAAGAGACGCAGGGCGCTAAAAAATATTATTATGTAAAAAGTTGGCCATGGAGGCTGATTATGCATTTTCATCACCAGTCATTAATTTTGTTTGTTTACGCACTAATCTTAGGAACCACTGGACGACTTTCAGTGTTCGATTACCCATGCCATATAAGTATAAAGGAAAGCTATTAGGTATAGGCTACATTTTATCCGGGCGCGCGAAGTGGTTTCCACGGCACGCGGGTGCAACCGCTGGCCGAAGCTAGTATTTCATATTCATGACGCAAAGCTGGTCGTTGACCCTTATTAAAACGTTGGATATGTGACAAATTAAATCGATGATTATGATAGAATAAATCGGCTCAAAGATTTACTTTCTATGGTTTCCGTGCAAAGTAGAGTGTGATGGACCGAATACAGACAAATTTATGTTCATATAAATATTCTAATTCTGTTGTATAACAGACTAGCTTCTGCCAACGGTTTCACCCGCGTCCTGTGGGAACTACTCGGCGCACCCGGATAAAAAGCCTATGTAGCCTATAACCTTCCTCGATAAATGAGCTATCTAACACTGAAAGAATTTTTCAAATCGGACCAGTAGTACCTGAGATTAGCGCGTTCAAACAAACAAAAAACAAACTCTTCAGCTTTATAATATTAGTATAGATATTAGCTCAAAAGAAACTTACCAATAGCAAAAACCTTAACAGCCTTCATGGACCCGCCCCAAGGCGTGGACAGCGAGATGAGCCTCCTGATGTACTGGTCCTTCCAGGGCTGGGGCTGCAGTCTGAGGAAGTGCATCGCCATCAGCCCGCCCATGCTGTGCACCACCAACGTCACCGAGGACTTGTTGTTCACTTCGTATGTGTTCTCTACTAAGGCTTTGAGGTCCGTGAAGAATTTCGCGTTCTCATCTGTAAGGTTGTTAAAATGGATTTATATATCAATGAAACATTTGGACACTGATCACACCTTTATTTAAGTATTTATTTAACACAACAATCACAATTACGTACGGAGGCCATTTCTAGCGATTGACAAGAGGGACGACAAACGGGTTGTTCGCTTGCTCTATACTAGATGGCGTTACGTGCATCCTTTTGACAATATTTAATTAATATTATAATATTTATGTACTTATTACAACACGCCTCCTTAAATTTATAATATTAATTTGAACTTAAACAATATCTTCTACTTATATAGTATTTATCTTTTTACTGATACAGTATCTTTTAGCCTTTTACATACATAATATTAGTTTAAACTTTAACAATATCTTCTAACCTTTTACATATATAATAATAATCTTTAACTTATACAATATTTTATTCTTTTACTTATATGATATTTATTTTTAACTTATACAATATTTTTAATCTTTTACTTATATAATATTCATCTTTTTATTTTATTTTTTACTTTTACAATTACACTTTTATATATGTATGTATTACTGCAATCTTAACTCTGATCTGTTTTTCAAAAATTTTGTCTTGTCTACACTCTTGGTTAACATATCTGCTAAGTTAAATTTAGAATCAATTTTTACAACATCAATAATTCCCTTTTCATAATTCTCATTTATATAATGATACTGTACTTCAATATGCTTTGAGTTTTTAGTAAAATTACCGAACTTAGCTATTGCGACTGCACCTGAGTTATCTTCATACAACTTTATTGGTTCATAAAACTTTACACTGAATGACTCACTTAACAAGTTTTTAACAAAAAGTACTTCTGACACTGCCTCTGACATAGCAATATACTCTGCAAAAGTTGAACATTTAGTAACTACATTTTGTTTACGCGTTTTCCAAAAAATTAAATTTCCATACAATCTTATTATAAAACCTGATGTGGATTTTCTATCCACATTATCTCCTGCATAGTCAGAATCTACCATACAATCTAATATTTCAGTGTCTATATTACCATAGTATGTTAACTTTAAATCCTTAGTTTTATATAAATACTTTAAGACTCTCATTGCATATTTGTAATGTGTTCGACTGTAACAATTTTGATACCTGCTTAAATAATTAACACTGTAGGCTACATCTGGTCTAGTACCTGTGCTAATATACAATAATTCACCTATTATATTTCTGTACTGAATACTTTCATCAACTTCCTTAGCTTGTTCTAATTTCAAGTTTGTTTCCATTGGAGTATCATATAGCTTAGTATTTTCCAGATCATATTTTGCACCCAAAGATTCAATATATTTTGTTTGATTTAGAGTCAATATATTTCTATCATCACTATAATCAATATCTATGCCAATATAGCTTTTAATTTTTCCAAGATCTTTCATTGCAAATCTTTTCATCAAACTAGTTTTTACTTCTTCTATTTTATCTTTATCTTTGCAACAAATCAAAAGGTCATCAACAAATATTAATATATATATTGGATCTTTGCTTGCTCTGTTTACATATAAACAGTAATCATAATTACTTCTAACAAAATTCAACTTTTTGATAAACTTATCGAAACAATCATACCATACTCTAGGACTCTCTTTGAGACCATAGAGAGCTTTTTGCAATTTGTAAACTTTATTGTCTCCAGTTTCATAACCCTTTGGTTGATTTATATAAACTTCTGATTTAATATAACCGTTTAAGAAAGCTGTTTCAACATCCATTTGTTCAATAAATAAATTATTTTTGCAACTATAAGACAATAAAATTTTCAAAGTTTGCATTTTTCCTACCGGTGAATAAACATTTTCAATATATTCCTTTTGCTGAAAACCTCTAACAACCAATCTAGCTTTGTAAACATCATTACTTTTTCTTTTATAAACCCACTTAACATCTATAGCTTTTACATTGTTTGGCTTCTCAACAATCTTCCAAGTATTATTTTTATTTAAACTATTTATTTCTGAGTCCATGGCCTTTTGCCATTGTTTATGATCATGAGAGCTCATCGCCTCCTCAAATGTATTTGGTGCATTTGCATCAATATAGTTAACATATATAAAATGCGAAACTGGATTACCATATCTAGAAACTGGTTTTCTCTCTCTCTTTGAAGTTCCTACTCCTACACTCATAACATCCTCATTAATATTTAGATTATCATTTTTTACCAGATCTTTCATACCATTATTACAATTTCCATTTTCACCTGCATCTTCAAAATTTTCATCACTTTCATATTCAGTATCACATTTTTCATTAGAGACATTTGAAGTTGTATCAGTTTTTAAATTATTATCCTTTTCTATTTGATCATCCAGTTTTTCTAAACAAATTAATTCAGTATCATCTTCAATTACCTTTACATGCCTAGCGTTAACAATTCTATTATTAAGTAAAACCCGGTAACTATTCTCATTGTAACCAACTAAAATTCCAAGTTTGGCTTTATCATCCCATTTACTTTTTCTTAAAACTTCAGGTATTCTCACAAAGACTCTACTACCATAAATTTTTAAATGCTCTACATTTGGCTTTACTCCGAAAAATATCTCATAAGGAGTTTTATTTTCTACTGTATTTGCAATAGTTCGATTTTTTAAATATGCTGCTGTTTTTATTACTTCTGGCCAATACCTTCTATGAATCTTAGCTTCTCTCATTAAACACCTACCTATATCCATTGCAGATCTATTATATCTTTCTGCTACCCCATTTAACTCATGAACATATGGTGGACATGGTAATAGCTCTATACCCTTTTGCTGTATAAAATTATATATTTCCTTATTTAAATATTCTTTACCGTTATCACACTGTAATTTCTTAACTTTTTTATTAAATTTATTTTCTACTAAGTTTACAAATTCTATAAAACAACTAGCAGTTTCAGCCTTACTTTTAATACAAAATATTCTGGTACACTTGCTATAGTCATCAATAAATGTTAAAAAGTATTTTTCTCCACCATAACCAGTTGTGTTATGTGGACCGTTTAAATCTGTATGTATTAATTCTAGAATTTCAGTAGTCTTTGTTCTATTATTTTCAAAAGGTACATTAGCCATTTTACTTTGAATACAGTTTGAACACTTCATTTCCATGCTTTCAATTTTATCCGGCAAACCATCTACTAATTTATCATTTATTAACTTGTTTAAATACTGAAAATTTACATGACCAAGTGCCCTATGCCATTTCTCTTTACGGGTTAATTTTACAGAGTGAGTATATATGTCATTTTTATTTTCATAGGATACAAAACCTTTTAAATGATACAAATTATTTATTTTATCAGCAACAGCTATTAGTTCTCTAGCCTGGTTATAAATTTTCGCATTTTCATCTTTAGCTACTATTGTGCAATTTATGGTTATCTTAGAAAAACTCAATAAATTTTGCTTAATACCTTTTACATAATAAACATTCTTCAGAACTACATGTTTTTGATTATAATAGTTTTTGAAATCAATTTCAACAGTACCTACTTTAGTAGCTTTTAACATTTTGCCATCTGGTAGTTTTACATCAACAGGGACTTTTAAATCAATGTAATTTGAAAAATATGTATCATTATTAATTATATGGTCAGTACACCCACTGTCTAAAAGCCAGTTAATTTGCCCACTAATACATTCATCCTCTTCCATACACCCAAATACCTGAATTACTTCCGGATTGTATACTTGAGTTGTCCATGTCTCCGATGAAGAATTGTCCGACGATTTACCTCTGGATTGACCTTGACCTCTAGCTCGGCTACGACCTCTGTAGGATCCACCTCTGTTGAAACCTCTCCATACTCCTCGCTGACCTTGACCGGATTGAAATCTGCCTCGGTTACTTTGTTGTCCTTGATTATTTGTCTGCCTGTACCAACATTCCTTTTTAAAATGACCAGTTCTTCCACATATAAAGCATTTGCTTTCAGTTTTGGTTGTAAATGTACTAACATTCTTTTTCTCTTCTGCGTCACAGGTAGTTATATTCTTTTCTTTTATTTTAGATCGCACATAATCAACTGTCCTTTGTTCTTCTGGAATTACATCAAGGAAATCCCCTATATAACTGTAACTTGGTGGAAGCGCCCTTATCAAGTATCTCAACTTCTCAGTTTCATCTATTTTTCCTCCAGCGACCTTGAAAGCATTAATGCTTTTTTCAAAATCAACAAAAAACTCCTCCACTGAACTGTAACTTTTTAGGTTCATTTCTTCAATTTTTCCTCTGCATATTATCTGCATCGCAGTAGATTTAGTTAAATAAATTTTGTCAAGTTTTATTAACATTTCGAAAGCTGTCTTACATTCACTGATATATTCCAATTGTTTATCTGATATTGTACTCATTATTATAGTTCTTGCTTTTAAATCCTTCTTTTTCCAAATGGCCTCATAATTCTCAATTTTACTCGGAGCGGGCAACATGACAATGGCAGGTTCGTTACATTCTTTGTATTCCAATAAAGTTAATAACCTTAATTTCCAACTTGAATAGTTTGCACCATCAAAAATAGGTATTGTAATATCTTCTATTCTTGCCTGTTTAGCCATTGTGGTGGTAATTCTTGTTATTTAATGTATTTCCAGAATAATTTTACGTCGCACATGAGGTGTGACTAACCTCAATTTTATTTTTAATGTATTTTGACGATCTTCATATCAAATTGAGTTTCACGTAATAACCACGGACTGCTACCATGTTAAAATGGATTTATATATCAATGAAACATTTGGACACTGATCACACCTTTATTTAAGTATTTATTTAACACAACAATCACAATTACGTACGGAGGCCATTTCTAGCGATTGACAAGAGGGACGACAAACGGGTTGTTCGCTTGCTCTATACTAGATGGCGTTACGTGCATCCTTTTGACAATATTTAATTAATATTATAATATTTATGTACTTATTACAACAAATGTAATGTAGCTTGAGACTGTGGTTCTGAGTTGGGCTGTTTTTGGGGATATTTAAGGGACGGAGGCAAGCTGGGCCGAAGTGCGAGGCCCGTAGCAAATTTTTGCAGCAATTTATACACACTAGTTACTTATAGGGGGCCCTTTATTAAGTACTGAATTTTTAAGTAGACGAATCTGTTCAGTTGTGCAAGGTCCCCCCTATTCAAAGATGAGGCGTAGCAATCGCTTCTCTTGTTATATGGTAAATCCGGCACTAATATTATGTCAAGTAATTACTAAAGAGATTGTCGGATTTGAATGGAATAGGTAATAAGTTGCTATTTAATTTTATCAACGATTGAATAAAAAGCGACAAAAAGGTCTACTGTAATTGCTTGTAAAAATATTATTTTTTATGGATCTTAATTATAATGATATAGGTATTACTTTTATCGACAAAAGAGTGAATGAACTCTTTCATAACAAGTAATTTGCTGATTATGGTGCCAGTAGTAACCATTATTTCATCAAACATATTTTCTAAGAAAATATAAACCTATTCTACACATATAAAGCTAATCGCAGGAACTACTGGTTCGATTTGAGAAATTCTTTTAGTGTTGGATAACTTATTTATCGAGGAAGGCTACTTTTTATCCGGGTGCGCGGGGTAGAACCCATGGGATGCGGGTAAAACCATTGGCGGAAGCTAGTATTTCATAAAACAAACCGCAAAATTAGGACAAAGACAATATTAAGTTCAGCTAAAGTTCTATAAACAGATACTACAAAGGAACTATGCCATTTAGGCTACTGTTTAAGTCGGTAAGTAGGTATGAATGTAATTGAACACCTGATTAATCATCACACTATGTAAATACCCAGCCATTGTCTGGAATTTTTAACATTCATGCTATCAGCTATGACATATTTTTAAAAACATTTCATGTCTGTTAAACTATGTAAACTTTTATTACATATTCTTATAAATAAAACAAATACTTTAATTTATTACTTCATAAGCTATAAACTAGTAGAGAATGTAAATGATTTTGTTATCTTTATAGTTTTTAAACACACTAGTGTACCGCATATGGTAATTAATTTGCATAATTGGCTTATTTATCACAAGGAATTAAATATATCATATTTAATATATTTACTATTTTTCTCATATAATTTTTCTAAATACACATTGACTTATTACTTTAATTATGTAATTAACAACTTACTTGGAGCCTTTCTGAAGTCATATGGAGCACCGAGGATGGATACATTTCTCTTGTAACCGATCTTGACGAGTGAATCTGCTATAGTGTTGAAGTATGCTCCAGAACTCTGGTGTGATGGGTCTAACCATTCCACAGGCTCCGGGTTACCCCATCCCGGTATCCGGATATCGACCCCGTCAGGACATTTTGTTGTACGAGTAACATTATCATATTCTAACTTCAAGTTGTCTACCCAGCAGTCAATAACGAATGGTACGAGTAGTTCGAGGTTGAGCCATATGTTGAAGTAGTCCGTAGATGTTTTGGCACAGATGTAGTGTACCACACTTGTCTTATTCAGTCTAGCTTCTAGTTGGCTTCCTCCGTCGCCAGGAACTGGTGGATAAATAAGAACATTTAATCTATGAAATTATTCATAGGGTTATTTATATTGGAAAGAGCTTGTTTCTAAGTCAAAGCAACGCAACACTTGGAGGGTCCGGTCCGTGGATGGGTGACCATTTTTTCATAACAAGTTCTTCCGTATTTCGGAAGGCAAGATAATTCAATCAATTCAGGTCATTTGACCATCTTTGGCAAAGTGACAACCAGTCTTACCAATGGGTATCGGGTTGCTTGGATAACTGGGTTGTGGAGGTCAGACAAGCAGTCTCTCCATGTAAGACAGTGGTTCTCAGCTGCATCCGGTTAGACTGCAAACCGACCCCAACATAGTTGGGAAAAGGCTAGGCAGAAATTAAAGACTAGAAACCTTTTTATTTATCCAGACTTCTGAGTAAACTTCTTAGTATTGTAAGACCTTTGTAATTTTTTTTTTGTCTTTCCTGTTGTTTGTCTCTATTGTGTGTGTACAAAAATTCATAAATAAATAAATAAAAAAAATGTTTTCAAAAAGTATTACTTTTTATAAGTATAAACAATTAATTTACAAAGTAAGCAAGCTCTATACAAATTGTAAGTGTGATTGTAACATAATCCATGTATCTTTAACCTTAGGTGAATAGATACAAAACTATTCAGACTTTAACCTGGTATTTATTGACATAAATAGGTATTTCTTATTTGCATGCAAGTCATCATGTTTGATCAATACAAACAATTTATTTTCTGAAAATGTGAAGCTGCAGCTGGTATAATAATAAATTATAAAAAGTAATATTTCCCATACGATATTTTCTGTAGGCAGCCTATTTATTAAATTATGAATATGGTATGCATCTAAATAATTCCTTATGTAAAACGTAAAAGGAACAGTAGATATAATAGCAGCTAAACATTTCCTTAGGCCTACATGTAACATAAGAAATCTAGTAGTTATTGCACTAAATCACATGAATATTCTAGAAAATATGTAAAAACAACAACTTACTCAGTATAACAGGCGATAGACCCAGCGAGTTCCTTGCCAGTAGACCGTAAGTGAACAAAATGAAAAAACTTAATTTAATACTCGTCATTTCCCACTGGATCTTTAATAAAACGTAACGTTAGCGTAAACAGCTATTTATAAATAGTTTCACGCACTACGCGAGACGTCCGACCACTGGCGCGATGTTTTTAACTATTGTCTATATTGCCGCAATACAGTTCGAGGTGTGCAGTGACGTAGCAAGCTGCTGGATCGAATGATCAGCATTGATAACTTGAAATTGGCGGGGGTAAACGTACGACTGATAACAAAGGTTAAAAACTGTGCAATCAGTCAGTCGGTCAGTGTTTATGTCAATAACGTTGTTGTGATCCGGGAGGAAAATTCATAATATCTCATACAGGAAACCTCAATCGCCTGGCGATTTTGTACTCAGTCGAGTCGGAGAGAATAATAAAATAATGTCAATTTCTCCTGACAGACAAACAAACAACTTTGAAGTAAACGTTTCGTTTCGGATGTCATAAAATTATTTAAAAGTTATTTGTGACTGCATTTTGCCAAAAATTGCATTAGTATAGTAAGTGAACAATAAAAATATATTTTGTTTCTGGTACTAAAACTACAGCATTTTTTTATGTGTTATAAATACAAGGTTTTAAAAAATCTGAAAATAAAAATATGTTACACGTAGAACGGAACGTAAAATTTTCCGCTTTTCAAATTCGTTCAGAAGTATTTTTTCAATCCTACGTTTCATTATATAACTTACGGTTGTAGTTGTAATGCACTGTGAATGAAGCTTATTTTGCTTTTTTTAAGTTTATCGGGGAATTGCAAATAAAAAATATAATTATTACGTTTTTTTAAACTTGTGATGAACTTATAGAATGCTTTGAGATTATTTGTAATTTCTGATCAAAAAGGAAAATCGTCAAAGCGCAGGCGCGAATACTTCATCTGTTCAAAAATGGACATTTCCACTTCATCGTAGTAGTATGTACATAATTTGTCTTTAATTTTATTATTATATAGCTTAGGATTTGTATTCAATAAGTATTTAAAATGTTAAGAAAACGTTGTAGTAAGGGAACAAAAACAAGCGTGTTTCGCTTTTGTGTTAATAACTGAAATGTTTCTGCAGGTATGTTGGTCTTGAGTGCACCACTGCACATTAATCAATAAATGATGAATGATAATGCTTTAATGCAAAATGTTTGATTACAGGGTCGTGTTATAATTGTTTGGTTATCTTGGCTTATAGGAGGTATTTGCGGAGTTGTTATTTTGTTAGTTATAATTTGTTACTGCCGCCTAATGCCGCGTCATCAGAAATCGTTTGGTAACTAACTCCTAAGCATGTTTTTTCTTATTTATCCTTCTAATTATGGGTATTAACTGTCGTAATATTTGTTTTACAGATGAACAATACCTTAAGGAAAATTATGCTATCAAAGAAAACCATGCATATACTAGTCAGGAAAATTATAGGATGAAACATGCTGAGGTAAGTGCTTCTATCGTATCTAACGAAGAAGTGGGCATTGTGAGCATGCCCACGACCCTGATTTACTTGTAACGTTCCACTTATTTCTTTTCTTGAGATACTCCTATGTATTCTCTCTATACATAAAAGGCGAGCAGATAAGGAAACATGCTTATGGCGAGTACATAAGCCAATAAATAGGGGGAGTAGATAAGGCGGATAAATAAGGGAGTATGAATATACATAAGGCGAGTACATAGGAGGAGTACAAAGGGAGTACTTAGGGCAACTCATATACTCTATTTGGACGATAGTGTATACAAAAATAATATAAACTGTCAGGTACAGATCCAGCGGCACACGCGGCCGGTGAGCTACGCGGGAGACGCGGAGTGTCGCGGTGGTCGCGCGCCGCACGGGTACGTCAACCGCGTGCCCGACACCCGCGAACAGTGCGTGCAGTATGCCTCTAGCAGCAGTTAGTATACTTAGCATTTAGTATATACCTACCTACTCCTTTAATTTGTGTGGTCTTCCATTTTCATATATGTCCTTACTTTACTGGTATTGCAAATGCGAGAATAACTCTGTCTGTCTGTTGCGCTATTGTCTGAGAATGAAGATAGGCTTTTGATCCAGTTACGGGTAGTTCTTTCGGAATGTGGGTGGAATCCGGGGGACAAGCTGTGTACTATACCTACAGGCTGGCACAAAGATGGCATAGTACAGTCGACAGCAAGTCAGTGTACGCGAAATCTGTCATATCTGTCAAATATCACCAATCGAACATTAACCTTCGAAAATTCGGTTGAAAATCGATCGCAGAAATTTGACAGATTTGTGTGCCTACACTGACATGCTGTCGACTGTACAGCAAAGAATATTTGCATTCCAACGTCAATAAGTTTTTTTTTTACTGTGCAATAAATAAGCAAACATTTGACCACAATCTCACTTGACGGTAAATTTCGGACCCTATAGTAACAATTTAACAAGAAACTACATATATTTCCTTTTTTCAGTGTTAGATGAAATAGACAATGCGGCAAATATAGATGCTTTGAAGACGAGATCTCTGCCCGCCTTCCTTCGACCCAAACCACGACCCCTGTCCACGGAAGATGACCTGCAACAACTTTATGCAAAGGTAATACTAATAATTTAATCCATTACCTACCTGTACACTCAGCCACTATCGCAATCATTTTGGTAAATAAGGCAAATGCCATCTCTGCCATTTTCCCCAAGGCCCAAAGTGAATGGTTAGATAGTATTTTTTTTTCATATTTTTTACTTTAGTGTACATTTTAAATGAATACTTACATTGATATTCCAGGTGAATTTAAGCAAGAAATACAAGAATCGCATGCGCAACGAGCACGCGGCCATCATCGCGCTCAGCAAATCCCACAGCCAGTTCTTTGACGCGGATGCCGTCATAGTCTACGACCAGAGAACAGCACTTTAGGAGGTACAGCGGACAAACAGATAAACAGGATGGATAGGCAAATGTATTGATTTGAGTCTCGAAATTTTATTCATCGAATTGATGGACTGCTAATTATTTTTTAGGAGTTTACTGAAGTCCTCTTGCGGGAATCGCATCGGCGAAGTTATGTTTAGAAATTAAACGAAATATTACTTGTTATAGACAAATATACAACATGATTAAGACAATTTTATTATGAAAATGAATAGCTAAATAATTTTCGTTTCAAATGTAATTATACTTCAGTTAAAAATTAATACGGCCTAAATGGCCTTTTGTGTCGAAAAACCGATATGAAAAATGTTCATTTGAAAATCAAATACATTTAGGACAAAAATAAGACTTGAAGAAATTGTACAATAATGAGAAGCCTGCATCTAGCTAGACCAAAATGTTAATCCTAACGGGAACAAAAGGAGCTGAAAAAAATAACTGTACTGCCCAACTAGCGCACTTATTTAATCAAAACGGGAACATCAAACTAGCGCACAACTTTTATACTAGGTCTTTTAGCCAGAAGACTAAGGTCTCAGTAGACTAGTAGACCATTACTGAAGTCGCTCAAAACCTACAAGTTTATACCGGGTTTCGATGTTCTAAGAATGAGTCAGGTTAAGGTGCATGCGACGACTAGAAGCGGGAAATTCAAATATAAAATGGTTTTTTCATGTTTTACCTAAGTTAACATCCAATATGAGGCGTGATCTTATGATTGGCGGTTATAATATCCCACAAAGTAATTTCTGTTT
>NWSH02000505.1:15001807-15017494 GCA_002382865.2 Heliothis virescens
GGCGCGCGCGCGGGGTTCTGCGGGTTGCTAGCGGGCGAGAGGGGGGAGGGTGACATCGCTCACTGCACGCCGCTCACATCTCTCGTCTCCACTGCGCGTCGTCCGCGCACAGCTCACATCTCCGCTTCCATCGCGACATACAAATATTACACATCTCCGCACAGCGATCTCCACTGAAGCTGAGCGGAGAGGAGACGTGTCAATAACTCAATTCTATTGGTTGTTTAAAAAACATCTCCTCTCCGCTCGTCTCGTCTCCGCTTTGGTGGAGTCCCGGCCTAACTCTCCTTGTTTCGAAGTATCTCCACATTTTACTCATACACAAAAATGTCCTTAGAAACATGAGGATTACTACTAACTCTATAAAGAATAGAGACAGGTGTTTTGACGTAGCAATAGGTCCAGTAGGTGAACAGGTCAGTAGGTGCGGAAGCTGGCGAGCGTGGGGTAGGTCTTAAGGCGCAGCAGCTCGAGCTCGGTCTGCAGCATGACGATGGTGGAGTGGTTCGCTTGCACGTCGCGGATCAGACGGCTGCGCATCACCAGCGTCTCCATCCTGCGAGTGGGAGAAACGAGAAGGTATACCGTTAAAATTTCACCAATGGGCGGATATTTCACGTTAGGTTAAGTCAAAGTCTGCCCTTAGGCTTAGTCATCATTCTAGGTAAATGAAGACCACAGGGATTGCAAATTTTTTTATTAGAAAAGGCTTTTTACCACGTCATGTAGATACCTGTGTTTCGGTAGGAGTACCTAGTAGTCACAGGGGTATTCGGGTGAACACAGCATCACACCCGTCTAAATATTGACCTACTGCTACCAAAAGAAGGAAATAATAAATGAAGGTAACGTTACCTCTTCTTAAAGACGCGCCGAATCCGGATGGGCTCGAGAGCATCCTCGTTGAGTCTCTTCTCCGACACCTTCACGTTGAGCTTCGTTATCAACTTCTCCACCTTGGCGGCAGATGCTTCTATGGCTATCAGTTTTAACTGAAATAAATATAGATCAACCGTTTTAAATATAATTATGGGAAAAAGCAATTCAAAATTGACTTTGCTGTATTCAGCTGTGATCAAAACTTTTCTGATTGTAGATAAGTAGACGTACAAACATTTCGCATGAAAGCGGATACCACGAAACGGATAACTTCTGAAAACATTCAAGGTTTGGCTACCGCAAATGCGATCTCTTCAGGTCAGTAACTGGTCAAAACACCAGAAAAACATTTCTGATGACCACTTGAATTAATTTACCGGTCAGCTACATTGATGTTTGTCGGTGTGTTGAGTACCTCCAGTTCCCCGGCGCGGTGTATCTGTTCGTTGAGGATCTTGTTGACGGCCACCTTGGAGGCCTCGTTCTCCTTCTCCATGCGGACGTAGTCCTGCTCGTCCGTGTAGCCCAGCTCCTTGTTCTTCAGGTACAGCTGCAGCTCTTTTGGGATCTAAGGGAATGAGCCACTTTTGTTTGAAAGTTGAAATAATAATAAGGGTAGACCAAGTCCGCCTTGTTAAATCTATTCTGTTCTGCGGGTATCTGTAGCTAAAGACCCTGTTTATTACATAGCGTGATATAAGCAATCATCAATTAATCGTTGCATTGTGGCAGACAACGACCAATGTTAACAATCCTAACCAATACTCTCTTGCCCTCTTAGTGGTATCTTTTGCCAATTCCTATGATAAATTCGTTACCCTGAGCCTCTGATAGGAGTACAGTTCCTGCTGCATGTGGCGCAGCTTCATCTTCATCTGTGCGTGCTCCCACTCCTTGGACAGGATGCCCTTGCGGAAGTCCATCTGCTTGCGCATCATGCGAAGCTTCATGGCACCCACTTTCTGTAGAGTATGATATTATGTAGTTTCCTTACGAGACAAATAAATCTCGATTATCATGGCCCGGAATATTTAGGCTTCTGAATAAAACTTTAACATACAAAACTGTGAAGGACTACGTTACCAATATGAGGTTGTTTATCTTCTCGATATCCTCTTTAGGGATGAGTGTTGCGTCATCGAAGTCTTCCATGTGACCTGTCGTCACAATCTCCACCTGTCCCGCTGGCAGCACCAACTATAAACACGCATAAGCAATACACCACAAAACATAGTAGGTATAAAAAGCAATAGTGGCTTCCACCGACTTTCTCAAAGATAGCGCTGCCGTTGTTTATGTGACTTTGGATAACATGATATAAAACAATGGCAATGATCCCTCGCTGCGTATAAAACTCTTACCCCCAATTCAAGCTACAAGTATCAAGTTCTGAGATACCTGAATAGTTTTGTTCCGGGCATCCAGCTCCACGTTCTCCCTGTGCTGCACAATCTTGGCGTGGCAGGTGCTGAGGTAGCTGCGCCGCGCCTGGATGGCCTTGCTCCACACGCTCAGCGCGCTGTCCACGTACGTCATCTCTTGGATCAGCGCTCGCATCTACAGGTGACAGGAGAGTAGGTCTTTGAGGGTCTACTACTTAGAATTTATTCAAAATCAAAATACATTTATTGAAAGTAATTGCTGAAAACAGCACTTTTCGAACTTCAAAATTACATGAGACAGCCCCAAAGCGCTGGCCCTTCACCACTTTCTTTGTGTTTTTGCTGGGGAGAAGAAGTGGCGCAACAAACTCCCCAGCAACACATGTCTGTCAGTTAGTGAAAGAGGAATGCTTCTTAAGTAATAATCATTCACTTAGATTTAATCGTGATTAACGGCTGTTTTGTGGCTTACTAGAGATAGGAATAAATAACATAGGAACGACGTACCCTGATCTCGTTTTCAGTCTTGGCCCTTCTTAGCTTGCTCATCGTGGTCCACATATATTCGTCCATTACTGTTGGCATGTTGCTGATCTGGTCCAACTGTTCCATCCTATATTAAAGAAGAGCCTTAACTTATTCGACTTGAGAAAGTGGCAGGCAGATGGGGTGATGATAGATGATAAGTTAGACCAGAGAAAAGATGACTTTAATAGAAATGTGTATAAGATGGCACACAGAGGGTTAGAGTAATTGTGCTCATTTGTTTAGTTGAACGTTCTAATCTCAGGAAGTACTGGTCCGGTTTGAAAAAATATATATAGGCTACTTTTTATCCGAGTACGTGGAGAAGTTCCCACGGGACGCTGGTGAAACCGCTGGTGGAAGCTAGTAAATAAATATAAGAAAATAGGAGGCATGTTGATGATGTTACCCCTTGAGGAAGTCGACGCAGTCGGGGTGCAGCAGCAGCGGCCGCACGCCCGACCCCACCGCGTGCGCCAGCTCGTACAGCACCACCGGGATCATCGTCACGCGCTGGTGCCACTTCGGACGCTTCCTGCAGGGGACCATACAGTTCTCGGCTAAAATACTTTTACACTCAAATAGGCGTATAAAAGCTATTATGAAAATTCAAGCTAGTTGCACGGTGCCAAAAGTGGGTCTCATGAAGAAGAGCCGGCAAGAAACTCCATGGACCCTTTTTTTACCGAAGTAAGCCATGTATCGCCTCGTGTATATGGTATGGTAGAATTTTGGTCGTACTTTTTGATTAGCTTGAAGTCAGAGTAACTAATTCTGGCGAAGTCGAGTAAAAAAATATTTTAGTTTACTGTTATTTCAATTGGTCATCAATAGGTGGAAAAACGAGTCGAGTCTATGTGTACCTCCTGTCAGTCAAAGTTATACAATTTTCGGGTACTTCTCCAAGCATGCAAACTATTAGATGCCTTTAAAAAATAAAACATTCGAATTAAGAACTTCCTCCTCTTTGGGATTACTAAATGCTTCGTGTTTATAAACGGCTCGCCGTTTGCTAGATACCGAAACTCACTTGAAGAACTTGTAGGCCTGTTCAACAATGATAGGTGACAGATCAGGGAAGTGGTTCTTGAAGGTCTTCTCCATAGTCCTGTCCTTAGCCATGAGCGCCTCGTACGCGGCCTGGCAGTCGGCGCTCTGCTCCTGTATGGCTTGCAGCTCCACGTTCAGCTCGTCCACCTCGTGCTCGAAGTGAGCTATGTCTTCCCTGGGCAGATGAGGATACTTTGGAAGACCTGATTGTATCTAATTTAAGAAGTTCTGAAGAGACAACCAAGGGTTATCGAGTTGAGAAGATCAGATAGATAGTAGCTCCACGTAAAATAATGGTACTCAGCTGTCTCCGGTTAGACTGGAAACTGAATCCAGTATAGACGGCAAAAGGCAAGGAGGATAATGATAATCAGGGGCCAAATATATTTTACGATAGGAACAATTAGAAATAATTTATAATATTTGTTGCAAATACCTCATGCTCTCTATTTTTTCAGCCATCTCAATCCGGTCCAGATTAGTTCTGCGCAGGCGCATAAGATTGAGATTTTCTTGGCCAATGACTGAGTCTATCTTCAGCTTTGTTAACCACGTGTCTCTCACCTATAGAAAGAACAAGTTTGTGGCGGCTCTCTAGGTCAGGACCAAGAAATCAAACTCAAAATCATTTTTATTAATTTCTATAAAAGCTCTTATGAAACGTAAAGCTTGTTGCATGTTTCAAAGAAGTGGGTCTCATCAGTCTCATGGATAAGAATCGGATGATCAACTGCATCACACTATTATGTCAACCATTTTTGGTCAAGTTAATTTAACAACTTACTCCCTTGCTGTTAGTCTTATCTATCCATCCTATCTATCTATCCCGTCTTACCTTCTGGTTAAACTTGACGACCCCTTCGTTGAGCACTTGCGACAGCTTGGCGTATTCAGCGTGCAACATCTTGCGGTACTTGTCACGCTCTTCGTTGCGGAACGCGACTTTCGCTTCGTAGTCGAAAACTAAACGGAGATCGTCTTCGTTGAAGTTCTCTGGTTCTTTGTCCAACTGTGTACAGAGATCGTTCAGTGTTAAATAATGGATTGTAAAATATTCTGTTATAAGAATATTATTACACAGATTATCTTGTCTTATTTCCTCAGCCTCTTCATAAACCAGTACCACTACTAGAATAAAAGTAAGTATTTTCGTCACTAGTTGGGCTATTACAGGATGGAGTTGCCGCTAGGAGGACCAAGGTTCATTGATTGGAATGTCATTTGATAGTAATAAACTGGATCCCTGAAAAAAGCTTACATACTAACCATGCATTGTGGCATAGGTATCGGTTTCTTGATCTCCTCATGCCAGAGCTTCTCGAGCACGCCGTCCATCATCTCCATGAGCGCTCGCTCGCGGAAGTCGTCCTTGGGCCCCGGGTCCGGCGGCACTATCACTATCTGGCTCGGGCTTATGTACGGCTCGATCGAACACTACACATGACAAAGTTAAAGCCATTTTTTTATTTCAAATAGGCCTAATACAGGTTCTTATGAAATGTCAAGCTAGTTGCACGGTTCTAAGGAGTTGCACGGTTCTAAGGAGTTGGTCTCATGAAGAAGAACTGGCAAGAAACTTCTAGATGAAACCAACACTTTCGTATCCATTGTTTTTTTTTCTACTAGTGAAGGAATGCATGATTGATAGGGACCTCTGACAGTACAATTTTGCTACGAATTCGTTGTCTGAAAGAAACATGCTATTATTACGTTGTCATTTATAACTGCACACTCTTGCCGTAGGTTTAAACAAATGATGTATTTTTGCTTTTAACTCACTTAGTTATAATTTTTTTAGGAGGCATTATTTTGGTTACCTCCTCAGGCTCCACTTTGATAAGTTTTGCCACGTGTTCCTCTTGTCTCCACTCCGGATCTTTGATTTCTATATTTAGATGATGGAAACTGCCTCGCAAATCAGACAGCTTATTGAGTTCTGGAATATTGCAGTTGAATTTAAAGCACAATGCTCAACACTGCTGTGCTCCTACTATGTTTCTTTTTTATGATCAGTTTGAATTCCGAAGAAAAACAACTCGGGACTTTGATCAGGTCATAAAATTAAAAAATCTAATATGAAGTAAATAAACAACCTTCAATGATAAAGCGTAGTCTAGAGTTCCTCTCAGCGACGAGTCCCACCTCTCTCTTCTTCATGACCATCAGCTCGTCAAACTGCTTGTTGAACCACAACCTCACGTTTTGAGTGTTCAACTGCGAAGAAATATTATTATTATAGTTAGATGCATTTAATCGTAATGCGAATTATTTAGCTACCTTGACGATGTGGTAGAGCCAGTTCATCTGCAGGAAGCTGAAGGCCTCGGTCTGCGGCACCATGTAGGGCGGCACGGCGACGTAGTGATGCGCCTTGGTGCCGCTCAGCACGTAGGGCTCCACCACCACGTCGGGCGCCACGTCGGCCGCGCTGTCCACGCTGCGCCGCGCCTCGCGGAACGAGTTCGCCGACTCCTGCTCCTTGCTCTTCGTGCTGCAACGTACAATCGCAGCATATCAACTAGCTGCCGCCCGTAGTTTCAACCGCATCCCGAAGCACCACAAGCCAGCACAAGTGAAATCCTGACGCTGACGCAATGACAGGATAATTCTTCTAAGGGGCTTATCATAGCGGAGCGGGCGCACAGCGAATACGTTAAGGCGCGTACGCACGTACGAACACGAACATAGCGAACACAAACACCAGACCCGAACATTTGGTTCGTACGTATGGACGGCATATTCGAACACGAACGCAAACATAGTTCGAGTCGAGTTCGCGAACAACGGTCGTGAACTCTATCTTAGTAGCCATGACGGCGCCGTTGGAAGTGGTCGATTGTGAAGTAGCGGAGAATTTTTTGATGTTCGCAGTGATTCACGAAATGTTGTTTCCTAAACACAACGAACAGGCCGCAAATGCGCAGTGAATTCGCCGCGGACGTGGTGCAAATTCGCAACGTTTCCGTCGCGTGTGTGAGCAAATTGTTTGAAAAAAAAGGTCGTCCGCTTTGTTGTACGCGGCGATCCCGTTGCGCGTCCGCGGCGAATTCACTGCGCATTTACGGCGTGTTCGTTGTGTGTCCGTAACGTATTCGCTGCGCGCCCGCTCCGCATCTGCTCGCAATCCGCTAGTATGATAAGACCCTAACTGGACTGAGACTAAATTCGATTATTCTCACCCGCTAATACTAGCAGCAGCAATAGCAGACACTGCTTCCGCAGGCGCTGGTACGTCATCCAGCGAGTGTTCCACCCAGGGTCGGAACAGGTCGTGATCATTCTCCATTTCTATCGTACGTAGTGCCTCGATCTGCTTCAGTTCTGGCCACACTTCGCGCTGCGATGGCAAGATTGCGAAGCTCTCCACCTGATAACGTGGTCGGGAATCTAGTATGCTTTAAATGTTTGGACTTTCTAGTTTTCTTACATTGTAAAATGTAATAGAGGTCAACTTAAATCCTGCTATTTTGGTAGTTAAAAAAAATGTTTTTTTTTTGTCAGGCATCTATCTAAGTGACATAAAGATCAACATTACATGATAATGACTGAATATAGCGAAGAGCTTGACTCTCGGCGTCAGCATGGTGTCCCAGCACGTCTTCTTGATCCACGCCGTCACTTTGTCTTGTGCGCGGATGCGGGCCTCCGTCATCAGGCGGATCTCTTCACGTTCTTTCTCAGCCTATGGAATATTTAAAAACTATATTCAATTAAACCATGTTTAAATTATTTTTTGGTTAAATTAACTTACCGCTTTGAGTCTTTCTTTCTTGGCTTCCTGATGCAAGTTGAACTCCGATAAAGAAAGCTGGTGCAGCGGCCGCTCATTCAAATTCTCTTCAAGAAGGGTAACTAGCTTGTTTTGCAAAGAATCGAACACTTTGAGAACCTCGTCCCGTTGACGTTTGTAGTCCAGTGATTCTTCGTGTACTTTCTTATCTTCTTGAATATCTAGGTAGTTCTCTGTAAAATATTGAAAATATGCAAGAAATTGCTTCTATTAACAATGCGAACTTATCTTTCCTAGGTAAAGCCGAGTTTTAATTCTGAGCACAAAGTAAAATCAAGGGTCGTCTTTTGTTGAAGCTCCCTTGATACATGCGTACTTACTGTCGGTAGCATGTATAATATTGATGGGCTTGTCGCGGTAGTCGTGCGCGAAGGTGTCGGGCGCGGAGTGCAGCATGTCGGTGGGCGCGCGGCGCCGCAGCGGCGTCAGCGCCAGCGTGCCGGCCGCGCTCAGGTGCAGCACCACGCGCCCCGCGCCGTCCGTCACCGCCGCCTTGATGCCGTGGCAGTACCGGTGCGTCACTATCAACTTCAGCTCTACGGACCATTACCAGTGTCTAAGCACGCCGAATATGAGATATTGTGTTCAGGTAGCACTAAACCAATTAGTTAATCAAGCAGTTTGGGCTACAAAGGGTCCAAAATATTAAAAAGAATATACTACATTAAAATATACTCTTACAGAAACACACAAGACACACAAACTTCGTAAGGAAGAAGAAGAACTACGATTTAATCTAAATATCAAAACTCTAGTTCTTCTATTCCTTAATAGTGTAGATTTAGGATACCTACCTGCGATACCAAAGCCAGTCAGGAGTGAGAAACTAAGGAAAATGGCCTATTCACTATCATTATTTCCTTCAAATTAAGCAGCTACTTGTTTGTCAGATAGCAAGGCATGTAATATGATAAAAATAACGATCACGGCAAGATTCTTGTGGTAGGCTCTGTTATGGGACTTACGATATGTTTCAGGGGCGTCCGGCGGCCGCAGTATGACAGTGCCGTCGTAGCCGAAGGTCAGCAACGCATTCGCACTTCTGTATCCATCGAACTGCTTGATGTCGTGACCCGAGTCGATGATAGGACCCATCTTCACGGACACAGTCATCCCTTTCTAAAAGTTTATTGACATTATTTCAGTTAATATTTAAGTGGGTCAAATTGGTTCAATCCCTACAAGGATTGAATTTGTAATAGATAATTCCTGTGCCATATATATTCCTGTCATAAATCACCAACCCGCATTGAGCAAGCGTGGTGATTAATGCTCAATCCTTCTCCATGTGAGAGAAGGCCTGTGCCCAACAGTGGGACGACAAAAAGGCTACTAAAAAAAAAAAAAAATTCCTGTGCCCNCACACAACGAACAGGCCGCAAATGCGCAGTGAATTCGCCGCGGACGTGGTGCAAATTCGCAACGTTTCCGTCGCGTGTGTGAGCAAATTGTTTGAAAAAAAAGGTCGTCCGCTTTGTTGTACGCGGCGATCCCGTTGCGCGTCCGCGGCGAATTCACTGCGCATTTACGGCGTGTTCGTTGTGTGTCCGTAACGTATTCGCTGCGCGCCCGCTCCGCATCTGCTCGCAATCCGCTAGTATGATAAGACCCTAACTGGACTGAGACTAAATTCGATTATTCTCACCCGCTAATACTAGCAGCAGCAATAGCAGACACTGCTTCCGCAGGCGCTGGTACGTCATCCAGCGAGTGTTCCACCCAGGGTCGGAACAGGTCGTGATCATTCTCCATTTCTATCGTACGTAGTGCCTCGATCTGCTTCAGTTCTGGCCACACTTCGCGCTGCGATGGCAAGATTGCGAAGCTCTCCACCTGATAACGTGGTCGGGAATCTAGTATGCTTTAAATGTTTGGACTTTCTAGTTTTCTTACATTGTAAAATGTAATAGAGGTCAACTTAAATCCTGCTATTTTGGTAGTTAAAAAAAATGTTTTTTTTTTGTCAGGCATCTATCTAAGTGACATAAAGATCAACATTACATGATAATGACTGAATATAGCGAAGAGCTTGACTCTCGGCGTCAGCATGGTGTCCCAGCACGTCTTCTTGATCCACGCCGTCACTTTGTCTTGTGCGCGGATGCGGGCCTCCGTCATCAGGCGGATCTCTTCACGTTCTTTCTCAGCCTATGGAATATTTAAAAACTATATTCAATTAAACCATGTTTAAATTATTTTTTGGTTAAATTAACTTACCGCTTTGAGTCTTTCTTTCTTGGCTTCCTGATGCAAGTTGAACTCCGATAAAGAAAGCTGGTGCAGCGGCCGCTCATTCAAATTCTCTTCAAGAAGGGTAACTAGCTTGTTTTGCAAAGAATCGAACACTTTGAGAACCTCGTCCCGTTGACGTTTGTAGTCCAGTGATTCTTCGTGTACTTTCTTATCTTCTTGAATATCTAGGTAGTTCTCTGTAAAATATTGAAAATATGCAAGAAATTGCTTCTATTAACAATGCGAACTTATCTTTCCTAGGTAAAGCCGAGTTTTAATTCTGAGCACAAAGTAAAATCAAGGGTCGTCTTTTGTTGAAGCTCCCTTGATACATGCGTACTTACTGTCGGTAGCATGTATAATATTGATGGGCTTGTCGCGGTAGTCGTGCGCGAAGGTGTCGGGCGCGGAGTGCAGCATGTCGGTGGGCGCGCGGCGCCGCAGCGGCGTCAGCGCCAGCGTGCCGGCCGCGCTCAGGTGCAGCACCACGCGCCCCGCGCCGTCCGTCACCGCCGCCTTGATGCCGTGGCAGTACCGGTGCGTCACTATCAACTTCAGCTCTACGGACCATTACCAGTGTCTAAGCACGCCGAATATGAGATATTGTGTTCAGGTAGCACTAAACCAATTAGTTAATCAAGCAGTTTGGGCTACAAAGGGTCCAAAATATTAAAAAGAATATACTACATTAAAATATACTCTTACAGAAACACACAAGACACACAAACTTCGTAAGGAAGAAGAAGAACTACGATTTAATCTAAATATCAAAACTCTAGTTCTTCTATTCCTTAATAGTGTAGATTTAGGATACCTACCTGCGATACCAAAGCCAGTCAGGAGTGAGAAACTAAGGAAAATGGCCTATTCACTATCATTATTTCCTTCAAATTAAGCAGCTACTTGTTTGTCAGATAGCAAGGCATGTAATATGATAAAAATAACGATCACGGCAAGATTCTTGTGGTAGGCTCTGTTATGGGACTTACGATATGTTTCAGGGGCGTCCGGCGGCCGCAGTATGACAGTGCCGTCGTAGCCGAAGGTCAGCAACGCATTCGCACTTCTGTATCCATCGAACTGCTTGATGTCGTGACCCGAGTCGATGATAGGACCCATCTTCACGGACACAGTCATCCCTTTCTAAAAGTTTATTGACATTATTTCAGTTAATATTTAAGTGGGTCAAATTGGTTCAATCCCTACAAGGATTGAATTTGTAATAGATAATTCCTGTGCCATATATATTCCTGTCATAAATCACCAACCCGCATTGAGCAAGCGTGGTGATTAATGCTCAATCCTTCTCCATGTGAGAGAAGGCCTGTGCCCAACAGTGGGACGACAAAAAGGCTACTAAAAAAAAAAAAAAATTCCTGTGCCCAGCACACTACTGAAGACTTTACAGTCAAAACTGCACAAAATGTTACGAAAATTGCATGTTCTCACGTCTCCACTCAGCTTGAGTACGTGCATCTGCTTGCTGAGATGCGGGATGGCGAGCATGGTGTCCTTAGTGCTGAGTGGCAGCAGGCGGGAGTACGGGCCCTGCATCTTGCCAGCGAATTTATTGTCCTTGCCCGTCTCCGCGTTCACGCAGATTATGCGCTCCCCTGGTAGAAAACATTGATTGAACTTTACAACAGATATGTGTATTAAACAATTAACTGGTATTTGTTTCATGAGTTTAAAAATTGCTCTAGCAAATGAACAGAAATGCTTCGAATTAAATTTATTGGAATGAGGTCTGTCTGCTCTTAAATTTGATTAAGGTTCAAAATAAAAGTTTACCAATGCTATATTTGTCGGAGAAGAGCACGAGACTAAAGCAGCGCATATCCTTTCCCGCCTTCATGAGGAAACAGTCTGCCAACCCTCGTCCCAGCTCCGTATAGCGCATCAAGTTCAATTTGTAGTCTTCGGTAATCTAGATATAGTAAAGGACTATTCAGAATGAGATATTTAAACTACGTCTTCAAAAAAAATGAGTTGCTGTAATATCTCACCTTAAAAATAAAGATATGTCCAGCGGACATAGCGGCGGCGACTAAAAATCTTCCATCGGGTGAAAACGCGACCAGTGACACAATCTGGTGCGTAAGACTCATGTTGGACTGTTTCTCCAGCCCCCTCTCAGCGTCAAAAGTCTGCAGAACTATGCCATAATTGCCGTCCAGGTCACCGAAGATAGCCAACAACGGTTCTACTGGACTCGCTTGGAATGATACGTCGACACCATTTACTATTTTCATAAAGACCTAAAAATAAAAAAAATAAACTTGAAAGATAGTGTTTTTGTGTATTTATTTAAGACTCCAGAGTCTTGGTCCAAAATTGGAACTCCAAATGAGTCTATAAGGAGGAAGTTCTCACGTATTTCTGATCGTAGGTTTCGAAAATGCTTAATATTCCGCAGTCATTCATCATTACGATGTATTTGGCATCAGGTGCCAGCAGCTGGATCTTAGTAATGTTCCTGTAACATAAAAACATTGTGTGTACCAACTTAGGAACAGGTCTGTCCGAAATTACGACAAGAAGAGTGTGTAATATATTTTATACCGCTATTAAAGTTGATTAAGAAATTGTTGCCGTTTCTTAGTACCTAATTAGAATCAACCTTCGTTCTATTTGTTGACATTCATAAGTGCTTGTAAAGAACTAAATGAAATAAATAGCCCCGTACCCACCTAGCGCACACGCTCGCGCGGCATCCTCGCGAGCCAAACGCTCGCCTGGTGTGGACGTGCCTCGGCCTGCCGCGGGCGCGCATTTGCTCGACCGAGCACGGCTCGGCGACGAGCCATCTGTTGTCGGTAAACTTGACGCGCTCAAAGGTGCCTCAGTGAGCGCTGTGCGTTAGGTGGGGACGGTTATGTTTTGGTTCGCGCGCGAAGCTACTAGACAGGTCGCGCGGCAAAAGTGGAAAGGGCATGCGCAGTATTCAATTTCTCTATATTTTGTATCGCACTTTTTGATTTTATCAGACAACAATGAGCACAAATTTTCGAAGTCTTGTACGGACATTCGTATAAAATTATTTACAGTCTGATCATATACTAGATCTCCCAGTAATCTATTTCCATATTGGTGGCGACGCTCATAATTTTTTCTAATCCAGAAGCGTCTAGGTTTTTTCTTGATACGTGACTGTTTTCGTTTCTTTAAACAATAAGCAGCTAGGAAAATAGCTGCAGCTGAATATACACGACTGTCCATTACTAATACTCGCGGACTTATGATGGCTCAGCCTGCTTCGCGAGGCGGCCTCGTGTAAATTGAACAAAACTACTGAGGCTGCCGCGGGAGCCATCGCTCGCGATCCGGACACCGAGGCTGCCGCGCGAGCCTGTGCGCTAGGTGGGTACCCAGCTATTGATTTGACTTAGACTAGGTACTCAAGTTTTTATGCATTCTTTAACGCACCTCTGCTTAACAGTGAACAAAGTAACCTCGATCTTGTCTTCCGAATCCGCAGTGATCTTATAGACGAAGCCGTTATGAGTCCACATGGTGGCCATGTCACAGAAGGAGTTGCTGACCAGCCGCTCTACGTCGTCATCCGGAGTGTGTGTCCACTCCGCCTTCCATGTCTTTCCATCTTTTTGCTTGCGTAGGAACTTGATGATTGTTGGTATGAAAATAAGTAAGGTCTCAATAACCAACGCATTCGTTAGTATCTGTCCTAATTTAGATTTATCCGCGATGGATATAGTACCCATAAATATATTACCCTTTTAGTTTAAAACAGGTAAAAATGTACTAAAAGGTGAGTACGAAAGTTATTTGTCAACTTACTCGTAAGGTAGCATCAGGTCCATAAATGAGTATACCATTGAGGAAGGAACACACACTGGTCCTTCGTTCTCCTTCCAATTTCTCTGACCACTCCAGCACTCTGATCATGGCTATGCCGTCTGTACCCATCTGTGGGACGGATTAAGCCAGTAAAATTTGCATCCGACAGGTTACAGATTTTATATAATTTTTGGACTCGGGAAGGAATCATTCTACAAAATCTGTTGGAAAGTTTATAGGTTTGCTCAACAGTAAATAGACTCCTAGAACCTTACACTGTACAAATTGGCCCTCGCATCAATAGCGTAAAGCTGTCCTTCCAGACTCCAGCAGACGCCGACAAGGGCAGGCTCAGTGACCTCCCACTCTTCCACCTGCACCTTAGCCCTCTTCATCATGAAGCACTTCTTGTAGCAGCGCGCCACTTCCCACACGTTCAGGCCTGCGCCCCAGGTCTGGCAGAGTAGCATGTGCGTGCGGCTAGCCCTGGTAGAATATTTTATGTAGTTAAAGTCAATGTAGCAAACCACATAAGCAACGAAATAAGAAAAACAAGTCTGAGTAACTACTAATTCTTAGATGAACTGGACCGGTCTCGTGTAATACTCAAATAGGTATAAGTGTCTTTTGAACTGGTTTTTGCTGTTGAAATAATCTGCCAGCTTATACGATTCAATAGCAATACTAAACACAACAATTGAATGTCAGAGAAGTGACTCACATGTAGATCTGTTTGCGATGTACGACGCCGGTCTCCACGCTGATGAGACGTTGGTTAGTACGCCAACACCAGATGCTGACCACGTAGTTTGGGAAGCCGCTGAACCCAGCGATTAGGTCACTCTCCATCATGCAAATTGCTTTGTATCTTTTCACATCCGGGTCTGAAAGATCATCGAGCTACTGGATTATATCGACGTTCCAATCTCATAAACCTATACCATCTTCAATCAATTAGGTTCAAGCGATATAGAAGATCAATTTGCCTATTTACCTTTCAGTTCAGCCAGTAGAAAGAACCTAGGATAAGTCATTACGAATATTCTCGGATTCTTCGTCTTCTCTGCGAAGGCGAACATTAAGGATCGATGACCTGTAGAAAGGTAATGAAGATAGTAAAACACTTAACCTTCCAAACAAGAACCCAAGTCTCAGGAGGGGTTCTAAGCAAACAACGTACCAGCCAGTGCATCGACGCCATCGCCTTTCGATTGGTCATTAGCAACATATACAATTTCCGTATTCGCTTTGTAGTTAAAGAATATAATGTAGATGTCGTTAGCGACCACGAACACATCCTTGCCGATAAAGGTCATCATATCTAGATTGTGAGGGTTGACCCATCTGAAGAACCAAGAATTAAAATTTAAGATGGTTATCAGCATAAAGATAAGGGATTACAAGCTGACTGACAGACTGCTTGCTGTACCAAAAATGGACAGGAGTTAGTAACACATACCTACACTGAAATTCCTCAGTTTATTTATATTAGAAGGAAATCAGCAAATAAGTGAGGCGTAAAGTACCAGTTAAGTATTAATTCCTATTTACTAATTTAGTTTTCCTGACCGCAAAATAATTTATACTAGCTTCTGCCCGCGACTTCGTACACGGAACATGTCGCTTATGCCAGCGATATCGGGTCGTCAAAATGAAAAATCTTAAACGTCTGATGTCGAATTCTAAGAGCCCGGGGAAACGACGGGTTGCGCGAGACGATTCGAGATGTTTCAGACTTTTCATACCATACCATACCATTGCATTGTATTGACTGCCTTTTAAGAATGTATGGACAACGCCATCTATCGGTAAACGCGCGAGAAAGCTACATAAAGCAATCCGTGTGAAAAACAGCGACACCGTCACACTACGAAGGGCAGAAACAGCTTTAATTTTCATCAATATAGCTTAAAAACTGACGAAGTTTCATAGACACTTACCCCCCCTTTTTCACCCCCGTTAAGGCAGAATTTCCAAAAATAATTATTGCGTCATTCTTAATTTCTAACCAAATAGCCAAATATTAATTTT
>NWSH02000505.1:15020746-15031540 GCA_002382865.2 Heliothis virescens
TGCACTCCCTATTCCCTCACTCTCATAACCCGATGGGACGGCAATCCGACACGACCGGAGAGAGATCAGGCGCAGGACCGACATTAACGTGCTCTCCGATGCACGGGTGTATCAATCACCAACTTCCAACTCCGGGCTGCTTTATGAAAGTTTCTAAAACCCACAAAGCGATTTCGGCCCGTCCCGGGAATCGAACCCGAGACCTCGTGATCAGCAGTCGACTATGCGACAACTAGACCAACGAGGCAGTATTATTATTATTCTGATATATAAGCTATATGTCTGCCAAGTTTCATCTAAATCCGTTCAGTGGATTCTGAGATTAGCGCGTGCAAACAGACAAACAAACAAACAAACAAACATTCAAACATACAAACATACAAACAGACAAAATTTTTTTTTCGAATTCTTACTCTTCTTTCAATTTCTAATAACCCTACATATTTTGTTTTGTAAAAATATTAAATGTACAGACACGATTTTTTTACTGTTTTATTATATGTATAGATTAAGTACTTGGGTACAATTGTACCGATTGTTTTGTACTCATTTACTTGAATTATACCACAAAAATTGTATCATACTGCCGTAATATCCGCTGCAAAAAGACTACTGAATAACTTGAGCTACGAGCTTGAGTAGGTCCTGACTATTCGTAGGAACATACTTCATTCTTTGTTGAACGTGTGATTCACTACAAGAAACTCATATTGCAGCCTCTATATTCTGACTATCAAGAACAAACATTGTAATTGATTCTAATTGCGTTTGTTTTATTATTTGCCCTTAAAGGGTGACTCATAACG
Organism: Heliothis virescens; assembly: GCA_002382865.2. NCBI lineage: Eukaryota > Metazoa > Arthropoda > Insecta > Lepidoptera > Noctuidae > Heliothis > Heliothis virescens. The sequence continues at coordinate 15,021,553 of NWSH02000505.1, forward strand.
AAGGGCCTAACCGGCCCATAACGTTGAGCGTTTAATTATCTTGTAAGTACGTTCCATTACGTCCTGATCGAGTTTGAATTTACGTTGCCATAAAAGTTTGATACGAAGAAATATTTACCTGTACCTACCTATATTATTAAATACTGAAATACTGTTGTTATTTCCATGTTCAACATTCTAATTTAAATAAGGATACCCGCAACTTCCTGTACCCGGATAAAAAGTAGCATATCTCATTCTCCAGGACTATCCATGTCAAATTTTAATTATATCGATTCAGCCGTTTTGGCGTGAAAGAGTGTCGAGCAATAAAGTTTCGCATTTTTTATATTAGAAAGAATGGACAATGTGTGTATCAAAATAATGTTGAAATTAGGTACCTCACTTTTGGGTCGTAACGATCATCGCCTTCCTCTATTTCTTCTTGTATTACGTTTGTTGCCATTTTTGATATTTTTTAAAATTATTTCTAATGCACAAATGTGACCTGTGTGCACCAAAAAATATATTGTTTTTGACGGTTATAAATAACAGCTTTCGTTTCCTAGCAACATATTTTTTTTGTATTTACCGCTGCCGGGGCAAAAAAGGGAGGTAGGAAAAAAATCATCAAATTGTATAAAATGTTAATAATCAAATTTATTTCAGTCAAAACAGTGCACTGTTTGAACTTGTACTTAATATTAAAATAAAAATATTTTACAAAACTTCTATAGAGCAATAATATTCATCATCATAAATTCTGAATAAACAGATTCACGCACTGGAGTAAAAGTGAAACGAAACGTAATCGTCGGATCGGAGAGCTGTCAAAGTTCTGAACCACGGATGGGCAGTGATTTATGATTTTGATAAGAAAGACAGAAAAATAGTATTAGAAATGTGTATAGTGTATGATTTTCTAGGGCAGTTTAATTGTATAAAATGTAAAAAGTGTCAGTGTAGTAATTAAACCACCATCATGTAAGTTATGGCGATTTGCGTAGCCTTGTAATTGAGTGATGTTTATTTTCTTATTTCGAGTTATTTATGAAGGTTTTATTATTGTTTGATGATTTTCTGTGTTATGATTGCGTGCAGGGAGAACTTCACCGGGTCTATGGATGATCCGGTGGCGCAAAGATGGAATTCGTCGTCGATAGACTTCGCGGATTTAACAATAGATAGAAACTTTGCCCTCCTGCTAGTGTCGCTAATATCCGCGATACTATGGATCGTTTATATAACGTACTACAACAGCCGTGTGCTGGGCTACATCCTGACCAGGCTCATCAACAAGTTCTATTTCCAAGATGACAATTTCAAAATAGGTGAGTGACCCATTTATGTGTGCACCTAGTTCATGTTCATGATCAAACTATATTTGATTTCTAGGCCAGGGAACCCACACATGCTCTGAATTACTCATACTTTTAGGTGGACAAATATTTTTTGTGACTTATGCCTTAATTTTTTTGATAATAATCAGTAAATTAGTTGCTGATATTATTCAAGTACTTGGTAAATATATTGTTGTGAAATTTCTTTGACTGTTTTTGGTTGTTGATACACTCAGTGCATGTGAACGAGACAAAATATAGATAACATACAAGATTATCAGTTACAGATAGTAAACTGAGGCAACATATAATGAGTAATCAAAATATGACAATAAACACTTATATACTTCTACACTTCTGTGACAGAAAAGAAAATTAAAATTGTAATCCAATATAATTTTAGTTAACTTTATAAATTAGTTGTACTGTAAATATTGGTATTGCTTTGTATTTGTAGGGCCTACACAATCCTGTTTACTGTTTATTTAAATAAACACAAGTACCTAAATACTTCATGCTTATGATTGAAAATCTTATACAAATTAAGATATTTACTTTCGGTAGAAATAAGGTCAATTTAAATTTCTCTTTTGTAATGTGATATTAATACAATACAAATATCTGTTATGTATTAAAGAAGTAATTACATATATTAAAATAAATAGCATTATTATTTACAAATAAAATGAAGTAAAAAACACAATATCAGATAAAGATAGTCAGGTTACAATATCTATTTTTAATTAATAGGATGTGTACTGAATAACTAATGAGAATAGTCCACATACAACAATTTTATATTAAATTCTATAATTTTTCTGTATGTTTGAGCCTAGCACCTCCGTAATAGCTGTACTTCTATAGGATGTTGCTTGATGTTGTGAAAACATAATTAAGTAAATCCAGTATATAATATAAAGTATTAAAGAAATATTTTTTATCTCTACAATACAACACATATGAATCACTCCCATCTGTATGTCTGTCAGTTTGCCTTGTTTGACGGTAAAACTTCATAATGTTATCAAAACATTATAACAAATGAGGAATATTATTATATTAATGCTGATTACTTGATGACTCACTCTATTATAATAAAAAGGATGCATGGAAAGTGACCATGAAATATAATTTAGTATTCAAATTGTAATTTATAAATGTGAAAGTATGTCTGATGTGAAATTTGTGCGAAGTATGTTTGTATAGTACTGTCGAAAAAACAATGTATGCATACGTTATGTGAACAACCAGAAATTTCTTGAATCAAAAAAACAATATAACAATCTGAACTAAATACAAAATATATCACTCAACATTATTAACTTTCCTATGTGTTTTTTCTGGAAAGAAATGACAAAACAAACTCTAATGTACATGGTGGTGAAATAGATTGTTTAACATATTCGTTGCAAGCTTAGGTGCTAAAGTGTGTCTATGTGCTTTATTTGCAGGGTCGTTCACCCTCAATGCCCTGTCTGGTAAGATAATGTTCCGGGACATAGTGTACATCAACTATGACTACAGTCTACGGATACAGGACGGCTACTTGATATTCAGGTGGTGGCGCTCCTATGTGCCTAAGGATGTTTCTGAAGGTATGAGCATTTCATTTTTTATTATTGAACTAAGTAGTTCTGTAATCATTCTTCAAATTCTTACCATTAGCTAATAGACATTTTAGAAGGTTTCATCTAATTAGGATCATAAGCAACTAAATAGGATTAGATAATGTTAAATGTCTTTGTTATTACACGCACACTTACATGCGTTGTTGTTAATGCTAATCATTCGTCCTTGTGCTACAGGAAAATGTTCAATGTCAATACATCTGCTAATTAATATTACGTGTCATTAACTTCGCAGACCTGTCACACTCGGACACGCGACTCTCAATCATGCTAAACGGCTTCGAGCTACACTTCTATAATCGCTGCGATTTGTACAACGAACTTGAGAAAATATTCGGTCTCGAGCCGGTTATCAAGCAACAGAATGACGACGACTATACCGACCGTGATAAGGCTATGAATGATGCCAACGAGAAACGCAGACGGGCGCAGGAGACTGTGAGGTCTGAAGCCGCTATGGCTCGCACGTGGCGAGACCTCATCCCAGTCATCAAAATCGATATCTGTTCAGGGAGAGTAGTTTTCGGAAATAGATTAGTCCCAACCACGTTGTCTATAAGCGTCGAGGAGTCCCACTTAGTGTACAGTACAAAGCCCCCAGCCTCCAGTTTAGATCATCTTATGCACTTTGTCAAAGCGAAAGCAGAGAATTGCAAAGTAATGCTCGCGCCTAGTCCTAATTACACGTCGATGGTTGACGAACCGCCGCGGTACATGGGAGAGGGATTCGTGGTCATGAGCTCCAATTATATCGAAGTATACTTCTATATGGACGAGCCAGGCTTAGTGCCAGAACAGCCTGTCCTATTGCAGTTAGCCAATGGAGATATCGTCGAGTCAGCTCCTCCCATCTGGGGCGTGGATATCAAATGTGGAAAGGGAACAGACTTCAGCTATGGGCCTTGGGCGGATAGACAGAGAGATCATCTATTCAAATTCTTCTTCCCACCGAATTATAAAAATTTAGAAGTAACGCCTCAGCCAAAGCCTGGAGACATAAGACAAACCCAGTCATTTGATATACGACTGTCAACTCTAAACGAGGCCACAATTGATATTCTATTTACGAAGAATAAGGAAACTAACGCGGTGCATATAAACATTGGTGCTGGTTCATACCTAGAAGTAACACTGCCATGGATAGTGTTACAGGACGGGTACACGACCAAAATAACCGGACAATTGTTACACTTGGAAGCTACCACGAGTTTACAGTATCGAAGCTTAGCTGAAAGTGAAACATTGGAGTACACTGTCAAATGCCATTACCCACTTGTGTGGAACCACCATCAATGTTGGCAGTTAAGTCTGACAGGTTGTAAAGCCACGACACACCTAGTCTACACACACATAGACTTCTTTCAAGATCTCATTAACGACTGGTCGACAAAAGCTCGGCCAGACATCTTACACTTTGTACCTTATACCTGGAAAATATCGTTGTTACTCAAAGAATGTGAAGTAGTGACGGTAAGCAATCAGTACAACTGGATAGACTGCAGTTCTACTAATCAAGAAAATAACCATGTCGCTTTCTGCGGCGATCTCCTCGACGTGTCATTCGATTTGCCGTTCGTAGATTTCTTGCCAGATTTTATTCCACTTAAGATCTGGGTCCAAGGCGAGGCTGTAGACATGAGTCTTTACCTGCCCGAGGTGAACACATCAAAGCTACTTCTTTTATCTCTCGATAAGAATATGAAGCTAGTTCCTTGCAGACTAAAAGCTTCCAAATGGAGAAGAAAATGCGTCAAGTCACAGGGTTGGGTGGACTGCTGGTCCGTCCCTATTGTGGCGCTAAGCGTCAGATATAATTATCATCCCATTCCTCCTTTGGGCCCCGAGCCTCAGGCAGACATCACTACACCGGAAAAAGAAGAAATTCTCTTGTCACCGATGAGAATACCGAGGATGAGGAAACAACCCCAAATAAACTGGACATTAGATGGAAATAAATTCGACAGAACAACGTTACCACCTGATAAGGTCAGCGTGGAACTCGAAGTGGGACCCTCTATCCTACTGGCATATGGAACTATTATTACAAGCTTTATGAATTTACTAGAAAATATCTTTGGTGAAGATCAAACATTTACTGACATGCAAAAAACCCCAAATATGGAAACCTTTTATTGGTCCAGTGAGAATACGAAACTAAACGATAAGAGCAGTGTGAACCAACATACTGAGATATCAATAGACGACTCCACCGACTCAAGTAAGGGTCCTTTTGACCCCCGACATTACAGACCTTTGGACGTGACAGTGTCCATTATAATCCACGACATACAAGCGCACTTAGTTAAAAATTGTAGTGAAAGTGAACCGCCTTGTCCAGTCATACTGATCGAACGATTTGGATTTGAAATGGACAAAAGTTTCAGAGAGACCAAATTGCAATTACTTTTGAGTCCATCAATATTAGTGTCAGCTAATAACTTATCTCGGTCGAACCCCACCAACTCGGGAGCCTTGTACCAAGGTCACTTGATGCTCTCGTCCTTCCAACTACGAGGTAACGGCTTCTTCAGCGACACCAACCGAACGGTCGAAGAGGATACTGTGGAGTACGCCTGGATGATGGAACTCCAGCTAGGTCAGCTGACTGGGCGCCTCACACTGCCCCAACTGTATCAAATAATATCATCATTAGAAACGTTCTTGCTTCTTATATGTGATAGCGAAAACGAATTAGTGCCTCCCAACCCTGCTAGACAATGTCATCACGGATTAAACAATGTAATGTGCGCAGAAACAGACCTTACATTAAAATACAGATGTCCAACAGCAAATGAAATCAAATACAAGATGATTCGAGTCGCGATTGATCTCATTGACATTTACATCGCAGATTCCAACACTACGCTACAGACGTGGATCTCTCCAGTCAGACTAAGCTTTTGCAATTTACACGGCTCCGGATTCGGAACGGGCGTGACCGGTTTATTGCCAAATATAAAATTAGCTCTCTACACTCAAACTAATATGCAAACTAATACTCATCACCACTCAAATGGTAGTAACAACAGTCAGAACAAACCGCCTGAAAGTGATAACTGGGTAGGGGTTGGCTCGGTAGCCTTGGGCCCTCTACTTATCGAAGCTGCCTCATCACTGCCCCAAACGCCTAAAAACCTACACTTAGTCCAACAAAAGTTCTTGAAACTTCACGACGATAAGACGAAACGACTTTGGTTCTTGTGGCCAGTTGAAGGAAAGAGTTCGCAATGTGGTTGTACCGGGGGATGTGCGTTCTTCGGTTCTAATAGAAACGGTCCTAATTTCTTGAAGCCAAACCCGAACGATTTGAATGAGGGAATCAATGTGGCCATGTTTAACATCATAGAAACGACGCCAGGCGAGTACGGGTACGGACAGAGTCTGTTGCATCAGGGTCAGCTCGTGTTCCATACGCCGCCATACAACAGTTTGAATGTCTGTCTGCAACCGACAAATGTGTCCACTTTAATACCTTCGCCATTACCGCAAAACTTAAACAAGTCCCCACAAAGTGCTGAACGTCGAAGCCTCACAAGAAGATTCTCTTACACAAGCATGAGCAAAGGAAGTAATAATCTTCTGGTATCTAGTACGAAGAGCGATGTTCCTTATGCTCGCTTAGTAGATTCATCTGTGCCTTTGGGAAGCACTAAAATTGATAGCGATTCCAAACTCAATAAGAGTATATTGAACGTTCCTCAGATGGAAAGCAGTGTTTCAGATTCCAAGTTGGCGCTAAGTTGCGGCGCCAAAGATAATGCTAATGTGACGGGTAAAAAACCGACTCCAGCTGAAACAGAGTTTGTTGTACCTAAAGTGCCTGTGAGAAGCGTAGCTGTATCTGAATCACATTATTCATTGAACTCTCAAGTGCCACCAGAAGACACCCTTCCCGCTGAGGTACAAAGAACCATGTCTATTACAAGCGAAAACCATTCCGAAGCTTTCTTCTCGGCTGACGAGGACATGTTCCCAAGTCGGTCTTCTAGTTTGAAGCATTCATTCGGCAGTCGCCATAGTAACCCCAGAGATAAGAGCTCCTTTGGTATCAACGATATAACGAACGAGAAATGGACCAGTTCAGCGCCCAAGTCTGAGGCGGTAGACATTCCAGATACGATAAGTAATTTGAGCACTGGTGTGCAACCAGATTCTGAAAGTGGTTCTGTGTCATCAACCTCATTTATTTCTGCTATCTCCTCACAAGAAGATATGACGCTAGTAAATCTACACATGCAGACAAACAAACCCATAGTAGACTCGCCGTTACTAATGGCAAGTTACATGCATAACTTACCACAGTACAAATGTCCTAACTGGACCTGCTGCTCCCTGCCCAGCGGAAGCGACGTCTTCACATTACCGCTATTTAAAAGAGCCGATGACGGCACCTTAGTTTATGTTGGACAAAAATATCTGCCAAGCTTCGAACCAGTCGGAAAAATTAACATACTCAGACTGATATCTAAGAAAGATCATAATAATCAGAACCAGCATGGACCTTACTCCAATTTGCCCCCACATTTTAATTCGCAAGTGAAAGCTCATCCCTACCCACAAGGCTGGTGGGATGTTCAACAGACAGTACAAGACAGCCAAGAGAACACCACTGAGAAGAGTACTACATCAACTGTAACGACCACAAGTGACTCCAAAAGCGGGTTATTCGTAAAACTTCGAGGAGAAATCGATATAATGCTGACCCCACTTGTACTAGAAAGCACACAAAAGTTCGTAGAGTCCCTTACTCCGGTATTAGCCAACATACATCCAATAACAGTGATAAATCATTTGCGTCTGCTTTGTATATCTACAGTGTCAAGTGCAAATGTGTTGAAACAAAAACAGTACGTTCAGAACTGGCTGCCGCAGATGCAGGACAGAAGCCAATCGAACCTGGTGACGGATAAGGACGACAAATGTAAACTTGCTACGATACCCCATTCGAATGTGTATGAAGAGAGCATTTGTGAGTCGTTGCAAGCGACGGTCACCATTCCCAAAGTCAACATGATCTTTATCCAGTCTTCTGTAGTGGAGGACATGATATCATTCTCAGCTTTAGACAATATTCAGGACTTGACGTGCGTATCTCTATTCGGAGTATCAGTAGAGAATATCATAGCGAAATACGTGAGCACGAGGAAGAATTTGGAATCCGTGCAATTGTACTACAGACCTACACTAAGGACTTTGGGGAGTAAGAAGTCGTTTGGCATAATGAAGGGTCCGCGTGCGTTGATTTCTGCGCAGACTTCTGGAAAGAGACGTGGTCCTGAAAGAGGGGAGCCTGTTTATATTGAGGCTTCGCAACAGCAGTGTGAAGATACTACAATCACTTTGAATGTCGGTGAGTAGAAAACCCCTTACTTCGCTCAAGTATTTTGTACCCTAGAGTTTTTTCATGGATCTCTTTTTTCTGTGTGTAGGCAAAGTCCACGGTCAACTACGCCGCATACGCAATGAGTCCTCTCAACTGAAAGACGTCACAATCACGGGCATACCGTGCCAACATTCCAAAGTGTCCTTCAAGTTCATTCGTGTTGACTCCTGTGCTAAGGGATGTGAATCCATGGTAAGTGGTAAAAAGACTGGTCTGGTCACTGTGATTTGAACTCAGTGGTTTGAGTGATAAGGTTGATTTTTATGTCTGCTTTTTCTAGTGTTGCCAAAACGGCACAGCGACAGAAGGCCAAAAGGACACCCCCATCGGTTTCATCATGTTCGAATGTGGACTCGAAGGCATCTCAATAAAAGTGTCCAAACATTCACAATCTCACAAACCACAGACACAAACCGAAGAGAAGAAACCCCTCAGACCTGACAACGAGAGCTGCAGAGAATCTGTCAAGTCAGCTGAAGAGACTAAACCTGAGAAAGACAGGAGTACGAAGAGCAGGACTTCGGGTATCGAAGACCTGTTCAGAAAGAGAGACTCCAGTTCCAAACCCAGTACTCCGAATCTTGGAAATGCTCAGCCCCCTCCCGTGCCCCCTCCTCCTGAACCTTTGACTCCTGGGCCTGAGGAGCCTTCGAACAATGATAGCACTACCACCGTGGTACCTCTCAAGGACAATGGGAACACGTCATCTTGCGCAATAGACTTAAAAGTGGTGTGGTTTAACTTCGCTGCTCCTCCAAGGACTCCTATTACGAAGAAGATCGATTATACTAGGTAAAGTAGAGTTTATATACTCAACATTTTTACGGCTTCTTATTTATTTTCATGACCACAGCTATATCTACTGGAATTTACGAGAAAAATTGTATTGCACATTCTAGACTCATAACACTGAGGTTCTCATGATTACAAGGTGGTCTTTCATTCACGCGACCGCACCTAGTAGTCGTTATGGTCGTTACTTAGCCACGCGCCTCGAGGACTTGCACTAGTGACAAAATTAAAGTTGCTTATTTCCTTATGTCGAGTGTTTTTTAGTTTTGCTCTAAGGCTCTAACCTTCAAGATTGCATCTTTTCATCAATTCATTTATTACTCTTCTATCACCTCCAGATTGGACTGGAACCTGTTAAGCACAGCCTCCCCGGCTATCAACGCGTGGATGAACCCGTGCAACCGCCTCGGCATTCGCGTGGTGGCGCTGTACCGCGCGTACGCGAGGCGGCTGACTGCCACCGCCGCCAGTCTTATGGCTGCGGCGCTGGATCTGGCGCCGCATCATACCTTGCCTAAGGTATGTGGTAGCTAGAAATAGGTGTATTTATGTAACATCAAGTTTTCGTCCATTTAGAACCGTTGAGTGTTTAGAAGAGATAGTAAAGTATTGTCATGACCAAAAACACATGGGAAGTGGTGGTTTTTAGAGGCTGCCTCATGTCATATTGATTCTATATTATAAAATGTACCTACCACCTGTATAACATACTAGCCGTTTTCCCGCGGTTTCACTCGCATCCCGTGGGAATTACTGCCCGTACCCGGATAAAATATAGCCTATGTCACTCGTGGATAATGTAGCTTTCGAATGGTGAAAGAATTTTTAAAATCGGTCCAGTAGTTTTTGAGCCTATTCATTACAAC
>NWSH02000505.1:15033636-15057676 GCA_002382865.2 Heliothis virescens
CCCGTACCCGGATAAAATATAGCCTATGTCACTCGTGGATAATGTAGCTTTCGAATGGTGAAAGAATTTTTAAAATCGGTCCAGTAGTTTTTGAGCCTATTCATTACAACCAAACAAACAAACAAACAAAGTTTTCCTCTTTATAATATTAGTATAGATGGAATGCTAATAAAGAATTTTTGAGTCGTTTTCACGTTCAAAAACTGCTTATTTTCAACTTATTTTTTAATTGGAAAGCTTTTTGATTTTGATTTGAATAAAGAGTCTTTTTTGGAGCACAAAATACTTGTCGCTATTTTAGGAGAACGATATCTAACTACTCAATCAATTATAAATAGAAACGATGTCTCTTTTGTTATATTGGTGTTCACCTTCTATAACTTCTGACACAAAAAGTAAGATGCCTGAAAAAGTATGTCTATAATTCCACAACAGAGTCGCTACGGCCGCCATACGCCGATGGCTAAGCAACTTCGCGAGGAGCCTTCCCTACAGCTATGTGCAGTGCTACTGCGGTACGCGCTGCAGGCTGACGCCGCCGCCGTGCAGGCCGACCTGGCTGAGAGACATCTGCCGTCGTTGTCTACGTTGAGACAGGTAATTTATATGTTCCGGGTTAGTAATCCTGGAATACTAAAGAGTTATTGTCAGTCTTGGAATAAGAAACTTTAAGTTTGGCTGTATTTCAGCAAGATAATTTAAATCCCAAACTTGTTTTTATTATCATGATATCAGCTTTTATATTATGTTCGGTCAATTCCAGGGTGTGATAGTGCTGAGCCGTCAATGGAAGAACATCCTCTACACGCCACTACTGCTAGAACATAACTACAAGAGCAAGGTCATGAAGCCGCTCAATGTTACCTTCGCGTTACCTGATCTTTTGGAGGTAAGTCTTAACTAAATGTTAGAATGGATGAACTAGGGATGTAAAAAAGTAAAATGTGAGTGTCAGTGTTGTATAACAGATACTATTAGAATACAATTTGACACAAAGGTTAATGATCTAGAAATGTTGTTATTGGTTTAATTCGGTCTTCAACTAAATTCTGAGAACAAGTACGTGCATGTAGCCATACCCCTCTCCGCTTCACCCGCTGTTATCTAAAATGGGTTTCCGCGCAGGGACTCGCGCAATGTTCTGCGACAGCAAAAGGATTGACGTGAACTTTATGCTTATGTTTTTTTCCTTGATTTAGGATTCAGTAGAAGGATGGCAAGAGTATCCTTTGGAGACAGAAGCACTAGACGAGAATTGTCTATTACTCAATATGGACGTCGATAAAGTCAACCTGCCTGGTGAGTACTTACCTTTCTACAACATGACACCGTTTTACATTCAAAGTAAATTGGACTTTAATGTGATAACAATTAGGTTCTATTTCAAATAGCTGCAAATTTGTATTTAAAACTTTATGAATATAAATTACATGACGTTTGTCAGATGTTTGAAGTAAGACCAGATGTGACTTAAGTATTATATAAAAATTATTTTATTTAATATTTTGCTTATTTATCAAAATTGTTATGAAATTGTATTATACCGTATATATTAATATGTAATACAATTATGCCACAATAAAGCCAAACATATAAAATATCAGTACTGCTAAACTCACAGTATCTCGCAATTGGCTTTTAAATGATATATTATTTTGGAATATTTATTGAAATTAGTTTTATAGATTACAGTAAATTATTATCATATTATGTGTTAAAGTTAGAGTGTAGTTTAATTAAATAAAAGCATTTAAGCTCAAAAAGCTGTTCCAATAAGAAAAATGTGATAGCTTCACCATCATTTATTGTGTACCATTAAAACATGCGTGTACGCAATTTTTAAACTTTATCATGCAATCATTCCCAGAAAAGATGAGAAATGAGAATGTAGTCTTCATGTTATGACCTGACTTCAAAAATCTATAAAACTAATTTGAAACTTATTACTTTTATTATTTACTATTATTACAATTACAACATAATTAACACGATATCGTTTGTGGGTGAAGCGTCCGGCGCGGCGGCTAGCCCGCGACCGCACTCGTTCCCATCCACGCCGCCCTCCGGTTCGTACACCTGACACTTTGTGTTGTGCTGCTCACGGGGATTTGTGAACCTTATTTCTGTTAGCATAGAGTTGGAATTTCTTTCTTCTGCTGACTTTGATAACCTGGGTCAGTTTCTACGATAATGCAAATATTTTGCGGTAGTTTTCTCGCCAATTACTACAAGAAGTGTTCTAATCAATTTTGTCTAAAGAAGGGAAAATTCTTGTCAATAACGACTATAAATTGGTGCACTCGGATTTCTCAAGATTTATTGAACTACAGAGGTTTTGATTGCACATTAAATATAGAAGCATTGTTATGCGCAAACGCATCGTACCAACGCTAACACTGGACTGATTACCAGTGCTACACTGCGTTTTGGTGTCACACATAACATTTGGTGTGTCAATTACAGAAAAAGTTTAAAAAATAATCTTTTTATTCTTCTAAGGTTCACAGGTCCCCAAAGTTTGAGGTTGTTTGTTATGCTACCTCAGATTTATCTCTTTGAGCATATAAAAATGTAGTGTTCCAGTTTTCTATAATTCGGCCAATACTGTACAAAATTTAAAAAGTATCTTTTATTGTGACAAAAATACTGATGAAACGATATTATTAATATTCTTCTTTATGTCAGCAATTTAGTGGATAAAAAGTCATCTTTAGTAAGAAAACTTGACAAACCATGACATCAACATGATGTATCATGTTCAATCGCGTCACTAATCAATGAATTGGCATTTTAATCGATATGACAAATGCGAGTAATCGATAACTTGCAATCGTTTCATCACTATTCTATACGATTACCATAACAAACGGTCTCACAGCGTGTGTTATGCGATTCCTGTTCTGTTTGTCTTGACTGTTTACGACAGCATGGACTGATCATATACCTACATATATCTACTAAATATGTCACTATATATCCTTATGTTCAAATAATGTTAATCCTTGCTAACTTTCATTGCCAATCCTTCATCGATGTTTCTGCAATAGTCTCTTCATAAAAAGTGTTTTTTATGTCATTAATTTTCCTTTTTACAAATGTTTTTTTAACGAAGTTTGATAGTGATGTTACCCTTGCCTGATCTAGTTTTGTTGGTCAATGTATGTGTCAGACATTTTCCTATATTCAATCTCTAACTGTCGATGTATCAATAATGAATCCTGCGCTTATTTTAATTAACTATGAAAGGATTGGCCGTCGCTTCGCTTTCATGTTCACCATTTATAAATATGACTTGTAAATTACTGAGTTTTATCAGCTTAAATATAAAGCTATATATACATACTTCTAAGCTATATATGAATGTCTGTTTCTAATGCCATGTTAATGTATGTTACCGCTCTATTCCTCCTTGTATTCCTGCCAGAATCTGTATATTATCTATAAACTATAAATACATTCAGTCTTCATAATATGCAATATTTCTGATTCAAAAAATCCGAAAATTTAACCGGATCGATATTTTATAAAAAATCTTTATCTAGAGATTCATTTTAGCAACATGCCTTCATTGAGTACAAGGCAATAATTATTTTTTATTTCAATGTCACTATAATTAAATATGAATGCATTTTACAGTGACAAAGAATTTTAAATTAATCTACCATTTCTAAGAAAAAAAATCTTCTCACATTATCATCTATCTTCATACACCACTATCATATAGCACAACCCCCCTTAAAGTTAACGCTCCCTACATATGGTGTGCTAATCCCCCCAGTGCGTGGCGCACAGAGCAGCCGCGCGAGCCTGGTGTTCCCCTCGCTGCCATTCTCCACCAGGAAGCCCGTGTTCCATGACGACGCCATCGCTAGTGAGTAGTGCATTGCTAGTTTTGTTACGATATTACTTGTTGTTTGTGGGTGGAGAGCGTCAGTGGATATATTCGGTCGAAGGAAAACTGTAAGTATAGGGGCACGAGTAAAAAGTATGTGTATCGGTGAGTAATTTTTTGTCGGATGTGTTAATGAAATGAAGAGTTATATTTTAGAAATCATAGCTAGAAGTCCAGTGATGCTAAATTCTCCTACATATGTATAATGGTCCAAAATAGGTGGTTACGATTAATTCTAGCAATTCAGACAACAAATGAAATATTTGTCTTCGTTTGTTTTATTTTTAATTCTATGGATTATGTGATAATTTTATTTTATGTAAGCGGCAGTTCCAAATTTAGCCTTATAGCTGACAAATTGCCTAACCCCCTTCTCAGTAGATTACGGGACCCTGAAGGAGGACCTGCCGACAGTGGGCTCCAACCCATCACTGTACTCCCCACACGGCAGCGACGAGAACATCAAGAACGATCGCGCCAGAGAAGACCTGTACCAATGGATGGCCAAACAGGAGCCTATCAAAGTGGTAAGTCTTCCTGATGCATGCTGGAATCAAGAACTTGATAGCTCTATTGGAGTTACGCATGCGTTTCTACTTGCAAAAACATATCAGTATCTGGCTAGTCTTTTCTCAACTATGTTGGGGTCGGCTTCCGGTGGAATCGAATGCAGCTGAGTACCAGTGTTTTATATTGAGTGACTGACTATCTGACCTCCACAACATTTGATGTTTATTCACTTAACACAGAGATAAATACTTTAGAACAACATGCTATCTCCGTTTCACTTTTTCGATGTTGCCAGTGACAAAACTGATTAAATGAAACGTAAACTAAACTTGTTTAGTGTAGTAACAGTGGTCAAAATGTTTAAATACAATCAATTCAAAAATATATTTCTTGAATGTCTCATGCATGATCACGAAATATGTCAAAGTCAGTACCGAATATATTTCTATACCATGTCAATAATACTTCAAAGAAGGTGCAAACGACACCTTCCAATCGTAGAACCATCGCATGACGTAAACACACAGCATGTTGACCGGGGTGACCAACTAACTCGCAATCCATACCATCGTCCATTACTGGTGAAGTACAGCACGGGTGTAATTCCACTAACCAGGAGGCAAAGAGCAAGAAGCCAATAATCCCCCCTTCGAAGATGAACCCGCGCGCGGTGGCCGCCGCCATGCCCGCCTGCAGCCTCTACCCGCTGCAGGGATCCCTCATGCTGCTGGATGCACACCTGGTGTTCCAGCCGTTCTTGGCTGCGCTGGGCGTCTCGCCGCATCAGGTTACGCAGGGTATGTTGGTTTATTTTTTGTTGTTGTTCATTTTCAATTATTCTCAGATGTGTTATATGTATATGAAATACTATAATATTTTTTACGAATTTGTTTCTCAAGTCTTATAGAAAAAACTGCACACAATATTGTATTACAATGAAATGGAATTTGCCTTTGAGGATTAACGTTTACGATTAAAAAAAAACAATAAAATAAGGGTGAAAGCTCAGGCGCCCAGAATTTATGTAGATTACCTCCCAGTACAAATCAACAAAACATTTAATTTCACATATTAGACTTTTATATCAAGTCATCAAGCCAATACACTAATCTCCATGATCCAGGTGAATCGAAAAACAAGAGCGGTTCAGGCGAGGGCGGCAACAGCGGGCCGCCAGCGCTGGACTCGCTCGGCTCCAAGCTGTCGCTCGTCGCTTGGATGGACATGTTCCGCATCGACATCGTCGTCAGCGACCTCGCCGCCAGGGCCAGTCGGCAGGCCGGGAAGGGGAAGAGTGAGTTGTGTCATATAAATGACAACTACAAGGGATAAATACCATAAAAAAAAAAATTGACAGTACAAAAACTGTAATCTGTTTATGATCGAGAGGTTTTTAGTTGTTATGTGTTTTTAGGGTTCCGTACCCAAGGGGTAAAACGGGTTTTTACTTTTAAAACACTTTTCAATAAAGGGAATTTTCTCAAAAAATTACAAGGAAGTGCCCAAAAGATATCCGTTGATTTAACCAAGTACCGAGTTTTACCAAGGCAACTGAACTCATTAATCAGTCAAACCTACTCACCTAATACTATAAATCTTTTTATCACCCAGGTAGCCAAACCCACGCGACAATTCCATCAGAAACACCGGCCTTCCTGTGCGAGAAGGTGTCCATAGATGTAGACTTGAAGAAAGTGGCAGACATGGCGGTGGACGACCTTATACAGAGACAGAACGTGCTGTACATATCGAGAGGACAGCTCAAGAAGCATATTAGTACTATGCTCAACTTCAATATCAGCATACGATTCATTTCACAACAGGTTTGTCTTCATATAGCACAGAAAATAAAATTATGAAAATTCTGAGTTCGTATATGAATGTCAGGGTGTTCTTTTAACATGATCAGCAATTATTTTGACTAGTCTTGATACGTTGATTCTATAGAAGAAAATAAATTGTTTATTAGTGAAATTCGTTGCAATAGTGACACTTCTTTGACCGAATATTTTAGTATAAAAGCATCATCAATTTTTTTATTGTCCCACTCACACAGAGAAGAATAGACATATCTGTATATTTTATTCAATCAAATATAACTCCTGTAATGTGTCTATCCAGGTGAACATGCCACTACTGCGTCTGCTGCACCAGATCAGCAACATGTACCAGAACGTGAAGGACACGCAGATAGAACTGCGCACGCAGACCAAGATCTCGCACCGACAGAACAAACATACCTCGTCTTCAGGTTAGTTAGCAAGAAAGCCATGAGTACAGCTCACGTCAAATCAGTTTGCGTCTCTGAAGTTGGCTGCTAATGACAAGAGCAACAGTCGGAAGTACAAGGAAGTATTGCGCATGCATATTGCTTCAAATTTTGAAAAAAAAAGCAGATTTTTCCATGTTTTATAAACAATTTTTTTTTGGTCAAAATATTAAGCCTTTAAATATTAATTATCGATCACCTGGTCATAAATCAAATCTATTAATTTATTTGGTTCATCGACCGTGTCTATTACATAGACAAAGAAAAAAATCTAAAATAACAATATTCAGAAAATTCCTAATAATCTACTATCTTTCCAGTATCAGACTTCAGAGAAAACCTAGTAAGCGTGACCTCCCTAGATAAGGAAGTCCAGTACGCGACACTAGAGCCCAAATGGGACCTCATGGCGCCCACCCTCACACCCGAGTTAGGGGTGTCAGTACCGCAGTCATTGAGTCAGCAGAAGCTCAGCCAACCCACCAGGCCCAGACCACAGTCGTTCGCGCAGAAGTTACGCTCTACTGGGAAGAGTGTTAAGGGGAAGCTTGGTAAGTGGTCTTGTAGATTATGTTAGTGTTGCCAGTTCATGTGACATGCATATGCAAACATTGTCATTTTTGATAACAGAGCAAAATCAGTGAATCTAAAGTACTGGAGTACAAAAATAACAGTATCATAGCCTGCGCAAACGCTAGAATAGTTTTTTTTAATAAAGCGTAGGTATATCTGCGACATTTTCATGTGGCATTCTAATAAATAAAACATGAAGATGTGCATCCTTTACTGTAGGCTACAGCTCGCTAAACGAGGGTGCTCACACGCCGATGTACGCGGCGGGGGCCGGCGCGGGCGCAGGGCGGGGCAGCGAGCCCCACCCGACTCTGGGCACCCCGCCGGGCCCTGGGCCGCACATATCGCTCGGGTCCCCCGCGGGGCCCGTGCCGCACCCAGAGCTCAGTTCACCCTCCGCCGATGCTGCTGATGGCAAGCTGGCCCCGCGGTGCTGGCGGACTGTCTATCTGCTGCTCGACTTGTATGCCAACATGCCCGATGCTGAGACTATCACGCACAGGTAACTATACTTCCTACTTACATTTTTTATACGGATTAAGTTGGATAACCAGACCACTATTTTACAGAATGACCCAATAAATCTACAATAAACATTTTCACTATTTCACAGAAATTCAATAAAATCAATCAAAAGCAATACCTATCTGAAGTACTATTTTTTAACTATCTTCTGCAGGTTTTCCGTAACGACGGACATTCCGGAACATTACCGTCACAGCCGGCCCGCGCGGCCGAGCTCTCGTGAACAGAACACCAGTAACTCGTCCTCCAGTGCTGCCAACATGGGCATGGTGGTCGTTGGTGTTGCCAGGTAAGGACAAAAATATAAAAATAAATATGATCTTTAATATAAAAACACTGTAAATTCCAATTAATGCAAAGGACTGAAGTCGCAAATCGTTGTTCTTATGATATCCCTTGACACTAATTTTCCTGCCGTAAAAATATACAGTTAATTAGCCGTATGTTAGCACGTCGATCGGTGTTGTAATTATAAGAACATAGTATAAAGAAAGCAAGTGGTTATCTTCATACAAACGCACCGCACGCGGTTTGTATGTGTGCGCCATATGGGTCGTCACAAGCACATATAAACAAAGTCTCCATCCGTTTCTCAGTGCGCAAGTCGGGACTGCCATTTATCTGTGCGTGCGACGACGTATACTCCGCGCGTGCCCCTCGGCGCACTGCGTCTACTCACCATACAATTTTTGAACTGAACCTGGCTGTTGTCTCGATCGGGAGCTTTACTGTGCCGTGTATACGTTATGTTTTTACATTTTATTAGGTCTCTTGTTCACTGCACGTTAGCTAAAGCTCTAAAGCCATGCCATATTCTCCCAGGATCCACCGCACCCGTCTGCTGGCGTCGCTGTCGGGGCTGAAGCTGGAGGCGGAGATCACGTCGCTGCAGGCGTCGCTGTCGGCGTCGCGCTCGCGGCAGTGGTCGCTCACCGGCAACCTCGGCCGCACCATGATCGTGCTGCTCGAGGGCCTCGCGCCTAACCATCAGTATGTTGTTTCTATCATCTGACTAACCTTTTCCCAAATACGTTGGAGTTGGCTTCCAGTCTAACCGGATGCAGCTGAGAACCAGTGTTTTACATGGGGCGACTGCCTGACCTCCACAACCCAATAACCCTGGCAACGCGTTACCCATTGGTAAGACTGGTTGTCAGACTTTCTGGTTTCTGACTAACCGTAACGACTGCCAAAGAGGGTCAAATGACAGCCGGGACCCACCAGTTATAGTGTCTTCCAAAACACTGGAAGAAGTCGTCATAGATGTTTACTAAAGGTGCAATATCTAATATCTGAATTCTATAAAGATTGCATATATAAAATGCTCGTTTTCATCTTCCAGAACGGTAGTGCGTGTGAGCGTGGGCAAGTCCCAAGCGCTATACGGCTGGGAGGCGGGGCGACAGGGTGCCACCGCCCTCCTCAGTGTGGGCGGAGTCAGAGTGGACCTGCCTCAGCATCCTGTAGCGTTACACGGTGTCATGACGAGATCCAGTCGACAGCTGTCCAGTACATTGCAGGTAAGGAGTATTGTGTGGCGATTAATGTTATTTTGTTATTTTAAACTTGGGACTAGAATGAGGGTCCGCGTGAGTTTGAGCCAGTCGAAAGTTATTCGACAGCTTCGCTCTCCGCTCTAGAACTTCGTAACTTAGTACGGGTTGTTCTTCAAGTAGACAGATTTCGTCCATATTGTAGTCTTTGCCGCAGAGATAAATGAAGGAACATTTAGAAAACCTGCCTATGTTTCCAAACATATTCGATATTGTTTTATCAAATACCTTTACCTCTTTACACAGGAACTGGGTGTGACTCGCACATCGTCCCGGCTATCCCGCGCGGGTCCGGGCGGTCCAGCAGGTGGCGCGGGCGGATCAGGGTCTTCGTCAGAAGGTTCCCCCGCCCCCGCGCCGCGACCGCCCCGGCCGCCGCGCCCGCCCCCTGCGCACGCGCTGCTCAACCCGCTGCATCTGCACTTCTCTATACTGCTGCAGGTAACACTATAAATAAAGTGTCTAACGGACCATGCTTTCAAATTTGAGAGGGGTCTTTAGCATGAATGTGGAATTGTGGAGAGAGGATGGGGATGACCAAAAAAACGATGGATGTAGTGTGTGAAAGACACTGGCTACCAATAATATCACTTGTGACGTCAGTCAAATAAAGACGTATAGAAGAAAAAGATACACTTTGCCGACTTCAAGTTAAATTAGTACAAGATCAGAAATATGAAAATTAATATTTTCTAAGTTTTCTAACATTACTTCCCTTTTCAGAGTCTAAGCATAACGGCAGCTCTCCTGCCATCGCTACAGGCGCAGTACAAGATGGAGCAGGTGCAGAGTTCAGGCGTGACAGGCAACAAGGCGCAGTTCACTGTCGAGCTGCAGCAGCACTCCCTCAGCTTCGTCACCAAGCTGCAGGTAAATAGTTAATTATTACTAGAATATTTTAGAACTTACTTCGAAAGCTTGTTAATAGATGCGTAACGTTAACAACAATGGTCCTAGTATTCAACCCTGCGGAACTCCCATGTTAAACATAGATCTTGTTGATTTATTTGTTACTAGCTTTCCGCCCGCGGCTTCGCCCGCGTGGAATTCGGTTATATTGCGGTTCGACACACAGCGCCATCTACAATCCATCCATCAAGCAAACAATATTTTTGTTTTCCCTCGGGAATATCTATTTTTTTTCGGGATAAAAAGTACCCTATTATTTAATCCGGACTTCTAACTTTACGTCTGCAAAATTTCAAAGCAATCGGTTCAGTAGTTACGGCGTGAAAGCGGAACAAACAAACAAACAAACAAACTCACTTTCCGATTTATAATATTAGTAAGGATGTGAACAAAACGTTTGATTATTTACTATGCATAGACGGAGCCTGAAAATCAAGAGCCTCGAGCCATATTTTCTGATAAATTATGTTAGAATTAACTGATGTTATATCATGATGCACACAATCAAAAGCCATAGTCAAATCACACACACCAAAAATCAATCAAACCACCCTACATTTCTGTATAACCACCTTCCCCCAGGTGTCGGAAGCCAACATCCCAGCATCAGCAGCAGTGTGGCTGCCAGGAGTGCACGTGGCCGGCAGGGTGCTGGAGCAGCGCGGCGCCGCCCGCCGGGAGGGGGCGCTGCTCCGCGCCGGACGATACGTCGCCGCTAGTGCTGACATAGGCTTGTTCGAACATACGCTGTCTACTGACCTGTTGAATCACCTTGTGTTCGTGCAGAAGGTTTTTATGAAGGTATGTAGGAATAGAGTTAATTCTTGATATAAACTTAGCTACGCACCTGTTAGAACTAAATTCTTCTAATTTATCGACTTTCAAAAGTCCTTTTCAAAACTTTAACTGTTGTTAGATTAGGAAGCGTAGCTCTGCGCTTACTTTTGAATCATCAGTTCCTATGTGTTTTGCTTGTACGAAGTTAGTTGACAAATTCCACGACAAACAACGGATTAATGTTTGATAGATTTCATGAAACAGATTTAAGAAAAAATCAGATATAAAACTTACCTTCTATTCATCTATAGAATAATCAATAGTGACAGAATAACATGAATTTTAATACTGCAGGAAGTGAACGAGGTAGTACAGAAAGTGTACGGCGGTGAGAAGCCGGTGCCGCTGTGGAATGAAGAGGAGGCCTCCACCTCCGCTCTCAGCAGGATATTGTTCTCTCTTACTATCAGGATCAAGGTAAGCTGCGAATAATGATATTTCATGTTTATTTAATGTGATGCTTAAAATAACATGAAGACGTATTATTAGTCTTATTTATTTTTTAAATAACCAATAGGTTTTCGTTATTGGAACATATCGTCTCCGGCAATCGCCCACTTAGTAGTATCCCTTAGCGGAGAAATTCAATTGGTTATTGAAATAACTTCTCAGCTCCGCTCTCCTTCGGTGAAGTTTGGGGTTTACGTAAACCCGTGTGATTTAGAACAAATATACAATCAATAACTTTGTAAGTGTGACACTTACAATGATTTGCCACCCAAAAAAATACATAAGGCTATTACCATTTGTTATGGTCATATTGTGTCTTGTTCCAGCGCATCCAGCTGACGGCGACGACGCCGAGCAACTCGGCCGTGCGGCTGGAGACGGGCGCCGTGGAGTTCGAGATCTCCAACCGCGTGCAGAACGTGCAGCAGCCCACCGAGCCGCATGAAGTCAGACTCTTCGCCAGGGCACAGGTACTGCTATTTATTATTTTTTTCTCTCAAGTTTCTTATATATGCCACCGGAAAATTATAAATAACGTTACATTTCAATATATCTCGCGAAAGTAAACTGTCGAAATATGTGTGAACCGCACCATAATATCCGAAGGCTCTCCCTGATTGGTCCATCTTACAATAGACCAGTAACCTAACGTTATTTACAATCATATGGTGACATATACAAAATACAAGTTGTATCGTTCTCGGCAATTTTTTTGGCACGGACCAACCGGAGAAACCATTTTTAGGGATTTGAGGATGGGAGAAAGAGTGTGGAACACTTATGCTTATTCGTGAGAGGAATTTAGTTTCCAACCACCATTAAGTTTTGCGAGAACTGTATAANAACAAAACGTTTGATTATTTACTATGCATAGACGGAGCCTGAAAATCAAGAGCCTCGAGCCATATTTTCTGATAAATTATGTTAGAATTAACTGATGTTATATCATGATGCACACAATCAAAAGCCATAGTCAAATCACACACACCAAAAATCAATCAAACCACCCTACATTTCTGTATAACCACCTTCCCCCAGGTGTCGGAAGCCAACATCCCAGCATCAGCAGCAGTGTGGCTGCCAGGAGTGCACGTGGCCGGCAGGGTGCTGGAGCAGCGCGGCGCCGCCCGCCGGGAGGGGGCGCTGCTCCGCGCCGGACGATACGTCGCCGCTAGTGCTGACATAGGCTTGTTCGAACATACGCTGTCTACTGACCTGTTGAATCACCTTGTGTTCGTGCAGAAGGTTTTTATGAAGGTATGTAGGAATAGAGTTAATTCTTGATATAAACTTAGCTACGCACCTGTTAGAACTAAATTCTTCTAATTTATCGACTTTCAAAAGTCCTTTTCAAAACTTTAACTGTTGTTAGATTAGGAAGCGTAGCTCTGCGCTTACTTTTGAATCATCAGTTCCTATGTGTTTTGCTTGTACGAAGTTAGTTGACAAATTCCACGACAAACAACGGATTAATGTTTGATAGATTTCATGAAACAGATTTAAGAAAAAATCAGATATAAAACTTACCTTCTATTCATCTATAGAATAATCAATAGTGACAGAATAACATGAATTTTAATACTGCAGGAAGTGAACGAGGTAGTACAGAAAGTGTACGGCGGTGAGAAGCCGGTGCCGCTGTGGAATGAAGAGGAGGCCTCCACCTCCGCTCTCAGCAGGATATTGTTCTCTCTTACTATCAGGATCAAGGTAAGCTGCGAATAATGATATTTCATGTTTATTTAATGTGATGCTTAAAATAACATGAAGACGTATTATTAGTCTTATTTATTTTTTAAATAACCAATAGGTTTTCGTTATTGGAACATATCGTCTCCGGCAATCGCCCACTTAGTAGTATCCCTTAGCGGAGAAATTCAATTGGTTATTGAAATAACTTCTCAGCTCCGCTCTCCTTCGGTGAAGTTTGGGGTTTACGTAAACCCGTGTGATTTAGAACAAATATACAATCAATAACTTTGTAAGTGTGACACTTACAATGATTTGCCACCCAAAAAAATACATAAGGCTATTACCATTTGTTATGGTCATATTGTGTCTTGTTCCAGCGCATCCAGCTGACGGCGACGACGCCGAGCAACTCGGCCGTGCGGCTGGAGACGGGCGCCGTGGAGTTCGAGATCTCCAACCGCGTGCAGAACGTGCAGCAGCCCACCGAGCCGCATGAAGTCAGACTCTTCGCCAGGGCACAGGTACTGCTATTTATTATTTTTTTCTCTCAAGTTTCTTATATATGCCACCGGAAAATTATAAATAACGTTACATTTCAATATATCTCGCGAAAGTAAACTGTCGAAATATGTGTGAACCGCACCATAATATCCGAAGGCTCTCCCTGATTGGTCCATCTTACAATAGACCAGTAACCTAACGTTATTTACAATCATATGGTGACATATACAAAATACAAGTTGTATCGTTCTCGGCAATTTTTTTGGCACGGACCAACCGGAGAAACCATTTTTAGGGATTTGAGGATGGGAGAAAGAGTGTGGAACACTTATGCTTATTCGTGAGAGGAATTTAGTTTCCAACCACCATTAAGTTTTGCGAGAACTGTATAAAGACTATAAACTAACTGTAAGTTATACAATTATGTATGTTGTATTGTGATATTTATGTTTATTGTTATACAGGTGGATGTTAACCTCAGTTTAGGCCAACTGATCCGAAACGCGATGTTTGAAGAAGCAGAACCCGAGTTCCAGCAGTATGCTTTCTTTAACACTAGGATATGTAAGTTATTCAAAAACCCAATAATTAAAAATATTTACACAAGCTTTAGTCTCTCATATAAAAATAATTTTATGAGTTTTCTATTTTTGTGCAAAATTAGCGCACCTTTTGCGCATTTATTGCGCAAACGCCCTATACATTTATTAACCCACCATTTTACCATTCAGCTATGCGCAACGCCTTCCAAGACGAGATGGTATGTGGGGACGACAAGGAAGTAGTTCTAATCACCCTGAAGCGACCTCTCATATACATACAACCGGTCGCAGTCGACAAAGCTATACTTGTGTGGCTCAACTATAAGAACGCCTATGAATATTGGAATGAGAAGAGACTCAATTTGAACAAGGAAGTGTTGACGGCTACACAGCAAGTCTTTGAGAAGGTATGGCAGCTTAAATTGAACTTTAAAGTCATTGGTGTATGGCTGATTTTGTTATGACTTATTTTATACCTATGTTTTGTAATTATTTGACAGGTACAACTGACGTCACAGATCACAACGCCGCATCTAAGCACGTTGTTCTTACAGTTGAATGTTGATGATATTGGAATATGTTTGCCGCTGAATCAACCGCCTATGGTGAGTCTCTTTCGTAACCAGTTTAGTTGTTGGATTTG
This sequence comes from Heliothis virescens, assembly GCA_002382865.2. Lineage (NCBI taxonomy): Eukaryota > Metazoa > Arthropoda > Insecta > Lepidoptera > Noctuidae > Heliothis > Heliothis virescens. The sequence goes on from NWSH02000505.1 coordinate 15,048,533, forward strand.
TATGAATTTTTAACTATTTAAATACTAATGTCTATAAAATTTAAAACATTTAAATCATAAAGTGACCTATCTACCATACATGTTTTATCTAATTTGAATTGGACTCGCGTAGAATATTATAGTTCTCCCCATACTTTTTGTCCTCACGGGGTAACTCGCTGCGTAAACATGGGTGGCGGAAAAGTGTGGACACATGCGCGGACTTGTGATCAAAACGACATCGAGTTTTACGTAAATTGTACAAGATCCAACATAAGATCAAAAATTTTAAGACTCAGAACCCTTTACACCAAAAACTTGAACAAATGATTTAAGTACACTTATCCTGCAGGCTCGCTGGGGCCTGGGCCGCGGCGCGTGGGGCGCGTGGTGCGGGGAGGGCGAAGCCCGAGGGGCCGTGGTGGTGACGCTGGAGTGCACCAACATCGGCGCCTGCTCGTCCGGCGCGCTGGTGTCGAAGGGCCGCTTCGTGGGGCTGTGCCTGCGCTTCGCCGACGACTTCGAGGCCTCGCTGGACGACTGGAAGCCCCGGCCCGACGAGCCCAGCCTCAACGTCTGCTGCGTGTCCGAGGGGACCTATGAGGTCTGCAGTCGGACTACTGCCGCTAAGCATAATGGTGCGTACCTGTCAATTGTCTAGACATTATTAAAGAGCATAGGTTTAAGACTAATCTGACTTAAATGTAGCAAAATGTACCCTGGAGCCTACTGAATCAAAACGAATTTTATTTTTAAAACATTAACAGTCAACTAAATAATACTTCATATTATAGTCGTGGATTGAGAAGGCCACTATGGCATTAAAATAACAAAACAATTCTCATTTTACATTTAAAACTCAAAAATTATTCGCAATATCTTCTTTCATCTACAATTCAACCTCTTTCATATTATACTTTTCAGAAAACGCCAAATGGTTCTTAAACGTCTCATGGCAAATGGAAGGCGTAGACATACACTTAGACGTGAACGTGGGCAAACAACTGTCTGCACTCGGACACACGCTCACAATGCTAACAGGTAAATTAGATATATTCTAATTAAGGAACATTGCTATAATAAACCATTCACTTTATTCGAAAAATATTTTTTTTTTGGGTATTTTTATTTTATCTTTGCATTAGTCTGTGCATAAATTACAATATCTATTTTAAAATGATTAGGTTTAACACATACTTAATTCTCTTGTTTTGATCCCAGGATATGAGGAAGAAGATCCTCTCAAAATGGACTACGAAAGTGACTTGGATGATGAGGCTGATAACAGCAAAGACTCTCAGGTATGAATCTTCAACCAGCTGATGAGTTTAGGGATGAGTTGACTTGCCTAGGGCCTAGATTGTTAATACTAACTTTCTCCAACGGTTTCATCCGTTTAATGAATTAGCTACTTCCCGCACCCGGGTAAAAGTTGCCTATATTTTATTCTGTATTGTAGTTTATGTATGAACGACACTACTGCCAAGTTTCATCAGAATCCGTTTATCTGTTTGCACTTGAAGTGACAAACACACAATTTTCGCCTTTGTAATATGGCTCCAGAAACTGTCATTTTCAGTAACATCAACTCTAATTCTATTAAAATAAAGTCTATTTTCTGATTTACTGCAATAATACTCTTTATCTGCCAGGAGAGTATAATCCTCCGTCGCAAGTACACGGACCACCTGCCCGCGTTCGTGTTCGACACGAGTATAGACGCCAAGAAGCGCTCCAAACTCATCGAGAAGGAGATGAACGAGCAGGCCAAGATCATCAACGATCTCCGCACTTTGGGAGCGAGCCATACTACTATAGAGTACGAGATGAAGAGGCTGCATGATCTTGAGGCGCTGGTGTTTAAGGATTTTAGGAGGTAAGGGTTACATATGGGTTAAATAATGAGTGTGTGAATTGTGCGTGATTATTTGTATTTGCCGCAATGATATTTACGGCCAGTTTCACAGGTTCCAGATAAAGTTCTAAATAGCTACCTGACAGATAGTGCTATGTATAGAGATTTTTTAATTTTAATTACTTTTCTATGGCATGGTCTGCCAGATAGCTGTCTAGAGTTCTCTCAGAAACCTGTGAAACTGGCCGTTACTCTCATGTTTTTTCCACATTGTACAGACGCTAGCACATCAAGGTATTGCAATCTGTCAAATGTCTGTAATAGAATTTCAACTTTGTCTCTAAAGGATAAGGTTCAATGTTGATTAGGAAAAAAAATACAGATTTACATATGCTACAATGCAGAAATTCAACCTGCCTTAATCTTCCTCGTCTTCTATAGATTTTCAACCTTATCACAGTAGTGAAGGGTTAATGTTTGATTGGTGAACTTGACAGATTCAGCTAGGTTGACCAGCTGTCGGCTGTGCACCAGTCAGATGTTTAATTTTCTTATGAATATGATGTATGGCAGTTACAATAACTTTGTCTTTGTTCCCAGGGATATGATTCAGAAACTGCGTCGTCAAAGTGTGCGTGCGAGCTCCATCACGAAGGGCAAGTTAGGACTGGGATCTAACAGAAGCAAATCATTCGTGGTCCCCACACCACCGCAGGAGAGGAAAGACTTTGAAGGGTAAATTATCTTAACTAACATTATAAAAATGAAGAGTTGTTTTTTTGAACATGCTAATCTTAGAATCTACTGGGCCGATATGACAAATCATTTCAGTGTTAGACAACCAGTGTATTGAGATGGCTATTTATCCGGGTGCGCAAAATATTGGAAGCCTATCTTTTTATTAAAAAAATATGTAATTTCAACTAGCAACTTACTTTTGCACTATTGTAGTATTTGAGTCAAGAAATATTCAAGCAGCATCACATGTCTTAAAGAAAGCTGAACCTAAGATTACACATTTAACAAATACTATGATACCTACTTTACAATTTTAGTAACACTGAACCTATTATTCCAGTGCCGGGGAACCGAACTTAGCCATGTCTCCGGGTGTGGGCGACTCGGGCGAGACGTTACTGCTGGGAGACGAGGACAACCGCCTCGCTGACATCATTGAGGGGGGCAGCTGGAGTTCCATGGAGAGCGAGCCGCTTACTGGTAAGATGGCTATTTGTTAGGAAAATTGTTGTTTTGTGTGAAGTGAATTTGGACAGATGTTAGGGTAGAAATTTTTGAAGTGACAAAAAAATATTTGTTGAATTGTTAATTCTCGATGTTAATGATTGTGTCTTTTTGAATTATTTAGTAGGTTAGTGGACTTTTTTCCTGAATCCTGCAAAGTAAACTTCAAAAACCTCTCATCACAGTGAAACTTCGAATAACCTTTTATGTAACATGTGTCACTGGTAGATTTAATATTTGCCTCTAGCGACCTTTCTTGAATCTTTAAAAACTTCCTTTTTGAGTTGGTTTATCTATTTAAAAAATCTAGCATCAAAATCCGTTGCGAAGTTTTAAACATCTAAGCAATACTAAGCATAAATAGCATACACGTAAAGATGTAGTGGGAAGTGAGCTTGCGTTATACCACAGTGTAAAAAGATCAAAGGTGTTGTACTACTGTATGATTTTTTATACTGTGGCTGTACTATGTTGCACTATCTCAGGCCCATCTCGCTCGGCGTCTCTCCGCGGCCCCCGGCCAGGTACAGGCGGGTCGCGGCCCCTGGCCACCCCCAGCGTGCAGCGCCAGAGCTCGCTGCCCGCGCACCCCGACCACTGGCCTGACGAGCTGGAGGGCGTCGAGCTCAGGAGGAAACACGAACACAGGTAAGTTGTTCCAAGCGCTCCTCAAAGAGAGTCAGCCGACTTCAGGGCCCTGGCCTGCGCCAGGGCCTGCCGGGCGCAACCCGCAGCCCTGGCGCACAAAGGGCTCCACAAGCAACATGGCTGGTTTGTCAGTAAAAGTCTGGCACTTCCTTACGCTGCACCCATAGCGGGTGACTTGATTATTTTCCGCCAAATCAAGAAAGAGGCGACAGAATAGGTGGTAGTGTTAATTCTGTTTCTGTTTCATCTTACGAAAGCAGATGAGTCAAACTTTTGTGTAATTGTACATGCACATTGTCTTTGTATGTGTTAGATCGCAAGCGCTTAATAGCGACCAAGTTGCCGAAAAACTATACCCGTTATCTTTACTGAAAACTGCAATAGTTCATTTTTAATCACATGTTTGTTTTTTTTTTATTAGTGCCCAATCATAACGTTGTTCATTTGTTTATACAGCAGCGTACCACAATCCGAAGGCCCTAGTTCGGAGAACAAGACAAGTAAAGCGAAAACAGCGGAACCGAACATCGATTTCGAGCTGGACGTCAAGGTGTACATCAACAGCGGCAAGTGTGTGCTGCACACTAAGGAGCCTAGCAAGGAGGACGATAGTATTAAAATGTAAGTTTTCTTTTGTAACTTAAAAGGGGGTGTGAGTTACCGATGTAAAGTTTATATAGGTTTAAGTGAGCTGGATATGGTGTAAGGAAATATAAACGACTAGCTTCTGCTAGCGGTTTTAACCGTTTGTCGAGGCATGTCGCTTGTTGTTATTCTGATATATCCATACATATAATAAATAAGTAATAATAGTGGCAAGTTTCATCAAAATTCGTCTAGTAGTCAAACGTACCTTTTTACAAACTTTCGCATTTATAATATTGGTAGGATGTCTTCAGCGCGTTTGGCGTGGAAAAGTGTGTGAGACCTCTCTAGAACTTTCTATACTTCATGTACCACACGCACTAGCTATGACATAGCTACAAGCTGTGTACTTCTTAGTAATTATCGTCACCATTCCCTCCCAGCGGGCGCATGCGCGTGGGTCGGTCTGCGTCGGGCGGGCTGGCGGAGGCGGCGGGCGGCGCGGCCGGCTCGCCCACCGCCGCCCGCCGCAAGCCCGCGCATGCGCGCCACCAGCCCACGCTCGACCTCACCGTCTTCCGCGTGCCTGGGTTGGACCTCAAGGTATGTAGCATTAGGATAGTAGATTCAGTTGTTTATAATTGTTAAATTATGAAGTAATAATAAGACTACTAAGAATAACTACTTTTGGCAGTAAAACCGGTGAAAAAAAAACGATTGAGTAAAAGTTCACTCTAAACAGATAGAAGATCTAAAAATGTATCGCCAGTAAAAAAGTAATAAAACAATAAGGAATTTTAAGCTTCGTTAGCGTTATTCAATTTATATGTTTTTTTTCCAGTACCTAGTTTTCAGTACTTTCATAACTAGAATATTAAACTATTCTAAACAGGTGCACTACGAATCAAAAACACTACCCGAAGAAGCGACTTCTCCGCAAACGGTTCCCCCTCTCCCCTCCCTCAACGTGGGAACACGCAAGGTGGGGGTGAAGAAAGCGGCACTCTTCGCCTGGATCACGCTGCAGAGCATCCCTGAGGAGACCATCATCAGCCCGCATATACTGGAGTTCTTAGAACAGACTTTAGAACCTATTCCTACTAAGGCTTCATTCTCAACACCGACGCCTGGTAAGTCTGATTCATTTACTCATTGTTCCTGATAACCAAAGTATTTGTAACCAAATACAAATGATTTCATGGAATTTGTAACTTTATGTAAAATTTGTAGCTGATCATTTAGTTCTGTGTTTTTTAACATAAACCTAAAACTGCGTTAAGCGGGCACGGTCGCGATTCTATACAAAAGTGGATCGCGCGTACTCCCGGAGGGGGCGCTTTTATATGAAACCGCGCTTGTGCCCGCTTAACCCAGTTTCAGGCCTTAACCTTCCTGAGTTTCAAGACATGAAGTATACAAAAAAAAAAAAAATCTGTATCCTGCAAATTCGAATGCCTTCGGAACACGATTTTTAACGAGTTATAACTGGTTCCTTATATGTAACAGAAGCGGAGAGCGGTTCCCGCTCCCGGTCAGTAGAGGGCGCGTCGTACGGGCAGTACGTGTACGCGTCGTTCCCGGTGGACGTCATCGTGCACTTCCACATGCAGCCCAGCACCTTCCGCTTCAGCTGCCTGCCGGCCTCCAGGGTCGAGTGCCTGCTGCAGCTGCCCAGCCTGCAGATCGTCTTCAGCTCCAAGAGAGCCAGTGACGAGTGAGAACATCATAAAACTGATATTCAATTGCATCTTGTTACACTGGAAGTCGACTTCAATACTACCATTAAGACCACACCCAGGAAGATCGTAGATCTTCCTTCAATAACCTTTTTNTCCGAAGGCCCTAGTTCGGAGAACAAGACAAGTAAAGCGAAAACAGCGGAACCGAACATCGATTTCGAGCTGGACGTCAAGGTGTACATCAACAGCGGCAAGTGTGTGCTGCACACTAAGGAGCCTAGCAAGGAGGACGATAGTATTAAAATGTAAGTTTTCTTTTGTAACTTAAAAGGGGGTGTGAGTTACCGATGTAAAGTTTATATAGGTTTAAGTGAGCTGGATATGGTGTAAGGAAATATAAACGACTAGCTTCTGCTAGCGGTTTTAACCGTTTGTCGAGGCATGTCGCTTGTTGTTATTCTGATATATCCATACATATAATAAATAAGTAATAATAGTGGCAAGTTTCATCAAAATTCGTCTAGTAGTCAAACGTACCTTTTTACAAACTTTCGCATTTATAATATTGGTAGGATGTCTTCAGCGCGTTTGGCGTGGAAAAGTGTGTGAGACCTCTCTAGAACTTTCTATACTTCATGTACCACACGCACTAGCTATGACATAGCTACAAGCTGTGTACTTCTTAGTAATTATCGTCACCATTCCCTCCCAGCGGGCGCATGCGCGTGGGTCGGTCTGCGTCGGGCGGGCTGGCGGAGGCGGCGGGCGGCGCGGCCGGCTCGCCCACCGCCGCCCGCCGCAAGCCCGCGCATGCGCGCCACCAGCCCACGCTCGACCTCACCGTCTTCCGCGTGCCTGGGTTGGACCTCAAGGTATGTAGCATTAGGATAGTAGATTCAGTTGTTTATAATTGTTAAATTATGAAGTAATAATAAGACTACTAAGAATAACTACTTTTGGCAGTAAAACCGGTGAAAAAAAAACGATTGAGTAAAAGTTCACTCTAAACAGATAGAAGATCTAAAAATGTATCGCCAGTAAAAAAGTAATAAAACAATAAGGAATTTTAAGCTTCGTTAGCGTTATTCAATTTATATGTTTTTTTTCCAGTACCTAGTTTTCAGTACTTTCATAACTAGAATATTAAACTATTCTAAACAGGTGCACTACGAATCAAAAACACTACCCGAAGAAGCGACTTCTCCGCAAACGGTTCCCCCTCTCCCCTCCCTCAACGTGGGAACACGCAAGGTGGGGGTGAAGAAAGCGGCACTCTTCGCCTGGATCACGCTGCAGAGCATCCCTGAGGAGACCATCATCAGCCCGCATATACTGGAGTTCTTAGAACAGACTTTAGAACCTATTCCTACTAAGGCTTCATTCTCAACACCGACGCCTGGTAAGTCTGATTCATTTACTCATTGTTCCTGATAACCAAAGTATTTGTAACCAAATACAAATGATTTCATGGAATTTGTAACTTTATGTAAAATTTGTAGCTGATCATTTAGTTCTGTGTTTTTTAACATAAACCTAAAACTGCGTTAAGCGGGCACGGTCGCGATTCTATACAAAAGTGGATCGCGCGTACTCCCGGAGGGGGCGCTTTTATATGAAACCGCGCTTGTGCCCGCTTAACCCAGTTTCAGGCCTTAACCTTCCTGAGTTTCAAGACATGAAGTATACAAAAAAAAAAAAAATCTGTATCCTGCAAATTCGAATGCCTTCGGAACACGATTTTTAACGAGTTATAACTGGTTCCTTATATGTAACAGAAGCGGAGAGCGGTTCCCGCTCCCGGTCAGTAGAGGGCGCGTCGTACGGGCAGTACGTGTACGCGTCGTTCCCGGTGGACGTCATCGTGCACTTCCACATGCAGCCCAGCACCTTCCGCTTCAGCTGCCTGCCGGCCTCCAGGGTCGAGTGCCTGCTGCAGCTGCCCAGCCTGCAGATCGTCTTCAGCTCCAAGAGAGCCAGTGACGAGTGAGAACATCATAAAACTGATATTCAATTGCATCTTGTTACACTGGAAGTCGACTTCAATACTACCATTAAGACCACACCCAGGAAGATCGTAGATCTTCCTTCAATAACCTTTTTGTTTTTCCACTGCTGGGCACAGGCCTCCTCTCACACGGAGAAGGATTGAGCGTTAATCACCACGCTTGCTCAATGCGGTTTGGTGATTTCAGACTTTATAGTCCAGGTTTCCTCAATATGTTTTTCTTCACCTTTTTATCAGCCATTGGTGTCTAAAATATACTTAGAGAGTACATACAAACTTAAAAAAGTTGCATAGAATGTTACTTTTTTATTTTTATGTGACAATATTTTTTCACGTGGCTGTACCTGTTATGCATGGTTGTCTAGTGAAGTGGTTTATGCAGAGAGCTCAGTAACTCATTAAATGCAAAGCCAGTCCAATCCGGAAAAACCTGACCTTTGCATACTCGAATAGTATATGTTTATTAGCAGAATATCTGGTCTTCTAATTAATTTTAGAAATTCTTCACGTTATCATAGAGAGGTTTCAAAATGAGCCGGAGTTTTATCATCAAAATTGGTTTATAACTTTATTTCCTCTTGTTGCATTTAACCGGATTTGTTTCACCGGACCGAGTCATTATAATTAACTAAATTATTATATTTTAACTAAATTCTATCAGCGGTTTCACCCCTTAATGAAAGAACTATACGCAGCAACTGGATAAAAAGTATTGTATGTATAGCATATTTGATTATCCACGTTTCATCAAAATAAGTTTTCCATTACTTTCGCCTTTATTTTAGTAGGTATCAAAAATAAAACTGGAATATTTATTTATTTCTAACATTTAAATTCTATTTATCTTCGAAATTAACCCGGATTTGTTGCACTGGACTGTACCTATCTATCCATCAAAATATTATCTCGCACGTTCTAAATGCCTAGTGCATTCACCCACGGAACTTGAGGTCACGTAATACGGATCTCACACTACCATGCACTAAGTACTTGAACCAACAGTTTATTCCTGTTTCAATACACATAGGAATGTATAGCCGGGTCCAGACTACTGTAACGTGTAATGTAATCCACAGTGTAATGTAACACGAATTCTACGTGTGGACGGCACTACGAGCATTACATGTAACGCTCGCGCGGTGCTCGGGGTT
>NWSH02000505.1:15062079-15075430 GCA_002382865.2 Heliothis virescens
AGAAAAGTTGCACTGGCAGTTGCCTGACCTGGAATCGAACACACACACTCATACTTGAGAGGTTGGTGCTTTACTCACTAGGCCACCACAACTTTTATCTATCTACGATCTAATACATTCAATAATTCTACAGGGAAATGGCAGAACCAGCAGTAGCCATGGGCGGTTTAAGCGTGACCGGCTGTCTAGCCGACTTCTCAGTGAACATGTTCCACCCATACGGCGGCAAGAAGTCCAGCCTCAAGGAGGCGCAGTGGTCCCCCCTCTCTGACACCGAGAGGAAGGACTCCCTCAGCATCAACGTGGAGTTCGTCAAGTTCCATCTATCCAGGTCCAGGAAGTTGGACTTCCAAACCGATCAGGACCAGTCGAAGGCTACTGTCAGGTTTTCCAGTGAGTGTTCAGTAATCTTTCATTTTTAATTAATCGAGAAATAACCTATTTTAAGTAGTAATTTAAATATTTTATAAGATTAATTTATAATTTATTACTGGTACAAAAAAAAAATGCCTTAGTATAACAAACTTTCCAGCACTGTTTTTGCAAATTTTTGTGGGTTTTTCTTCCAACAGCGATCGTCGATGTGGGCTCAGCGTGGTTTAAATATGACATGCGTCGCCTGGGAGAGATCTTAGCCTTCCCTAAGGCGTGGTACAGACGAACTATTGTAAGACGCATGTTCCTCGGAGACCTTAGTCTACACGACACTCGCGATCATGGGTAAGTGCAACTGCTTTTTACAAGTAAGAATAATGATGTGGTTTGGCCATCTTCTTATATCGATAATTTCTGTCCAGAACCTCAAGCAACGTTCCAGTGTCACCCGTTTTGCCTCAGAGAGAGAAAACTAAGACTGTTGATCATCAAAAACCAAAAGGTACAATAAACTTACATATTACGTTATACAAACAATTGCGCAAAATTTGCGCTAACCTTAATTCTTTGCGCATAATTTGCGCAAACTTAATTTTGGGCAATTTTTCTTAATACGCGTGTTTCTTGGTTTAGAGAGTAAAGCAGCTGCGCCAGCGATGGGTGCGGCGTGGGAGACGCTGGTGCTGTTCGCCGTCAACTTCACCAAGCTTAACGTGCACATGAACATGGGCAACGTTATGGGCAATGTCAGGTAACTACCGTAGATTGATTTAAAAATCACTTCTGTTTAATTCTAACCCAATCAATTTATGGCTAATCTTCGAATTTTAACTAAAAAACTTAACTTTTCATCGAATTCAAGAGTAGTTATGAGTATAAAAAAAAACACAATTTAAACTGGATACTGATCGACCAACATTACGAGGTGTAATGCGCCAAAATTAATGGCGTTCCGCAATTTTTAGAACAAACGTATGCGAGTGTGGCTCATACCCCGCTTGCACTTCCACAAAAAGTGTGACGAGAACATTATCTGAAAGTATCAGTATAAAAAGTAATAAGAGATCCGTAGCAACCGCAACAACTGCTACGCGTGCTACGGCGTAGCTTGACGACGCTACTGCATGGCACGCGTAGTGTAGGAGTCGTAAGGGGTGTTTGGCGGGAGCTGTAAAATCGTATTGCCTTAGCTGGCAGAGCCGCGACTTCAACTGCTCGGGGCGGCTGTCGATCGGCAGCACGGGGCACCGCAACATGCTGCTGGGCGTGGCGCTGGCCGGCTCCGAGCTGGACGCGCGCGGCGGCATCGTCGGCGGCGCCATCGCGCTCTCCTCCATCGACACATACGGTGCGTACTATTCCAACAGGTCTTACGTCCCCTCACCTGTCTGGCTGCGTGCTTCTGGCGTTCGTTTGCTCTCGTTTCTTAGCTCTCGTATTTTCGTTATGCAGTGCACATCGAAGAAGAGGCAGGCTGCAATCCTGGCCACGTGTGTGGCGTCCGGCTGGCGGCACTAGAGCTGCGGCTGGAATACATGGGCACGCCTGTGCTGATGGCCCGCGTGTCGCGCCTGCAGGCGGCGCTGCGTGACGAGTGGCTCGCGCGCTGTCGCCAGCCGCCGCACCACCCGCACCGACCCACCTCACGGTATGTGCTAGTACCAGCCACACAGCCTGCAGTACATGGCAATGCAGCTTTTAGTACACAAACACCACCGACCTAGGTAAGCATGCTGAAAGACATGACTAGATACACAGGCAGCGAACGAGTGAAGAAGACAGCGGTAGCGGTGGTACCTGAAAGTTAAGCAAAACACTTCAAAACTGTAAACGAGAAGTAATGATAAAACTGCTTCCTTCTATATATGTTATGAGCACTCTTTAAAAATTGGCTACGCAGTATTGACATTTGACTTATGCTAAAATTCAAAAACTTGCTCCCAAACTGCTATGACAAACGCGATGCGCAACTATGCGCATCGTGCGCTTATATTACTAATCACTGCGTAACTAATATGCACGATCTCTCACTAGCTGTCAAGAAGAGGAGGACGGGTAAGATCAGACAATTGCGCAAAACTGCGCTAAACACACCCACATGTCTTAACCCTATATTCTTCTACCAGGCCAGCGATAATCCTGACGCATGGGACATTGAGCTGGCATCAGCTACAGATCCTGATGTCAAGAAGCACTACTCCAGACCTGCTGAAGATGCAGTTGAAGCTTGAAGAGTTCTTCACGCAGCAGTTCAAGTCTAGCAAGCGAGTGTTCAGCTCGCTGCATCCTAATTATACCAACTCGAGACGCGATCGACGGGAACGTAAGTATTGAAAATAAAGTGCACAATTTAGATAAACTAGTAGGTAGGCAAGTAGGTCAACCTACCCGAATCTGACAAATTTTACTAATCGAACCTTCCATTAGTGCGATAAGGTTGAAAATGAAAAACTATTGAAGAAATTTGACAGATTTTTCATTGAGAGAGTTGATGCGTTGGCGACTGTATACGTTTCTAACGTAATTTATGTTTAAACCGAGAACTTCATACCGAGTCTGCCAACGCCTTGGCATTTATAGAGTGAAGTTTTGATTCGTACCAAAAACTTCACTCTATAAATCGTATAATTGGCTGTTAAGCGTCCAAAATTAATCAATACTTTCATGTCAAAGGAGCGTTTTGAAGAAACGAAATATTATATTTTGAACACCAAAGTTGATGTTTCTAGAACTATCTATCAGTGACTATGCGAAGTCTTCCCTCTAAGTTACACTATTTGTTCATCAGCGCCAGCAGCAGCAGCGGCGGGCGAGCCTCAGGCGGCGCCAGCGCCGGAGCTGCGGCACCACCGGCACTGGCAGGAGGTGCTGTACCTCGTCTCCGGCATGCAGCTATCCACGCTGCCCACGCCGCTGCCTGCCAACGGTATGTACTCGACTTACTTAATGTAAGCAACAATGTCGCGCTAATCTGGTAACACGTTATTTTTACACGCTGGCAACATATTGTCACGCCGGCGACATTTTGTGAAAACGTTAAAATTCTGTCGCACCATATCGGAAACATTGTCGCATGAAGGCTACACATTATCGGAGGCAACATTTTGTTACGTCAGAAACACTGTCGCGCTGGCATCATTTTCGCATGATAGTCGCAACACCTCCAGTAAGTGTTCTAGCGGTGGTTTCCATCATCAATGGGACCATTTTCGAAGCCAACCTTCCAAACAAAAAAATCATTTAAATCGTTGAAAAAAGACCGAAATATGGGCGAGCAAAAAAAACATACAAACACCAGAATTGATTGAAGATTGAGACCTTTTCCTTATTGGAAAGTCGGTTATAAATGTACCAAACTTTTGTTGGGTTATCTTTCTCACTTCTGATTCCCTTCTTTACTGAACAAAATAGTCTTTTAACTAACTGTTCATACCACAAGTCATGGGTCGCCGTTATCGAATCGATAAGGAGGACTATACATTTAAAACAAGCAACCAAGCAAAAACCACCCTTATTTTCATCCAGGTACGGTGCTAGGCGGTACAATGGAGCTACACGGCAGCAACATCTCGCTGGCGTGCTTCCACGGCAACAGCTTCAAGTCCAAGTCGTGGGCGCTGTTCAGTCTCAAGGATCCCTGCATCAGCTTCGCTACTGAGGCGCAGCAGGTCGCTAGTGAAGAGGGTATGTTGCATTTTTATAGATCACTATTTATTTCTATTTCCAAATTTTCATTTATAAAGGTTCTACATAAAAAACTTTTAAGAATACTAGACACCGGCTGTAAAATCGTGACCATATTCAAGTTAGGCCACCGAATTCGATACAACTTAATGTTCGATAGACCAATATAATGTTATAGTTTTGTTACGTCATAAAATATCTGTACCACTGAACGATGTGGTAATAATTGCATAAATCCACGCGAGAATATAATTGCGGTTTCCCGCTGTTTCAATGGTATTCTCCCTTTTTGGAACTTATATTTCCACCTTTATTACATTGGCACTAAGGCCATACCTCCCCGTGTGCAGGCAGCATGGAGGTGCACGTGGTGCAGAGCCTGACGGCCAGCCTGGGCTCGACGGGCAGCGGCGCGCGGGCACACGTGTCGCAGGCCACCGTCTGCCGCATGACGCGCGCGCTGCTCTTCCCGCCGCAGTTCAAGACCCTCAGGGAGTGGTTCCACTACGCGTTTGCTAATAGCGAGATTGATGGTACGTACTCTGTAGGAGATAGAAAGAGGAGTGTTAGGAGGAACTAACATAATCTTGGTTCAATTGCTAACCTTATTTGCTCGTGGTGCATTGGAAAACGAACGAGGCTCTTGCGACTGACTGATGATGGTATAACCACCACTTAGCATCAAATGGGATATTAAATGCCCTGCTCGGACTTGGACAGTAGCATCCCTGAAGTTAAAAAGTACCCCATATTACGCTTACCAACTCGCATACCAAACGCGATGAGTAAGAGCAAATCCTCCCCCAGCGTACGGGGAGGCCTTTGTTTAACAATGGACGTTTTTAAATTAGTTTCAACGGCGTTCACTACCGGAGAGTGTCAGCGAACCCTGCGGGGCACACTAGGGTCAGATCCTGCTCGGGCTGCGGGTTGTTCCAACAATATACTGCGGTCCTAGTACACAAAAGACTCCCGAAAGAACACTGTCACGCAAAGCGGGAGGGGTCATCTGATGATAATGATGTCCCCTCGATAAAAAAAGGGCGTTTATGACTGTAACTAATAATAACGTTATCCCTCAGCAATCGAGTTATTCCCGTCGCTGGAGCGCGACACGAACACCTCCAGCTCTGGGGCCGGCAGCTCCAACAGCACGGAGCGCAAGGGCGGCGCGGCGGACAAGCACGTGCGCGAGGTCATCTTCGCGCTGCCCTCGCTGCAGCTGCATCTGCGCACCCACCATCTGCAGGCGCATGCGCCGCCCACTGACACTGGTATGCACTGTAACTCATTGAATTAAGCTTCTAGACAAGTTAGTCCTTATATATTTGAAAATGCAATTTAAATGGTTGCGCAAACGTATAGCGCAACTTTGCGCAAACGATGTAGCGCATCTTTGTGCAAATGATGTAGCGCATCTTTTCGCAATGTTTTTCATTGTTATAATATTTTGTATATCGTTAATTTTTGTTTTATAGACGAAAAGCCGGTGGTTGAATGCAGTTTCATAACAGAGTTTGAAGATCACATTTTCGTGTCAGTCGACGCTGAAGCCTTCTTGTTCCTACATGACCTCATTTCTTCATATATCAAGGAGAAGGATAGAGTGGTAAGTTCTTTTGAACCTTCGTTTTACAAAGTATAATCATTTACCTTTTTGTTGACCCACTACTGGACACAAGCCTCCTCTTGGCTCTCACACTTAGTACTCACGGATTGAAAGTTAGCCATGCTTGCTGAATGCAGGTCATTTGTTTAAAATGTCCACGTAAAATTTAAGGTCTCTTTATTAGACAATTGAAGCCACAACGCTTACTATGTGTGTGTCAGATGCCGGGCGGTTCCCGAGCAGGTTGGTCGGACGCGAGCGGCGCCGGCCCGTCGGGCAGCCGCACCGGGGCAGCACCGCGACCTGAAGGCGCTACGCAGGACTACCGCGACTATCGCTGCGTCACCTGGCATCTTGAGCCTACTGTCAGGTAATTGCTGATATTCTAGCCCCCTATAACAAACTTCTCGATGAGGCTTACCTTTAAAACAATCAAAAGATACGATACTGGCAACATTTCCACTCTTCGCAAAGTTTTTCGAATTGTAATATTTTATTTTTTCAATGTTTAGTGGAAGACAGTCTCACAGTCAGTTTTCTTTGCTTAAAATAAACGCAAGTGCAATCGTCAAAACAGCTAACATACAGTTTAATAACATTCAATACAAAGAAGTCTGATTTCTTCTTTATTAATATTCGAACATTCTGAAACAGTTATAATACTCACAATTTCCTTCTCAGACTACTATCCTGGGCAGGCAAGTCAATCGAGCCTTACGGCGTGGACTACATCCTTCAGAAGCTCGGCTTCAGCCACGCGCGCACCACCATACCCAAGTGGCTGCAGAGAGGGACCTTGGATCCTCTCGACAAGCTACTCTCTCTAGTCCTACTGAGACTGGTAGCCATCGTGCCGCACAAGTGATATTAAGCCTTACAGCTGTAGAAATACGGTGCACTTTACTACAACAACAGCTGTTTAAAACAAGTGACTGCAGCGGATGATCTCGTATGTATTACGGCCAGTTGCTCTCGCGCCGCACAAGTGATAGTGAACCTTACTTCTATAGTAATATGGTACACTTTACAACAAAACCAGGTGACTTACGACATTATTATTTTAAGAATAAATGAATAGAAACGACATAATCCGGAATTGTAATACGTGGTTTTAGAACACTGACATCTAGCGACAATCGAGCGACATATTGAACGAATTGAATGAATAATTATAAAGTGCTTTAGGCCGAATCGCCTAACACTATCGAAAATAATGTGACATTAACATTGTTATAATTTTGTCCAAGGAATCATTTTTATAATTCGACAATCTAAACATTCCTAAACTAAGAATGGGCTTTATAATCAGACGATAAGGTTGAAAATTGATTATTAAAGATGTGGTTGAGGGATCGAAAATGAAATGTAGTAGTTATATTGAAACAAAGATGGCCTTTGGTGTGTATCTGTAGATTATGTAGACAATTACAAGTTTTTACTACACATATACATGTAAATCTAGTTGAATTCTAAACAAAGAGTATATTATTCTTCGATGTATAGTAGATAATTGCGAAAAGGAGTTTAAAAACTCCATTTTGAATGAAAATGGATGAGAATGAGATTATTTTTTAATATTAAAACGTTGAAATGTGTATGTGCATATACAGTTTTATATGTAAAATTGTGTATATGTGTACATAGTCAAAATATAAATGATATTATTGTATTTTGAGATTTCGTGCTGCCTAGTAAATGTTTGACTTCAAACTTAGACCCACAGATTTTAGCTAGGAAATTCAATATTGAAATATGTACTCCATATAAAGTATGATATTAACCAGTAACTCTAGCATTCCTTCACTAATACTTTGGAAATACAAATCCCTACATTATATTCCAATTTTATTAAAAGTACAATTTAATGTGAATTTATTAACATACACCAAAACAGCGCATTTTATTGGCTTACACACTTCATGTTTGTAAATATTAGCGAATTATTTGTCTTTATTTTATAGGAGAAAAATTATATTTTGGTCCCTATCAAAATATTACATAATTGGCCAGTTGTTTTTTGCTTGTATAAAGTTATTTCTTCAACACTCCCTTTAAAAAATGAACCCCAATAAATTTAAGTAGATAATACAATTTTTCCCCTTGCGAAAAGATCTTATAAATTGACACAAAAAACTATTTTCCATAATTATGTTTGATAATGTCGTTGTTGTTTACAGGGAAAACAATAAAAAAAAGAAGTATCCTGAGATAGCAACATTGTTTTTTTTTACAATTTGATACGACTAGAATGTACTCTATACAGAATTAGTATTCATCCAGTTATCCAGAGTTCTATTCGCTGAGCAATTTTCAACTTTACGCCCTACAAAATAAAGTAGAAAATTGCTAAACAGCGAAACTTTTAGTTCGAACTTTTTAGCTCCGTAGTACTGTTAGTTTTTATTTAGCGACCAAAATGTTCCATCACAGTTTAGTTATGTTATCGTGTAAGGTGGGATTATTCTGTGATTATTGTGAATGCAGTTAGTTCGTAAGTTATGTGAAATATGTTTATTGCCTTTGTTTTGTTTTTAGGGGTTGTTTGTAGATGAGAGCTTGTCCAGGTGATGCATAGGTTTCTTTGCATATTATCCGTGGTATAATTTAATATTGTTTTCTTATTTTCTGTCTTATCGATACTTTGAAGTCACCTCTGTACTATCGACCTACCTATTCTGTGCTAACAAAATTAATTTGTTCGTTGTTTATTGTTTTTCTGTCTATCAAAAGGGAAATGTATTTAAAAATATAACATATTCTCTATAGTTATCAATGTATCTATCTCGCGATAAGCGTCTATCTGGACTAGCTCTTAGTACATTTTATTCAATTATTGACGTTCGCTGTCATTTTTATTATTATGTGAACTTTTTTATTAAGTTTATATGTATTTTCTTCTGAGATGTTATTATTCCTACTCCTACCAATACTAGTTTTATTTGAAAACGGTAAAATGGGACTTTGAGAAACATAAGTAAGGGGAAGATGTAAAATAGTAAGGTATCCCATTTTGCAGTGTTCTAATTAAATTATGTAAATGTATATTAATGATGCTGTTTATACAATTTAAGTTTGAATTTAATTGTCATCCACTATTTTATTACTATTAAAATAAACAAATGGTTCACAAATAAGCTACAAATTGAATATTTCACGTTATGTAAGGGGTTCTAAATGCTGGGATTTTCAGTAATGTAATACAAAGTAAGTTAATTTGCAGAAGAAGTTGTATTATTTTGTATAATAGCGGTAGCGGTTAGGTTTGGAGGGCTTCGTTGCATAGTACTGATTATATTTTATTAAAGCATGGTGATTTGTACATAATGTATGTGATAGATATCAATAAATTATTATTAGAAATTAATTTGGGATTTCATTTGAATTCTTAAATCACTTGGTGACACCGTCTCACGTGCTCCTTAGCAAAATTATGAAAGGTTCGATAGTAAAACAAGGTTAATAGGCAAAATATGTTATATTATATAAAAAATAAACCGAATAGTGCATTTACATGTAAAATAACAAGTATTTACCTAACCGTACAAGTATGTATCTATAAAATAATATTACACAAAATTCTATAAGAAAAATCGAATAACATAACTTAGAATAACGTCTGAAAAGTTTCGTATTAAATAATCTAATAACATTTAGATGCATGGATTAGCCTCCGAGAATGACAGTATGTATGGTCGACCGGCGCATATTTATTCTAAGGGCTGAGTAATACCGGAATGGCAGCAGCCGACAGACCAAGCATGAAAAGCTTAATAAGTTCGCCATTCCGGTGTGACTTGACCCTCATTACCTCATCTGTCATTCATAGAACCAAAATAAGGGAATATATTTTTTTAATGAAAGTACTTAAAGAAATCAATACAATTCTGATGTGCATATTTGTGATATGAAAGCATTTTTATACAAAACATCTTCAAATAAATAAAGCTGCTATCATGAACAATTCATTTCTCTGTCGGTATAAAAGCTACGAATAACAATAAACAGGAAGCGCCTGTGTTACTAATTCTAAATTACCTGGCAGATAAGCTTAACCGGTACTTACCCAGAGACATTGAATCTGGCAACACTCGCTAACTAATTAACATTATTGGTCTTACTACAAAAAAGATAAACACACGTTCAAAACGTGTTTTATAAAATTTTGTATTTTCTATAACACGTGTTGAACGTGTGTTTATCTTTTTGCAGTAGTATTAAATATATCTAAACTATGGCGCTAACATAGGAATGTTCCCAACAGTGAACTGGAAATTCATTTGTACAAACTATTCGATTTGTGCCAGTTTTCAAATGTTTTGGGAATTTGTATACTTTGCGTCCTAACACTTGTATTTACGAACTAACTATTGGAGTGTTAAACTTGAAGTTAATGGACAAAGTTAAAGATTTCCTCTATATTTTATGATATGATTGAATGTATTGCTTGAAGAAGAAGACTTTCTGAAAGACTTGATACATACATGACCATATATCTTCCTTTCAATATAGCATACACATAACATGTTTTAAGTATCATGACCTTATCTCACATGAAGATGAATGCACGATAAAGTACTACAGGCAAGGCCACAGGCAAAAGTTACTTAAACATATTTGTAAACAAACAAATGCGGCAGTTAAAGCTATTGATACAATTATTCACTGTCATTGCACTGGCTACAAAATATTAATTTTCAGTTAAAAATAAACTCCATTTAATTATTGTACAAATATAGCTATGATTAAAACATCTCCAATTTATAAATTTTATAATATAATCACAATTTACGACATCGATATATCGAATTGCAAAGTATCGACTACTGGCCTACACTACGATAACGTACGATATATTAAGACGCGGCAGTATTTTGTTTCCTATCCATAGCTTAATATTATCGATGTTAAAGGAGTTTCGTTCAGTCGTAAAACTGTTATTTTTATTAATTATTTTACCACGCAAAGTAGTCTGCTTAGTTAGGATTTTATTGCGAAACTGTCTTATATTTTCCGACCAGTTAATTTCATTACAATAGAATTTGCATTTAGCGCTGTAGTTTTGTGTACTATTGGAATCTATCATCGCTAACTTTTAACCGCTATAAGCAAATTCTACTGTATTCAAAAGTATTGCTAAGGCACTCTACATACGACGACCCACCGACACTTCGTAAAGCATAAAATTTGATGTTGGCGACTATATAATAGGCTTTCTTGATTGTTTTGTACACAAAACTTTACGTTGTTCAATGCACTGACACGCCAGGCATTCTTATTAATTGCAAACTTTAAGTGCTACAGAAAGGAAATAAATACGTCGTTGACATACTAAATAAACTGGGTAGCAAGGGTCTGCAACGTCACCCAAGTGTGTCAGATCGCCAGGTGTGTTAGGGTCGCCAGGTGTGTCAGGTCGCCAGGTGTGTCAGGTTGCCAGGTGTGTCAGGTCGCCAGGTGTGTCAGGTCGGCGGGTCGCGGGTAGAGCACAAGTTACCGCGCTGGCTCGCTATCTCTGCGACTAGTTGATGGCGAAGTTCTGCGTGAAGTCGTACTCGATGGTGGGGATGACGGTCTGCACGAACTTCAGGAACACGATCAGGTACGAGTGCACGCCCATCTCGCCGCCGCTTTCCGTTACTGTTTCAATTATCTTCTTCATTACTTCGGCGTGGCTAGAATTGTAACAATTGTAGTTTTAGTTAAAGGTGTTGAATATGCATGCCTGATTTGTCAGCAGAATTAGCCAGGTGAAATCTAGGGAACAATTGCAGGATACTTACGCAATTTCTGGTTATAGAACTAGTTCTTTTAGTTACGGATGCTGGATCATGGTTGGGTGGATGGGAAATAGACATTAGGGGTGAGATTTACCATGTCACTATAACCAAACATAAAATCACCAATTTGAACAATGGGCGACAGTTTGACGGTTGTATATGGTTTGGTCATTCTTATACTATTCATGATGAAACTTACCCTAAGAAAGTATAAGTTGTATAATTTTTTGGAGTAGGTACGTTACTCTTTTGTTTGTACACAAGCTACTCACCGACAAGGATGTACAGACGCCATGCTGGGCCCAGACAGGTGCGGGTGCGACTCCATGGTGACGGTCTTCTTGGCGTGGTCCTGAGACACGTCTTCGTACATCTGCTCCACGCTCAGTAGTGTGCGGTCCTGGGGATATCACACAATAAATTATAGATTTACTGAAGGCAGACTTACCGCGGAAATCAATATTCTGTCTACCTCTGGATTTGCTTACTAGTGATAGAATTTTGACATTAGCCCCATACAAGTAATGTCAAATTCCTATCTCTGGTAAGCAAAACCAGAGTTAGATAGGTTATTGGTAATGGCCGTTAGGCGATATCTATTTTAGAATCTAGGTTTCTTGCTCTCTAGGATGTTTTTATTCAAGGAAGATAACCTTAAATAATTTTATAGGCATTATATCCCTACAGCATATATTCCCATATAAATGAAAAAAAAAACAAAACAATAAAAAGTGTATTACTAAATAATGGTAATCAAAGTAATATTCAGTGAAGGTCGCAATAAATAACAATGAAATGATCTCATTAGTAAGCAGTAAACACTGCTTTTTGCTACGCAGTACACGCTAGTGAATCATTAATTAATTACTAATTATTAGTTTACAAGATTTATGAATAATTCAGTTATTTTTCTAGAATAAATTTGATTTTCCATTCATTAAAAAAAATAATTGTCATGAGCCATTAAACTTACGAACCACAAGACTTGGCAGCCCAAAAAGATGTTATGATCCACTATTGATACGATTTGTATTAGACGGTGTTTGGAATTGTGAAATATTCTGGACCATCTAGAAATATTTATTTTTAAAAACATTCTTACTAAACCCCTTATGAATACTATATCTGCTAGGTCCTCACCTCGTCGTATCCGATAAGCCAGAGTCGTGGCGTCTGGTAGTACTTGTCGTACGTGATGTGCAGGTCATAGGTCCGCGTGCGGATGATGTCGTCGCCGTCAGACTTCGTCTTCTTCTCCGACTTCTGTTTGGGCTCTTTGCGCGGCGCTAGGTCTGTGGACTGGACGGGAGAGTGTCATAACAACCGTAATTAATATTGTTTCTAATTGCCAGAGGTATATGGCATTAATTTCATGACTTGTTTATGGCAGCCCAAAAACGGTAATTTATATTTTCAATTGGAGGCGTTGAAGGTGGTTATAGGTTACGTTTTAACCGACATAAAAAACGAGGTTCTTAGTTTGACCTGCCTTAATGTAAGTAGTATGTATTTTTCTTGCGTTTTCCTGAAACGATTTTGGTGCGATTTTGAGCATAGTATATCATTCAGTATAGTTTTAAAGGATGTGTCAATTGAAAGGTTTGTTTTCGTGTATGGCCACATCTTTTGTGTTAAAAACATAGCAAATGAATTTCTCTCCCACCTAGAGAAAATCTTAAATCAAGAGTTACTTATCGTCAATAGTCCAAGTAGAAAGTATTGATAAACTATAAATAACACAAAGAAGGTAAGACTACATTGTATGAGGGTTGATTACATATCGCCGTATGATCCAGTGCACGAAATGTAATGCGAACGTGACAGATAGTGGCCATGGCGACCAGATAATAAGGTCACTATTATAAATGTTGTGTTTGTATTCAAGTAGCTTGTTGATACTCGACCT
>NWSH02000505.1:15075822-15098073 GCA_002382865.2 Heliothis virescens
ACACGTCTTCGTACATCTGCTCCACGCTCAGTAGTGTGCGGTCCTGGGGATATCACACAATAAATTATAGATTTACTGAAGGCAGACTTACCGCGGAAATCAATATTCTGTCTACCTCTGGATTTGCTTACTAGTGATAGAATTTTGACATTAGCCCCATACAAGTAATGTCAAATTCCTATCTCTGGTAAGCAAAACCAGAGTTAGATAGGTTATTGGTAATGGCCGTTAGGCGATATCTATTTTAGAATCTAGGTTTCTTGCTCTCTAGGATGTTTTTATTCAAGGAAGATAACCTTAAATAATTTTATAGGCATTATATCCCTACAGCATATATTCCCATATAAATGAAAAAAAAAACAAAACAATAAAAAGTGTATTACTAAATAATGGTAATCAAAGTAATATTCAGTGAAGGTCGCAATAAATAACAATGAAATGATCTCATTAGTAAGCAGTAAACACTGCTTTTTGCTACGCAGTACACGCTAGTGAATCATTAATTAATTACTAATTATTAGTTTACAAGATTTATGAATAATTCAGTTATTTTTCTAGAATAAATTTGATTTTCCATTCATTAAAAAAAATAATTGTCATGAGCCATTAAACTTACGAACCACAAGACTTGGCAGCCCAAAAAGATGTTATGATCCACTATTGATACGATTTGTATTAGACGGTGTTTGGAATTGTGAAATATTCTGGACCATCTAGAAATATTTATTTTTAAAAACATTCTTACTAAACCCCTTATGAATACTATATCTGCTAGGTCCTCACCTCGTCGTATCCGATAAGCCAGAGTCGTGGCGTCTGGTAGTACTTGTCGTACGTGATGTGCAGGTCATAGGTCCGCGTGCGGATGATGTCGTCGCCGTCAGACTTCGTCTTCTTCTCCGACTTCTGTTTGGGCTCTTTGCGCGGCGCTAGGTCTGTGGACTGGACGGGAGAGTGTCATAACAACCGTAATTAATATTGTTTCTAATTGCCAGAGGTATATGGCATTAATTTCATGACTTGTTTATGGCAGCCCAAAAACGGTAATTTATATTTTCAATTGGAGGCGTTGAAGGTGGTTATAGGTTACGTTTTAACCGACATAAAAAACGAGGTTCTTAGTTTGACCTGCCTTAATGTAAGTAGTATGTATTTTTCTTGCGTTTTCCTGAAACGATTTTGGTGCGATTTTGAGCATAGTATATCATTCAGTATAGTTTTAAAGGATGTGTCAATTGAAAGGTTTGTTTTCGTGTATGGCCACATCTTTTGTGTTAAAAACATAGCAAATGAATTTCTCTCCCACCTAGAGAAAATCTTAAATCAAGAGTTACTTATCGTCAATAGTCCAAGTAGAAAGTATTGATAAACTATAAATAACACAAAGAAGGTAAGACTACATTGTATGAGGGTTGATTACATATCGCCGTATGATCCAGTGCACGAAATGTAATGCGAACGTGACAGATAGTGGCCATGGCGACCAGATAATAAGGTCACTATTATAAATGTTGTGTTTGTATTCAAGTAGCTTGTTGATACTCGACCTGTTCGATATTTATAAGCATTTTCATATTTACTGACATGGAGTAAATATCCGTGACAATTTATATCATAAATGTTAGTGGCTATTCAGCGCCAAATCGTGTTTTTTAAAACTATGCTCTGCATGTCAGCTAGTAAAAAGTCTCACGGCTAGTTTCACAGGTTCCAGATAGTTTTAGATCTGAGAGGCCATAGAAATGTTTTTAATTTTGATTACTTTTCTATGACATGATCTGTCAGATTTAGAACTTTATCTGGAACGTGTGAAACTGGCTGTAAGAGAAATAAATATACACTGGAGAAGCATTAATCTACTTTTAGCGGAATTGGTTGAAAAAATATGCATTCAATCTGCGAGTTTAGTAAACCAAGTACAAAAATGCTGTTTTATTGCTCTCCAAAGAAAGAGCAGTTATTCCTTACCGGGTCCACCTCATCCAACAGCCCCGACTCCTGGAACTGCTCCATGTCCTCGGCCTCTCCATCCTCATCATCTTCATCTTCATCATCGTCTTCGCGATCACCGGCGGCGCCCTCGCCGTCACTGTCACCCGTGTCGGCTGCGTCTAGTGTCATCTCACATACCTGAACAATGTTGGGTCAAGAGAATATTTATACTGAGAACTTTAATAACATTCTACTGTGATGTAGTGGTAAGCCTAATATAAGGAATGTACTCGATAATCATAGGATACTATATAGGATATAGGATACCGCCACTGAAAATGCCGTGAGCGTGGTGAAATATTAGGCCTCCAAGATTTAAATTGGATTGGCATCTGCTTTCTAAGAAGAAGAGTAATTAAGAGCTGCTTGTCATTTTGCAGTTAAAATAAAATATTGGATACGATAACTCTGTCAATAATAAAATTATTTATTTACAAATAAATACAGGTGTTAGAATGAAAAGAATAATCTATCCAAACTAAAAAACTAGCTGAATTTTTTGTGGAACAACTGGACAAGTTCCAAAAATTCTTTTACTAATTGTAAACTAATTTGACCTTGACTTATATATGCCGTTTTGTTTAACATAGGAACTAGTCAAGAATACAAGTGATGTTTCCCATACCTTCTCTTCGACAGTGGGTGAACCAGCATTGTCGTAGTGATGTGTGTCGACCCAACCTCCGTCTTCATCATTTTCATTCTCTATGACTTTCTCTTTATCCTCACAGTATTCTATCTGCAATTCAAATGATAGATTAGAGTATACCTACATTCGGTTTGAGTAGGCTCTTAGTTGATGATAAACAATATTGATATGACTTTTATGTAAATACATGTTAAACAAATAAACTAGTGCTTAAAATAATGATTAACACATTAACACATTGATTTTTAACCATACTTTATTTTTAAACTGAAAAGTCTCAAATGGAGCATAGTTAAATCAGATGTGTTTAGTTATTGTTTACTTATTCATTTATGAATACTCTCACTTGTTCAGTTTGTATATAATTTTAGTTTCAGCATTTTCAACAAAAAATTTCAGTGATAATCACATGTTTTAAGGTTACAACTTTAGTCCTACAAATGAAATTCAAAGATCTATTTCTAATAGACTCAAAAATTATGTTACAATACATGTTCTGGTAATAACATGTTACCTGTTTACACCTCCTATAGCAGGGCACATTCCTAGTGATGAGGAACTGCTTATCACCAGGCAGGTACGGCCGGATCTTGGCGTCTTCACCTTTAGCCCACTGCCAGGTCGGACAGTGGTGCACCAAGTGTTCTCCTGCAGCCACAAACTCCTCGGGAGTTAGCACCCCTGTCTCTTGGAATTTTGACTCCTAGGAAGATAGATGGAAGTTTAGTAAAGATGAGTGCCATTTCTTTCATCAATTGGGTAAATAAATACAATGATAAATAAGTTATAATATGTTGGATTATTTAATATTCACTGTTTTACAATAAGACTCTTGTGTGTAGATAGTAAAGCTGTTTATGTGTTAAATAAACAAAGATTTGGCTGTATCAGATACAACAGATGATACGTTAAAATAATGTATTCTATAGTACCTACATTAATATTCTCTATGGCTTGTTGTTGCAATGGAAGGTCATTTTAGAATTACTACTCCAATACTGAATCACGTTCAATTGCCAGAATTTTAATTTCTTATCTAGTAGAATTAGTTCCTCTAATAATTATGAATCTAGGTTATTCACAAATAGTTGCACTGCTGGGGTTAATGAGTCATCTCTGGTTATTTTTCTAGTTATCTTATAATTTGATCGATTATTTATTTATTTCTATTATCTTTTGACAATGACTGATTGTGCTATTTTAAAAGCTTTTATTTAACTTGAAGTTTATTGTTGTTCTAACTTAACTATCAGAATAATCCAAATACAATTAGTACCTGAATCTCCTAGTAGATAAAAAAATATAATTTGTTTTGAACAATTTTACTGAATCAATAACTATATAGAATAACTTCTTCTTCAATTTAAATTTCAATGACAAAGAAGCAAGAGTAACAAGGAAGCATGATGAACAATGGATACACAAGTATATCAATCACATTAACTATATTTAACACGGTGTCGGCTGACTGTAAACAGTGATATGATAACTAATTGCTCTAAAGTGGTACCTACCTTCAGCACCGGCGTCAAGTAGCCCGCGACTCCAAGTGCGGTGCCCTTCACTGAGTTAATAACACTCTGCATTTTACCACAGTCACGGAACAGGGTTCCAACAATGCGGGAAACTAGGAATCTGCAGTCCTTTGTCAACAAAATTGACCACAATTAACACAAAAGAACAACCCCTTTGCAATACAGCTGAATTTGATTTCGTTTGATTGACATTGACATGGCAATGACATTCCAATTTGAATTTGATGCTCTTATTACAGTTGCCAGTAATAAATTGTCAAGTGATTTCGTGACAATGTTCTGTAGAAATGAAAAACCAACAAACTTAAGTTATTTCCTTACATCTACAATGTTTTGCTGTTTTATATAAAAAATGATCGTTTGCACTTAAAATAGTAGAAGGATTCTAATATAAATTATACAGCTCATTGGAGATTTCACTGGCAACTATTTATCGAAATCTGTCAAAGCGCTTCAACGTCAAATTCGTCAAAACTTTGATTTTCCAATTTTCATTATTGATAACGCGAAATAATTTTAAATGCCCTTTTTGGAGTGTAAATTGCAATACGTTTGAATTCTTCATACTATTTCTATATTCATATAACTATGGAAGACGTTTTGGATGAGATAGTATCTTCGGAAGATTTGCAAGTAATGTGAAAATTTGTGCAACGTTGTATTCGTGAGTCATGGGATGTAATACTGATTATTGTTGGTTTTAACTGTTTAGAAGTTCGAGAAAGTGTTCCACGAGCAGCTGCACCAAGGGAATGTGACGCATAAGGCGCAGTTCGAGTACGCGTGGTGCCTGGTGCGCAGCAAGTACCCCACAGACATACGCAAGGTACAGCACAACAACGTCGCCTCATTGTCGTGAGGGAGGGTATTGACGTCACTTCTCCCTTTGTTTTTATTTTATATATTATATTTGAGTGTATGGTAGTCTAAGTCATAACAATGGACAATCAAAACATTGATGTATCATAGGGTAAAACATAAAACAAAATTTGTTTATGCTCATAATATTTTCTGATATCGTTTTCAGCAAAATCTCTCTTTATGAGACTTAAGACTTAATAGCTGATGCAAGGTCTTTGAGGACTTTTAGAACATGTATTTCTCGGTCTAAAAATATACCTACATACTCAAACCAAGAACGTATGAACTGAATGTCACAAAACAAAAACAAAAAACCTGTTGTGTGTGCCATCTGATATTCATAATATTGTAACTATAGCTATGTTGCTAATGTGTTGGTTATTGATAGTTGGACTTTAATTAATTGTAAACAAAGAAAAATATTCTTCATGTTGACAGGATTATGAAAAAAAATATTTGTTCTTTTTTTTTCATCTGAAATAAAATAACTCTTTCCTGTTTTAGAAATAAATTGAAGTTAAATGTATTTAACACACTTTCACAGCATCTTATATCAGGTGGCAAGCATAGCAACACGGCCTAATAGTTCAACACAATTTTCCAGGGTATCCTGCTCCTCAAAGAGTTGTTCAACTCGCACCCCGATGGCAAAAGAGATTACCTGTTCTACCTTGCCATAGGCAATGCTAGAATCAAGGAGTACAACAAGGCCCTGCACTATGTCAAGTCCTTCTTAGAAATCGAGCCTGCCAACCAACAAGTTTTGGCATTAGAGGTTTGTTATGTATTCATTATTTTTAACCAGTTTCACCAAAAAGACCATCTTTGGCAGTCATTACGGGTAGTCAGAAGCCAGAAAGTCTGATAACCAGTCTTAGTAATGGGTATTGGATTGCTCAGGTAATTGGG
Organism: Heliothis virescens; assembly: GCA_002382865.2. Taxonomy (NCBI): domain Eukaryota; kingdom Metazoa; phylum Arthropoda; class Insecta; order Lepidoptera; family Noctuidae; genus Heliothis; species Heliothis virescens. The sequence continues at coordinate 15,081,769 of NWSH02000505.1, forward strand.
TTGTGGAGGTCGGACAGGCAGTTGCTTTATGTAAAACACTGGTTCTCAGCTGCATCTGGTTGGACTGGGAGCCGCCCCCAACATAGTTGGGAAAAGGCTAGGCAGATGATGAACCAACAAGTTTTGACACTAGACATTTATTATGTATTCATTATTTTCAACCAGTTTCATTTTAGAGACACAGATATGGGTTTTTCTGTTAAAAGATATAAAAGATTTCCTTATAACTGTATCAGTCTCTGTGAGACAGGAAAATGATCAAATTAATTGTCTTAATCTTATCTTTGTATGTTTCATTTACTAAATAATGGGATTACCTAATCTGAGCTGATCATTACTAATATTTTGTGACATAAAGACACTAATCACTAAATCTAATGACTGCAATATGGTCTTGGTTTTCTTACATCTTGACTTTCTACTAAATATTTTCATAGTTGTAGGATTGACATCTCAAAGTTCAAAAGTTCAACATCTTTTCTGAGCTATGACTCAGTTTTTAATATGAAGATTCACCGTCAATAGACTCAAGTGAACTAAATAGCATTTGTAGTTCAGCTCTTTTTAATGAATCTTTGTGTTTGTAGCCATTGTATACCAGTGTGAAGATACACAATTGATTTTCTATTGTCTTATAGCTAGTAACTAACATACAAGAGGTTACTCAGCTACGGCTTGTTTAATAACATGTTGTTGTTTATCATATTATAAATATTCAATGTTGCATTAAGATTTTTCAAATGTAACAGACAGGGTGAGTTTGTTGCGCCACTTCTTCTTCCCAGCAAAAATACATAGGAAGTGGTGAAGGGCGGGCGTTTTTGGGGCTGTCTCATGTTATTTTTGACGTTCGAAAAGTGCTGTTTTTAGACTACTTTGAATAAATGCATTTTAATTTTGATTTTACATTTATAAAATTCCAGCGTCAAATCAACAAGCGGATGGAGAAAGAAGGTCTGATCGGCATCGCGGTGGCGAGCGGCGCCGTGCTGGCCATCGGCGGCATCGTCGGACTCGGCATAGCGCTGGCTAGCAAGAAATAGCATTTGGCCTTCCTGTGAGTCACTTTATATTTACTAAGTACTAATTATTGCTTGTAGTTTTTATTATATTGTGTCTTATTCTGGGATATCTCGTCATCATCAGCCGCTATCGTCCCACTGCTGGGCACAGGCCTCCTCTCACACAGAGAAGGATTGAATGTTAATCACCACTCTTGCTTAATGCGGGTTGGTGGTTTCACTGGGACATTTATTGCAAACAATTTAGTTAAAAAATATATGTTCAGTTTTTGCCATATAGTTTAGGCAACCATAGTAAAAACTACATTAAAAACATTAATTACACATTAAGGTTTAAAGTCCCGTATCAAGTTGATAAAGGTCAGTTATGTAATTTAATCAGTGCTTGTGTAACATTACAGCTGAACGGATAACGATTAATTTTGTTGCGATAGATAAGGTTATTCTGAACTAAAAAATTACTTTTAACCTTACAAGTGAATTGAATTCAAATAAAAGTCGTAACATTATTGATTCTTTAAAACCTTAAATATTTTACATTGAACCTTTGTGGTGTGCCAGTAAGATTATAAAATGTTATAGTCCGTCTGCACGCGATCCGACAATACACGGAACGTCTATCAAAGTTATCGTAAAACTTACCCGACTACTAATTTTAAAAAAAACGTAACTTATAACAGACAGAACACAGTTAGTTTTATAAATCACACAGAACTATGTTTTGGTTTTGCTTCCCTATTATAATTTTAGGTTGATTAGCAGCTTCCGCGAACAACATTTTCGATTTCTATGTTTTTACTGCCCTGGCAATGGATAGCTAATTATACTCCTAGATTTGTATCTTAAATTGCTTCATTTAACTATGCCATTGTAACACACGTATGTATTTCATGCTAATTTCCGCCCGCGCTTTCACCCTAGTGCCCTTCCCGCACATGAGAAAAAATTAGTCGTTATTTTATTCTGATATTAAGTTATGTAACTTAATATATACTACCAAGTTTCATCAAAATTAATTCAGTAGTTTTTGCGTGAAAGAGGAACAAACATACATTCACCTCCAGATAGTGTATAACAACACTAGCTTTCGCCTCGGTTTCACCCGCGTCCCGTGGGAACTACTCCGCGCACCCGGATAAAAAGTAGCCTATAGCCTTCCTCGATAAATGGGCTATCTAATAACACTGAAAGATTTTTTCAAATCGGACCAGTAGTTCCTGAGATTGGCGCGTTCAACCCTACAAACAGACAAACTCTTCAGCTTTATAATATTAGCATAGATGAAACTGACGGGCATCGCATCTGTTGTTACAGAATGAACGCTCTGTTGGGCGCTCATTACCTCTTCACTAAGAAGAAGCACTTGAAAGAGGACTAGAAGCTGAATTACTAACGATATTCTTAAAGACCAGCTCTCACAAGGCTTAGAATTATCTTTTTATTTATCTATGTACAAATTCATCCATGATATTTTGATCCAAAATTAAAAAAAAATGTTTCAAAACGCTTTTAGATTTAAAAAAGAATATTGTGTGGTTTTTGATTAAGTAGTATAGTTTTTTTAAGAGTAAATAGTGAGTAGTTAGTGTAAAATGTATGTAATGATATAATTAATATGTATACTTTATTTATTTCTCTAGCTTTAGGCATTATTTTATATGTAAGAGATGGTTATAATATATTGAACGAGTTAAAAGTTTGTCAATGTGATTCCATTAAATAAATACACTTTTTTGTTTTGGTTAAATATTCTTATATTGGGTGACCCTTCCAAATATATGTAAGTACGTACCTATTTAAATATCACGCTATATATACTATGTATTAATGTGGATGTGAGGGTTTGTGTGACACATTTTTGTTCTAAGCTGCGTACGCGCAACAGTGGGCACAACTTTTATAATAATGTATTCATATAAACTTTTCCTTGTTCCAAGTATAATGAACATGAATATAATTATAATTCATGATTAATTGAAAGCCAATAAAACAACACGTTCAAAACAATTATTTTATTATTCTTGTATATAGTAATGAAGCAGCGTACAACTAGTACTCTAATGTACAATGGCTCAGGCGTGGTTGTTTCAACTATCAAAAATAATATACATAAAATATCCGTCTGTCACAATTAGGTATATCTTTATCAAAATCATAACAATACTGACGACCACACTGGGGTGACGTCATCGTACAATATGGCGGCTTGTACCGTCACCCCAATCGTACCTTAATTAATTATTGCATAAATACTTAACAGTTTACGTGAGTCCAATGATTTTGAAAAATACACCTAATTAGTACAGCAATAGAGTTGAAAGTATGAAGGAATGGTGGCTACGCTTATGGCAGCAGTCGTATACAGAGGCGCCACCAGAAACGAAACGTGATAAATCATAATGGAGGCGTACAGAGATCATCTGAACTAAATTTTGTTACATTATTATGATGGCCTCAATAAATATCCGTATGTTTATCGAGCTTCCTTTCTAAATAAGAATAGGATTAGCATTTGAATGAATGTAACATTTTCGTTCATTCATTTATTGAATCCATCAGTACCAAAATTTAGTTCCTACAAAAATAATGACAAATAAAACATTGTGATGTGAAACGGTGGTTTCTAAACAGTTGATTATCTAATCGGTACTTCAGTGAACAAACTTAATACGGTGCTCCCTAAACGTAAGCTAGGATCCGTCCGAGACCGCACTTTACGACAACATACACATCTATTAACATTGAAACAACATTTGCAAGAATATCATTTTTCTGTACTACATCAATTCAATATTTTGTACTCTGTAATGTGGCTTTATTTACTACGGTTTCCGTAAATTGCAAAGTACTCGAACAGACAAAAATCAACATTATTACTGTGCGTTTAACTAATAAAAATAGTTTTACATGATAGGTCATGCTAATGAGGTATTATTAGTATAACCAAACAAATAAAGAAAAAAAAACTAATGTCGAACTTGCAGTTCACAGGGTAACTAAACGTAAGTATTATATCGAGAGCATATCATTGACTTATAGTCCTAAATATTCATTATCTTCACTGGTATATAATTTCTGCATAATCAACAACTGTACAGTGCGCCGGGGATTTACATAGTTTCATTAGTTTCAGACTTTGTCAAGTCCCTCAGGAGTCTACACACGACATGGCGGCCTTTGTGCGATGAACTGTCAGCAGGGTGCGCCTGCGCAGGTCGACATAAAGAACATCATTCTTTTGTAAGTACTAAAGTCAGCTTGCCCGGCCATATCGCTGTGTAGTCCCCCAGATATAACGATGTAAACCCACCTTATTACTATCTGTATTTTAAGTGGTTTGTGTTGAAAAAATATATACTTTCCTTAATCACAATCTGGTAACTGACTATTGTTTAATGTTAAATACAGCGTGCATCAATTCTATTTATCTAAAAGAACTATAATGAGTAGAATGTAATCAGAGTAATCTAAATAAAAGATACTTGCATCTATACCATAATAATCAAATATTAAGCACTCATTTTCCTAAACAAACAAAACTTATAGTATATACAGTCGAAAATCATTACTCACTATGGCAACACTGTTAAATGTCAACAAGGTTATATTTGCGCAAACCAAACTGACTTAATCATCAATTCTCACTAACACACTAAACAAAAATATGTTCAATCAACCCGTAGAACTTATCCTATAATAATATCTATGAATCCTTGCGACGTCGACAGCGAGCCGGCGCCGGCTGAGATATCTCAATAAATTCATAAATGTAATATCTCTCATATAAAAGGTTAAATGCTTTTACCTATTGCTCTAATACTTAAATAACGTGAATCCTAACGTTCAGGGGCGGGAAGTAAATATAATTTTGTGACTCGCTTACGATTATCTTATAATATACTAAATAACTATAACATTGTACTCTAAAAAATATGTATAAGTATTGAAGGCTAACATGAGATTGTAATCACAGTAATTGTTATTTAAGTAACGAGCCCACATCATTACTACAAAATAAACCTTCACTTGTACACTATAAGGTTCATATTTCCACAATACCAACGCAAACCATTCACTACCCACGTATTTACACAAATTCGAAGGCAACGTCAAGGTATACTTTATTTATTGCTTTTTGTTACTATTTATTTATTTATGTACTTTACATATCACCTCAATTTATATACATGCATAATATCGTCTTATCATAATATATTGTTTAAGTGTCAAATTTGAACTTTTGACGAATCGCACGCAGGATGATAACGCGATAGCTGCTCATCCCTTGGATGGCAGTCAGTCTCAGGGTGGATGATACAAGGTAGCATGCTCCGCTCCCTATTCTCAAACAGTATGCNTAACACTGAAAGATTTTTTCAAATCGGACCAGTAGTTCCTGAGATTGGCGCGTTCAACCCTACAAACAGACAAACTCTTCAGCTTTATAATATTAGCATAGATGAAACTGACGGGCATCGCATCTGTTGTTACAGAATGAACGCTCTGTTGGGCGCTCATTACCTCTTCACTAAGAAGAAGCACTTGAAAGAGGACTAGAAGCTGAATTACTAACGATATTCTTAAAGACCAGCTCTCACAAGGCTTAGAATTATCTTTTTATTTATCTATGTACAAATTCATCCATGATATTTTGATCCAAAATTAAAAAAAAATGTTTCAAAACGCTTTTAGATTTAAAAAAGAATATTGTGTGGTTTTTGATTAAGTAGTATAGTTTTTTTAAGAGTAAATAGTGAGTAGTTAGTGTAAAATGTATGTAATGATATAATTAATATGTATACTTTATTTATTTCTCTAGCTTTAGGCATTATTTTATATGTAAGAGATGGTTATAATATATTGAACGAGTTAAAAGTTTGTCAATGTGATTCCATTAAATAAATACACTTTTTTGTTTTGGTTAAATATTCTTATATTGGGTGACCCTTCCAAATATATGTAAGTACGTACCTATTTAAATATCACGCTATATATACTATGTATTAATGTGGATGTGAGGGTTTGTGTGACACATTTTTGTTCTAAGCTGCGTACGCGCAACAGTGGGCACAACTTTTATAATAATGTATTCATATAAACTTTTCCTTGTTCCAAGTATAATGAACATGAATATAATTATAATTCATGATTAATTGAAAGCCAATAAAACAACACGTTCAAAACAATTATTTTATTATTCTTGTATATAGTAATGAAGCAGCGTACAACTAGTACTCTAATGTACAATGGCTCAGGCGTGGTTGTTTCAACTATCAAAAATAATATACATAAAATATCCGTCTGTCACAATTAGGTATATCTTTATCAAAATCATAACAATACTGACGACCACACTGGGGTGACGTCATCGTACAATATGGCGGCTTGTACCGTCACCCCAATCGTACCTTAATTAATTATTGCATAAATACTTAACAGTTTACGTGAGTCCAATGATTTTGAAAAATACACCTAATTAGTACAGCAATAGAGTTGAAAGTATGAAGGAATGGTGGCTACGCTTATGGCAGCAGTCGTATACAGAGGCGCCACCAGAAACGAAACGTGATAAATCATAATGGAGGCGTACAGAGATCATCTGAACTAAATTTTGTTACATTATTATGATGGCCTCAATAAATATCCGTATGTTTATCGAGCTTCCTTTCTAAATAAGAATAGGATTAGCATTTGAATGAATGTAACATTTTCGTTCATTCATTTATTGAATCCATCAGTACCAAAATTTAGTTCCTACAAAAATAATGACAAATAAAACATTGTGATGTGAAACGGTGGTTTCTAAACAGTTGATTATCTAATCGGTACTTCAGTGAACAAACTTAATACGGTGCTCCCTAAACGTAAGCTAGGATCCGTCCGAGACCGCACTTTACGACAACATACACATCTATTAACATTGAAACAACATTTGCAAGAATATCATTTTTCTGTACTACATCAATTCAATATTTTGTACTCTGTAATGTGGCTTTATTTACTACGGTTTCCGTAAATTGCAAAGTACTCGAACAGACAAAAATCAACATTATTACTGTGCGTTTAACTAATAAAAATAGTTTTACATGATAGGTCATGCTAATGAGGTATTATTAGTATAACCAAACAAATAAAGAAAAAAAAACTAATGTCGAACTTGCAGTTCACAGGGTAACTAAACGTAAGTATTATATCGAGAGCATATCATTGACTTATAGTCCTAAATATTCATTATCTTCACTGGTATATAATTTCTGCATAATCAACAACTGTACAGTGCGCCGGGGATTTACATAGTTTCATTAGTTTCAGACTTTGTCAAGTCCCTCAGGAGTCTACACACGACATGGCGGCCTTTGTGCGATGAACTGTCAGCAGGGTGCGCCTGCGCAGGTCGACATAAAGAACATCATTCTTTTGTAAGTACTAAAGTCAGCTTGCCCGGCCATATCGCTGTGTAGTCCCCCAGATATAACGATGTAAACCCACCTTATTACTATCTGTATTTTAAGTGGTTTGTGTTGAAAAAATATATACTTTCCTTAATCACAATCTGGTAACTGACTATTGTTTAATGTTAAATACAGCGTGCATCAATTCTATTTATCTAAAAGAACTATAATGAGTAGAATGTAATCAGAGTAATCTAAATAAAAGATACTTGCATCTATACCATAATAATCAAATATTAAGCACTCATTTTCCTAAACAAACAAAACTTATAGTATATACAGTCGAAAATCATTACTCACTATGGCAACACTGTTAAATGTCAACAAGGTTATATTTGCGCAAACCAAACTGACTTAATCATCAATTCTCACTAACACACTAAACAAAAATATGTTCAATCAACCCGTAGAACTTATCCTATAATAATATCTATGAATCCTTGCGACGTCGACAGCGAGCCGGCGCCGGCTGAGATATCTCAATAAATTCATAAATGTAATATCTCTCATATAAAAGGTTAAATGCTTTTACCTATTGCTCTAATACTTAAATAACGTGAATCCTAACGTTCAGGGGCGGGAAGTAAATATAATTTTGTGACTCGCTTACGATTATCTTATAATATACTAAATAACTATAACATTGTACTCTAAAAAATATGTATAAGTATTGAAGGCTAACATGAGATTGTAATCACAGTAATTGTTATTTAAGTAACGAGCCCACATCATTACTACAAAATAAACCTTCACTTGTACACTATAAGGTTCATATTTCCACAATACCAACGCAAACCATTCACTACCCACGTATTTACACAAATTCGAAGGCAACGTCAAGGTATACTTTATTTATTGCTTTTTGTTACTATTTATTTATTTATGTACTTTACATATCACCTCAATTTATATACATGCATAATATCGTCTTATCATAATATATTGTTTAAGTGTCAAATTTGAACTTTTGACGAATCGCACGCAGGATGATAACGCGATAGCTGCTCATCCCTTGGATGGCAGTCAGTCTCAGGGTGGATGATACAAGGTAGCATGCTCCGCTCCCTATTCTCAAACAGTATGCCCAACCTAAGCCCTCCCAGACTTGCCAGAACTGCTGCGATCTACGCCGTTAATTTATATTCATCCTTAAATGTTTTAATCGTTATACATCGTGTTGTTATCGCGTTATAACGTCGCCGTCGTATATGTATATTTACTTTAATAATAGTATGATTTTAAGCTCTGTTATATTTGTTCGTATACAATATTCTGATCGTATAGTTAGTGCTCATTGATACCTGAGGTGTATGCTATCTCGCTACGGTCGTGACACAGTCTAGTTGTCTAGTGAGTGCGTATCTATAACAGAACGGTAAACGTACGACTTGCTACGGGCAGCACTAACGATCTCCTAATGACTTGCATATATTTACCTACGATATACTCTATATAGTATATATATAAATGCAATCTGCAAAATGCATAAAACAACAGTTATTTTTTATATCTATAAATTGTATAAAATATTAAATAAAATCTATTGAAGTGAGGTAGATGGATGGAATTTCACAATTTGTGTGGATATTATTTTTTTTACTTTATAACGTTTGCCGCATTGGCCCAAATGCTGAGGTAGATGGATGGAATTACTATGTAAGAGGCCCTACTACGTGACCGGGACCTTTACATACACAATACAAAAACACTACTCACTAGTCGTTAACTACTAAAACAATCTCACAATCTTGCGGCGAGTCCATCTGAACTAATGTGTCAGGTAAATGCTAAAGTGAAATATGGCTGTGTTATCACATCGGGTATAAAAATAATGTCTCACTAACGAGTAATATTCAAGTGCAGTCGCGGGACAACCGCACGCGTGCGCACACGCAGAGATTCATTGCCGCAGATCTGTTCGCTCGACAGCGGTACAGATTCGCGATTCTATGCAAAGTAACCAGACTCAACCTAGCTGCAACCGATTTAACCCTAAAACTTTAAAATTTACATTAATATCGGAAATGGCACCAACGACATTCCACGGGTCAACAATTAAAACCGTTATTACAAAAACGAATCAAGCTAATGACCACAAAACATAACACTCAAGCACCTTTTGATAATTTCAACAAAACATTGTCCTATCTGTGTTACACGTAGTCTACGTGACTAATTCAACACACTTATAGTTAACACGCCTTCATTTCATGAGTTCTTGTTGTGTTCGTCCTCCGAGTAGTCGCCCTCGTCCTGCCCGTTGTTCTCGGCGTCCTGCTCAGAGTTCACTCTCCGGTCGTCTTCATTATAATCTTTGTAGTAATCTTTGATATTGTCCTTGTCTGCCATGTCGTGTTTCTCTGTATCTGTCTCGCTTATGCTGTCGTTCCTCTGCCTCTCTTTGCCGAGGTCGAGTGGTTCATCGGAGTCACGCATGATGTCAGGCTTGCTCATGTTCTCAGTGTACTGCCGCTGCATCTGTTTGAGAAAGCGCTGGTGTGCGAGGTTCGTCGGTGGAGGTGGCAGGGATCCCATCTGTGGCGATGGTTCCTCATAGGACTTTCTGTCAATGTGCATCGCGTTCATTTGTGCCAGTTTCGCGTTCATTCCTGCTGAAATAATTAACGTTATAGCATTGGAAATAGTAGTAGCTCCCATTGATGATAGCTATGAATTTAATATTTTTTCTTTTTATTTAAACCAGTTACATACCAAACATGTTTTCTCCGATGTACTGTAGGTAGGTGTCTAGAAGCGCCGAGCTGCCTCCGTATCCCGGTGGGTAGTCATCGTGTTTCATTCCGGCAGTCAGGCCATGCGGCAGGTTCTCCATCGTCTTAGCGGTGACTGCTCGCACTGCCGGGACTTTTGTGATGGTCGTGTTTGCCAAGTTGTTTATATCTGAAGAGAAAAACAATTGTCTTTGAAACATTTCTTGTATTATGAATGTCTGGATAGAAGGAATGCTACTTGTGGGGTTTCAATTAATGTGCACTTTGACTTCCAGAATATTATTTTCAATGTTATGATTCAGGGCTTCTCAAAACTAAAGATTGACGAACGGGCTTTCAATTAAATAATTGCTTCAACTTACGTGGTGGTGAGACCGGTATGCTGTCCTGGTATCGAGACTGGCTGAGGTCGTCGTTATCATTGTCCCCGCAGATGGAGCTGCTCTCTGAGGCGGCAGACTTAGCGTCTAGCTTGATATCCGAGCGACGCGGCCCGGTGGGAGACGCACGAGCCCGCAGCTGTTCTGGAGATACCTTGACACCGGCTTTTGCTAACAACCTGAGAGAATTGGATAAGGAGTTAGTTTTTTGGTCTTTTGAAACGAGATTTGGTCCTTATTTCTTCAATGTTCTGAGATTGATGGCAGCTTAGAAACGTCGTTGAAATTGACTGCGAAGGTAGACCTACGCTGCTTGGGAGTAGTGCGATTTTTAAGCAAGCCAGAATTTATTGATCTAGCCCCAAGAAATAAAAGTATCTTTGAAAATTTATCGATAACTGTAGATATAGATAAAGTGGTTACTTACTGGCTGGCGAGTTCAGGATCGAATCTGGTGGGCATCTGGAGCACGGGCAGATCTTTGGTGGAGATTCCTCGGTGCTGCCGCGACATGTGGGAGTGCAGCGAGTTGCGAGACTTGGCCACTGTTCCGCAGAGAACACAACTGTGGGGGGAGAAAGATAAATTTAAATAGTGTCGGTTAGGTACTAATAACACTGATCTTCAGCTGCACTTGGTTAGACTGGTAGTGAACCCCAACATAGCTGGGAAAAAGATAGGCAGATGACGATGGTGTTAGTTACTAGATAAGGAAATAAATCTTGTGTTACTATGACCACATTACAGGCATGTGTTAGACGTTTAGCGAAGTCTTCATACATCTTTTTGATATGTGATTTTGACCTTTTTATTTTCTATATTTTTGTAAATTCCAATGGCATTTGGAATTATTGGTAACTAACGTGTTTGAGTTATTTGCTACTTACCGATATCCTGGGCAGACGGTATGTTTATCCTCGAGATGCGTCCTGAGCGTATGCGCAGACCGGTAGATCTTGCCGCACTTGGGACAGGGCCGGGGGTCCGTGGCTCTCACGCGCAGTAAGTCCTGTGTCCTTCGACAGCCTCCTGCAAATGAAAAAATGCATTATGTCTTCATGTTTAAGGGTCATAGTCGTCTGGCTTTAACTGTAGTCCTTACCTTGTTTTTATATTTATTAGTAGTATGTTAGTAGTTAGCAAAGAATGTGTAGATTTGTTGTTCGCATAAAATTAGAGGAGATTGTAGCGCAAAGGTGTCAATAAATAAAATAGCCTTTCTACTTGGTAGTTTTATTGTTTATGTATTTATATAAGCAGACACTTTCTTCTGGTAAAAATTAAGTAATTACGTATATATCGTATCACTAATACATTCGCAACTAGAATCGTTTACTCACATTGAACATTTGGTTATTGAGTGACTAAGTTTACGCTTAAAAATATTTTTTTATTAGTTTTTATTTTTTTATAGTTATTAAGATATACGACATTGCCTCTCAGGCGTCAGGAACAATTTCATCTACTCGCTAATTTAACCAATATTATTTTTTATTCGTTCTGGAGATCTATGTAATGTATCCGTTTCCATCGCATATATTTTGAAGGCATCTTCTAAAATATTTACACGAGCTTACCAAATGGACTTGACACTTTCCTAAATACATTATATTTTAATGCTAAGGCAACGTATGTCTTGGGTAACGTATAAAATGTGCGAGTCTATCTGTAGGCCTATTGTTACTAGTAATGGAGTACTATCGTAGTTATTGCTTTCTTAAAGGCTAAGTTCCGCGTAGGAGCAGTATATATCTTTGGCAGGCGGTAGCGACTGTGGCTACGTCATGTAGAACAAAGGCATTTCATGTTTCGTTCTGTAGCTGTGCGCTTCAATACATGCGCTATATAACATGTCAACAACATTCAATAACAGAATAAGTTTCATATTTTGGTGTATTTCCCTTTTTTCGTTACAAAAATATATGCGAATGGAATCGTCGATTATTATGTACATTTTAAAATAAATCCTCCGGTTGTCTACATTGACTAGATATGTTTTAGATTGTGCACGACGTACGTACAGAGCGTCACGAACAAACATCATTTAGAAAATAAATTCTCTATGATTTGGAAGTGAACTTATTCTTAACTATTGCATTCAAAGGCATTAGATTCTTTTTCGTTACAATCTATTTCGTATTGTCTTATCTATGGTCGAAAGTATACTTGTAAGGAGTAGCACACACTGGTGCAATAGTTTACCATAAACAATAATTTATAAAATCTTGTATAGAAGTAATTTCACATCTAAATATTGCTTGTGTATAGTTTTTTCAAAACTAAACTTTAGAACAAAATATATTATTTTAAAAATAACGAATATAAAAATAAAACAAAAACTTAAATTTGTTAAACCTTTGCACCAGTTATGTTTGAGGAAAAAGTAGTGTGGCAGAATGATGTCCCGTCTAAAGGGTGCGTGAACCCGTCGCGTCGAACCAACTAATGCTACGTATTACCAGGACACCAGAGCCTAAGACAAACAGCTAGTCGAAGGATAACGCCAATCGCTTATAAACGCTGTCCGGACAAGCGAAATGCCACTCGGGTAAGCTTTATTACAAAAGCCGGATACCTACTACCTGATTACGTGGAATGCATTTAAGCAATGGTCTTTACATGCCCCAAAATTCACGGCTAATCTGCAAGAATTATAATTGGCTAATGAGCTTAATTTCGCGGCCAACGTTCGGGAAACTTTGGGCTTCTTGACCTTTTTGTCCTTGCAGATTGGATGTGTGATAAAGACATTGGCAGACCCTTTTATGGATTATAGTTGGAAGTATCTAAAATATAGTATGCCAGACGACGCTTATAAGGGATTGGCTATAACGTAGAAGCAACAATGGAAGTTACAGGCGTTCAGGAAGTGATCAGAATGATCGACATTCATTAGTTGCACTTCGTATTCTATCAATGGCACCAATCATCACATGTCATAATGCGCTTATAATATAAACCTTACTTAAACGATATCAGTCTATTCTACTACAAAAATAATTTTCAGTCGATTTATCCTACTGCTTTATACAATGTTTTATGAACATGACAGCGTTATATGAAAAAATGCATCCAGGAGATCATTATATTCTCTGGTTTAATTACGAGCCCCACTCGACTTAGTTCCGTTTCACAGCCGTTAAATTTTAACCTTAGAAAGCCGAATATCAAACGAGTCGCATTCCCGATCGGCGGGAGTGTTCTCAGTTGGCCCAGCCACAACTCCATTTGAGGGTTTTCATCTTCTCCCACTGGCGGCGGTGCTTGATGCGCATGTGGTTGCGCACGGAGTTGGGGTGCGCGAAGTAGCGCGCGCACGACTGCACCGGGCACACGGGCGAGTCGCGCGGGTAGTGCGCGTCCAGGTGCCGCCGCGCCGCCGCCAGCGACGCCAGCGCCGCGCCGCACAGCGGGCACGCCAGCCGCGAGCCGCGAGCCAGAGCGCGGCGCGCCACCGCCTCCTGCTCCAGGTACCTTAGCAAGGCTGTGCCGCGCTCCGAACCCTCACCCGTCACCGTATCGCTTACCGCCGGGTTTGCCAACGCGCCCCGCGCCGCGGCATCTGCAATGCCGACAGCACCATGTTACACAAACTATCTACGGGCAAAGCGGTTGGCAAACCCGACCCCTAAACTCGACTTCCCGATCCGTCCGAACGCAATAAACTCTCTAAAAATATTACGTCATATTAAAATACAATATATAGATACGATAAACAATCCAGTTCCGTTTTCGCTTCAGTAGGTCCTTGGCACATCTATTCCTATTATTGTACGCATCGCGATGTGTTACCGGCGGGTATCACCACCAGGCGGCGAGCGAGCCGAGCGAGCCTAGCGGCGGCGGCGCGACGGCCGGCGGTCGCTCGGCGTCGCGCCGTCTCTAAGAGTTCTGTCGCTGTCGGATGCCGTGGGCTTGCAGCTGGTGGTTGATGAGGTAGTGCTTGGTTTTGCACTTCTTGCCGCAGTGCTGGCAAGGGAACCACTGGTCGCGGTCGGTCTGCGAGTGCACATTGAGCATATGCTGGCGCAGGTTGGAGGTGGAGGAGTACACGCGGCCGCACAGCGGACACTGCGGCCGGTAGCCCATCGCCGCCCCGCCCGCGAGAGCCGCCCCTGTAACACAGAGGCGGCGGTTAGACACAGATCCGTACAACATCGTTTAAGCGCTATGGTGAGTGTATCGGTCGCAGCGGTCCGCGGACGGGGCGGGGTCGCGCCTCCTCTGTTTGACGCCGTGTATCGAGTTCATGTGTATCTGCATGTACTGGCGCGTCTTGAAGGCCTTGCCGCAGACGGGGCACGAGTGCGCGAGCTCGTGCGCCGCGTGCACGTTGAGGATGTGCTGCTTGAGGTTGCTATTGTTGCTGTACAGCTTGCCGCACTCGGGGCACGCGGGCCTGCCGGGCTCACCGTTGGGCAGCGCGGCGTACGCGGGCCGCTCGGGCCGCTCGGCCGCGTCGCCGCCCGGCCAGGTGGCTCCTGGGGCAGACGAGGTCTTCGTCAGTGCGCGCTCCTACTCGGTACTCGGTACTCGTCTCGTGTCGACGGCACGTCTAGGACGATCGGTCGCTACGTAACTTCCACGGTTGCTAATATTTTCCAAGCCGCGATTACGTCATATGTTTTGGGGGCGAAGTACGTATTTATCGAAACGATTATAAAAGAGTAATTAAGCGCTTTGGTGTCGTTCTCGTTATTTAGTTGTTAGTGTTGTTATTACATGCAATAGGTACATGACTCAATAATGTACAATTAATGGTTTGAGTTATTTCCTTTGTTCTTTTGGGTGTCATTAATATTGTAGATTGGGAATCATAATTATTCTCATTGATTTTAATTATTCAGACATATTTATTTGATTGTAATGTGGTATTGAGTCATGTATCATTAGGGATATTTAGTGTGAGTTAGGAATTCACTTACCGTAGTTGTCGGGTATCCCTGATGGTCCGGGCAGGCCGGGGAAACCTGAAAATTAAGAATCTGCGTTAATTACACACAGCATGTCGACTCGAAAGAAAACTTTAGATATCAATGTGGCTGAGTTCCTTGCAAACTGATCCTGTTAAAATACCTGGTAAATTCAGTAGTCCGGGGAAGTTGTGCGGCAGAGTTCCGTTGGTGTTGGCCATGGTCGCGGGGTCATCGTAGTCAAGAGGCTCCTGTTTGGCGCGAGTCTCGCCTTCTGTGTCACTAGCACCAGCATCCGATGACGACTCCTCGCCATCACCAGACTACACAACAAAAATATACAATTAGAAGATTACCGCATCAGATACACGTAGATGGGCCGTTATTATTCGCCTTACCCAATGTTGCAAAAAAGTTAAAGATAGGATAGTTATATAACTGACCAGATTATTGGAAACTCCAGATAAATGCGGGTTCTGCGAGGTGTCCATCGCTTGGCTGAACAGCAGTTCGTGTCCGTTAGTGCCCAGACGCTCGGGGCTCGCTCCCTGCACCGACAGTAGCTGTTCCGTCCTACACCAATAATTTTAAACACTCATAAATATCACTAACTCCTACATATCCTCAAATGCCTAAAGACATTCATTCAATATTTTTTTCTACAAAATATGCTTAAAGTATAATTTAATTGACCATAAAGATTTCGTAACAATATTTTTTTATGTCGTTACTGTAAGTTATAATTACATTTCACATAATTAATCGTTCAAAGAGCTTTTTAGAATCTCGCAATCCCGGAATGCTCA
>NWSH02000505.1:15098102-15110440 GCA_002382865.2 Heliothis virescens
GGTACCTTAGCAAGGCTGTGCCGCGCTCCGAACCCTCACCCGTCACCGTATCGCTTACCGCCGGGTTTGCCAACGCGCCCCGCGCCGCGGCATCTGCAATGCCGACAGCACCATGTTACACAAACTATCTACGGGCAAAGCGGTTGGCAAACCCGACCCCTAAACTCGACTTCCCGATCCGTCCGAACGCAATAAACTCTCTAAAAATATTACGTCATATTAAAATACAATATATAGATACGATAAACAATCCAGTTCCGTTTTCGCTTCAGTAGGTCCTTGGCACATCTATTCCTATTATTGTACGCATCGCGATGTGTTACCGGCGGGTATCACCACCAGGCGGCGAGCGAGCCGAGCGAGCCTAGCGGCGGCGGCGCGACGGCCGGCGGTCGCTCGGCGTCGCGCCGTCTCTAAGAGTTCTGTCGCTGTCGGATGCCGTGGGCTTGCAGCTGGTGGTTGATGAGGTAGTGCTTGGTTTTGCACTTCTTGCCGCAGTGCTGGCAAGGGAACCACTGGTCGCGGTCGGTCTGCGAGTGCACATTGAGCATATGCTGGCGCAGGTTGGAGGTGGAGGAGTACACGCGGCCGCACAGCGGACACTGCGGCCGGTAGCCCATCGCCGCCCCGCCCGCGAGAGCCGCCCCTGTAACACAGAGGCGGCGGTTAGACACAGATCCGTACAACATCGTTTAAGCGCTATGGTGAGTGTATCGGTCGCAGCGGTCCGCGGACGGGGCGGGGTCGCGCCTCCTCTGTTTGACGCCGTGTATCGAGTTCATGTGTATCTGCATGTACTGGCGCGTCTTGAAGGCCTTGCCGCAGACGGGGCACGAGTGCGCGAGCTCGTGCGCCGCGTGCACGTTGAGGATGTGCTGCTTGAGGTTGCTATTGTTGCTGTACAGCTTGCCGCACTCGGGGCACGCGGGCCTGCCGGGCTCACCGTTGGGCAGCGCGGCGTACGCGGGCCGCTCGGGCCGCTCGGCCGCGTCGCCGCCCGGCCAGGTGGCTCCTGGGGCAGACGAGGTCTTCGTCAGTGCGCGCTCCTACTCGGTACTCGGTACTCGTCTCGTGTCGACGGCACGTCTAGGACGATCGGTCGCTACGTAACTTCCACGGTTGCTAATATTTTCCAAGCCGCGATTACGTCATATGTTTTGGGGGCGAAGTACGTATTTATCGAAACGATTATAAAAGAGTAATTAAGCGCTTTGGTGTCGTTCTCGTTATTTAGTTGTTAGTGTTGTTATTACATGCAATAGGTACATGACTCAATAATGTACAATTAATGGTTTGAGTTATTTCCTTTGTTCTTTTGGGTGTCATTAATATTGTAGATTGGGAATCATAATTATTCTCATTGATTTTAATTATTCAGACATATTTATTTGATTGTAATGTGGTATTGAGTCATGTATCATTAGGGATATTTAGTGTGAGTTAGGAATTCACTTACCGTAGTTGTCGGGTATCCCTGATGGTCCGGGCAGGCCGGGGAAACCTGAAAATTAAGAATCTGCGTTAATTACACACAGCATGTCGACTCGAAAGAAAACTTTAGATATCAATGTGGCTGAGTTCCTTGCAAACTGATCCTGTTAAAATACCTGGTAAATTCAGTAGTCCGGGGAAGTTGTGCGGCAGAGTTCCGTTGGTGTTGGCCATGGTCGCGGGGTCATCGTAGTCAAGAGGCTCCTGTTTGGCGCGAGTCTCGCCTTCTGTGTCACTAGCACCAGCATCCGATGACGACTCCTCGCCATCACCAGACTACACAACAAAAATATACAATTAGAAGATTACCGCATCAGATACACGTAGATGGGCCGTTATTATTCGCCTTACCCAATGTTGCAAAAAAGTTAAAGATAGGATAGTTATATAACTGACCAGATTATTGGAAACTCCAGATAAATGCGGGTTCTGCGAGGTGTCCATCGCTTGGCTGAACAGCAGTTCGTGTCCGTTAGTGCCCAGACGCTCGGGGCTCGCTCCCTGCACCGACAGTAGCTGTTCCGTCCTACACCAATAATTTTAAACACTCATAAATATCACTAACTCCTACATATCCTCAAATGCCTAAAGACATTCATTCAATATTTTTTTCTACAAAATATGCTTAAAGTATAATTTAATTGACCATAAAGATTTCGTAACAATATTTTTTTATGTCGTTACTGTAAGTTATAATTACATTTCACATAATTAATCGTTCAAAGAGCTTTTTAGAATCTCGCAATCCCGGAATGCTCATTAATACCTGGACTTCAACTGTGCCTGGTACAGGTCGGAGGACCTGGCTCGTTTGGGCGGTGGTGTGTTGGCAGCGCCGTCATCAGGTTTCCGTGGTCTCCTTCCTTCCCTCTGTTGTCCTTCCCGACCTTCGCGGGAACCACCACTTCCAGTTTCAGTCCATGATGATGCAGACTGTTGAGATTATTTGATATTATATTCATATCGATGTGGATGATGAAAAGGAACATGTATTTTAATGTTTTAGAAAAACGTTAAAGTACCACGTCGGGCGCCAAGTTACTGAATGGCGCCCAACAGGGACTCCCATTCAATTGTTTCGAATTCTTACCGGTGAAGCCTTTTGATCCAAAGTGGCCATAGGCGCAGGTGCCGGAACATCTGTCAACCCTCGAACTTGCAGCAGTTGAGCTGCTCTTAGGAACTCTTTCAGCTGCTCTTGACCAATGTGGACCTCCCCTTGGTACATGAATCTAGATGGAAAAAATAACTCCATAAGTTCTCGAATGTCCTAGGAAGTCCTATGTAAGGTATGTGGTAATTGGCAAGTATTTGTTGACACTATAAAGGAACATACCTAAGCAGACTCTCCATGTCCTTATCGTGAACGTCGCGTAGTATCACGATGGGATGTTGGCAAGGATTCGCCTTTAGTAGCCTCCTGAAGTAAGGACTGCAAGCCGACAGCACCACCTGATGGACAAACATATAAAAATATGTGTCAAATATTCAAACTATGCGAGTAAAAGCTCAAATCGATTGGAATGCCTAAGGGTTCCATCGTGGATCCTAACTTCGTGATATACATTTCTCATATTTCTTAGAAAGTTGCAAAAAGTGTCGAGGCTTATTCTCATGCGTTATCGAGTAGCAATATTGTTGGTTCGACGCCTCCTCCATTTGAATATGTTAATATTTTATAGGAAAACATTGCAGCACTATAAACTTTTTTTGGGATAGAGCTAATTATTTGGCATACTTAATGTTTTCTTTTAGAATGATTTTAATTCTTACCTTGTGCGCGGTAAAGGTGGCGCCTGCGCACGCTAACGTGACGTCAACGAAGTCCTCCTCATCGCGCAGGCGCCTGAATGAGGACACCATAGACGAGTGGAAGTCATTCCACCGCAGTGAGTATTGCTGCTCGCCGCCGGCCGCGGCGCCGCCTGCGCCATACAGAGCAGTCAGTGTACCTTACAAATTTATTTTAGTCGTAAAATAACTGTTTATAAAAAAAATATGTGTTATTACAGCGCTTTCACACTGGCGACTTTTGTCGCGTATCCACTGGGTTTGGGAAACTATCGGATACGGAGATCATCGCTCGAACCAGCATTAGTCAATTGTTTAAGCTCACGGTTGTCGCGCAAAAAAGCCGAGTGGATGGTCCGCTAGTTTGAAAGCGCTCCTAGTGCTGAAAATCTCTCATTATGGGAAAGCATAGTGAGTGATTTTACGGCACTGGTCATGATTAAAATTTAACATAAGTACGCATGTTATCCGTTTTTAAAAATCTTCTTTCAAATAATTTTCAAGTAGTGCCCAGTTTTCAAAAACAAATAAATCACAGAAGGAAGAAAGTAGTCAGAATTATTAGTTTTTTTTATTATTTTATAAAAAAAATCTATAATATTTGCATTTTTATTCTATTAAAGCAATATTAAATTAAATTAACTATAACTCATTTCATTATTGGCGGATAATAGAGATGTCATCGGATTTTTTATACTAAGATTTTGAATTAATTATTAATATTATGCAGTCTAGTTCTAGACCTAGTATATCCAGCCTTTCACTGAATTTTAAATTCATATTTTATTCAATCTTAAATGTAATTTAAGCCTATTTTCCTTTACCTTTTATAGATTTTTGCAAGTATAATTCTCATATTATCAAATTCTGTTGTATGATAAAAATGTCATATAAAATATGAAGTTGTAATTCTCTTGATTTATTCGTAAGTGAAAACGCAGTAGATGTCAAAGTTTCCATAAAACATTTCACAACACGGGTCATATGGTTCGTGGAACCGAAAGAATTAATTTAATGTATTTGATAAATATCTTTTAGCCGTTGTGTAATACCTAAGCAATAAAAGTGCCTTATGATCGCCACATATTTATTTTATAATCTACTATCTATGTTTTAGTAACCAAAACGATTTTTTAATTACATAAGTATTCCTAATTTATTGTTTTGTTTTTTAAAAGACACAATTTATGAGGCGTTTTGACCTCGCAAAAAGTTAAATGTCGCCATTTTAGAGCTTAACTTTAGTATTTATGACTTATTAACAGTATGGACGTAAAGGATATTATTTTCGTACATTTAGATTACATTTTCCTTCGAACTTGTCAAAAGTTTACGGCTCAAACACAAACAAAATAAAATGAAAACATTTATCGAGCAATAATACGTAAAATTCATTTTCGTACACATTATTTAAATTACGAATCGCACCCAAAAAGAGATCGAATCACCCAAATGTGGAACTTAAAAGGGTTCGTTACAATAACTTTATTTGAAAAACTGACGATGACGCTCACATTTATTGCAAGACAAGTAATATTTAAAATAATGAAAAAAAAGACAAGGTTTGATGATATTTACATCAGATGAGCGTAGCTAGTTAATATTAGGAAATGTCAAGGATCTCGGTACAGGTTGTGACTAACGCTAAATACTTCACAACTGTACGATTCACTACGTAATTATAATCTTCAATGTTTTCCTTATTTTTTGGGTACAAATTGGGATTTACATTTGTGAAAATGTTTTGGAATGATCCGATAGATAAAGTTGATAGTTGCTGTCTGTTGCTAATGGTGCTTTAGATAATACTGATAAACGAATTCGATATTACTCGACTACTGGTCACGATAGTATTTGTTATATGTGATGAGCGTTAATCAATCAATAAGTAAAAAAAAAAATATCGCACGGCTGTATTCAGACCCGATATGAGATTGAAAGAGGTGAAAAACAAAATCAATTGAAGCGATAAGCGGAAAATGCAGTTCATATAAAAATGAATTGAAAATAATTTTAATAACTAAAGTATAAAATTAAGTTCCTATCATTCCCAATGCTATCAACATTTAAAAGACAGTTGTAATAACTTTGTTTGTACACGACTCCATACATTAAGAATTTGCGCACGGCGGGCGCAATCACATCTCGGAAACAACGGGAGAGTTTTTAAAAAGAAAATGGCGTCCTTTACGTGTTGCCAGATCGACATAAATAATGTATCGCACTCACTATTAATGCTAACCGTTTTGCATGAGTCAATAACATCCAGTTTTTCTTGGCCAAGATTTTTTACTTTGTTTTCGCATTTTGTTTTAAGAGATTTTGATGTTTTTTCCTTTTCTCATTTTTTTGCACGTACGTCAATATTAATTTAATTGATTAAATTACCTATGTTTTTATTAACAAGGATCTATGATTTGTTTCTCGACCTGAGGGAACGACAGCAAAATAAATAGGCACATAGGATTTCTCCTACATATAAACAATGAAATATGAGTCACATTTTAATATGAATCTTCATCTCTCACAACTTATTAAAAAAATCATTGTACCTGTTGTCCATTTATTATCAGATAAGCTCGGATCTCCTTAAGTCAGCTTTTGCATTGAAATCAATTAATTTTTCAATACGATTCATAATGATGTCGCGAATGTTTCAAGAAATTATTTTAATATGAATTTCTTGGGTGAAGTTTAAGATTTTAATGGAAGTTTGTAACGCAGCTATGCTGGGATTGTCGTGGTCCTGTTACAAAGATTTAGGGATCCAATTAATCTCAGAGTATCCGTTCGGAGTCACAGTGAAGGATTGAATTTATTACTGAGTAAGGCGTTATTTGTAGACCAAAATGAAATAAGTGATTATGCATTTTCCTGGTTCTCGATGATCTTCGCGAAATCACGATATGTTCTAAAACTATGGCCACACTGATCATGACTGATTGTATATCCCTTCGTATTGGTGAATTCATTTCCTTCACCAATAGATGACATCTTTTTGACGTTGTATCTTGCAAATGAGAAATAATTGCTTCATATTCTCGTTTAACTTAAAATGAGTCATTTTTTACTCAATTTCCATAGAAATAACGGTCTTAAAATCAAATATTTATTTAAGAGTTATTTTAAGAATACACTATATGTAAATTTCTTAAAAGCATCTTAAGAAACGGCTAGCCACAATCGATACTTTTTAAAGTGTCCCTAAACACCCATTGACGCTGTCCATAAAAGGTTCATATCAAAAAGGTCATGATATATTTTGAGTGTGAATGCACGGCTTTTGATCCCCTGTCCGTGCCACCCCTCGGGAAGGGTGACGCGAAGGCGGAGAGTTTTTATGACGCGTATCTGTACCCGGCGCGGTATTAACTCTATGAACGTTCGGAAATCGGCGACGAACGCTTTTAGGGTAGTAAAAATGGATACAATAGAGTTCCGGATCGATGAATAATGGATCACTTGATTTTGGATTGTCTTATTAGAATTGTCGCAAGCGGTCTCGTTGTTTCTAATAAGAATACTTATCTTTTAATAGTGTCCGTTTCGAATAAGACAATGAGTGTTTGGTCTTACTGGAATGCTCCGGAAAACAACAATACGGGAGCAAACACGCAATTTGTACCATAAAACGCCATTTACGCTCAGAACAAGCATCCAAAAATAAAAATAAAAATGAAGCACCAAAAACATTTTACCACGAACAATTATTTGTAAATGCATTTAGCGCAAATAAAAGAAAAACTCCGGGTCTCGAGTGAAGCGACGTCATTAAACAAGACCGGCCGCCCCATCCCCCGTCCTGCGGGGGTTGATCCTGGCAGGACGGCGGGTGGGCGAATATCAACGAACTCATACGTACGTGTGACGTAGCCACGCGTACCTACTATAGTATACATTCTGTTGGTAAACAATTGCGTCTCATTGCAATTCCTAATTTAAATTTTTGATGATTTTTTTTCGGATTTGAATCAAGCGTTCGATAGAGTTCGTATCATCGATGTAGGTCGCTATGAGGAAATCTTTTTTTGCGGTAAATTGCGAATGATAAATTGATTTTCGCGGAATAGTCTAATAAGTGCCGGAAAGTTTCTTAGAAAAATGAATTGGTGATTTTTTGGAGGAATCCATAATCAGCTGACTTTTTCAGGCCTTCGCTTGGAGGATTTGCGATTATTATCCATAGATATTTAATTAATTAAAATAGAAGAAAGAGTCCATTACATTGTATAGGTATGAAAATTTAAAAGATTTAATAGAGAGAATATATAAATAACAAAGGGGCGAATGAAATATTTAAAAACGGATACACATTGAATTGTAGATCATTTGAAATTTAAGTTCGAATTTAAATTGGATGAGGTGGAAGACCTCTCCAGCTGCTAAATTTATTTGGAAACATTTGCCGTTTCAATCAGATTAAATCTGTAAAGATAGATCGAATTTTTAACGTCCTTAATGGCAGAAGTTTCTTAATTTTTGGATGCAAATATTTCCAAATAGACTGCTTATTTCTTAGTTATTAGGTGCGTATTATGTAAAGTGCGCAACTCATCTTCCGATTGCGACAGTACTGCAGTTGTGCTGACTTTGCTAGTTTCGGGAGATGAGTTTCGCAGACGATGGTGTTGTTACTCACCGGTGTCGGTCGCCATGGCCGGGTGTTCTGAAGGCGGCACCGTGTCGGGGCGTGCGCGCGCGCTATACGTGTCCAATCCCGCGCATTCCAACCGGGCGCCCAGTGCCGCCGCCACCGTAATGCCTTCTCACAGCTTCGCACCCAAAACTATCGATACGACGTGCACCCAGCACGACTTGCGCCCCCTCTCTTGATCCGTACAAACTTGCCGTCAGTTTAAAAAAATATGGAAGTTTCTATTTAAAGCTTGATTGTTTTTGAGTATTGCGTATTATTGGATGTTTTTGTTCTGAAAAATTTATTCGCACATTAGTTTGAGAAATCAGCGCAATGATTAATCAGACGCTGTGCCGGCAGGATCGAGCGGTGACATCTCCGTACTTAATTATTGTAATTCGTGTTTAATTTATGTTTGTATGCGACGAGAAGGGTGGCGGAGCGATGATAAATATTTATAATTTACTTGACGCGGAAGTTTGTTCGCCTTGCGGTTAAAATTTAATTTGGCAAAGTGTAACAAGTTAATTTAAGTTTAAAGATTTTCGCAATTATTTATTATTCCAATTAACTGTTATTTCTAAGTATATTTAAACTATCCGAAATAATAGAAAAACTTTGAATACAATTACTCTAATTAACGTAACTGAGCAGAACTCCAAAGCACGAAAACATTCAATGTAATTGGACAAAAATCAGTAAAACAGTTAATATAATATCTGTTAATATCTTTTCCAATTAATAAGTAATTATCGTTAATTGCAATTCAGTTATGAACTCACGTACTGGCATCCACGTGACGCAATAAATAGTAAAACTCAATAGTCACTAGTACACGCACACGACACTGCAACGCGTTACAATAAGTCCAAATATCGTGTGTCCGGCGAGTCGCGGGTGTTCAGTTAAAGGGCCGGTGCAACGATCGATGGCGCGCCCTGCACCGCCACAATAAGGGAGGAGCGGGCAGATAGAAATCAATACGATGTCCATCATCGCATGCACCCACCCCCCGGCCCGCACCGCCTGCGCCATGCACACGGGAAATGCATTTTCCGCGACTCCGCCGCCCTACTCCCTTCTCGCGTTTCCGTCACCGTAGTAACTTGAATTTATCCGAAAATGTTGTCGACTGTATTTTTTGTGATGTCCGGTGTAGGATGCACCGCTCGGTCCGTCCGTGTCCGGTGTGTACCTGACGCACGCGTGCGTTCGGCTGCGCGTCACGCGGGCGACTGTCGCGCGCACTGCCGTCACTCGGCCCGAGAATAAACAGCGTGGGGCGCGCGGGGGGCGGGGCGGTGCAGCGCCTGCACGCCCACAGCGGCCGCCCACGGCTGCCGGACGCGAGCGCCCGCTGCCGGACGCGCGCCGGACGCCGGACACGATGAAACATGGATGTTTCAGGACGTCATCGCAGTGCGACGCGTGTCATCTCGTCTCCCAATAACGCGTGCGCTAACTATTTATTGCGCTGTCGGGCTCGTGACAGGACTTTCGCTTACGCTATACATCGTGGATGTACCGAACAAGTACATATACCAAACGAGTTCCCAACAGGAAATTAGTTCAATCATTTATTACATCTTTAGTAGCATTAAACTAAATGATATAAAAAGATTAGTGAATAAATTAGACAGACGTCATAAAAATATCATACCCACTGAGAACATCTTTGTAATTAATTTGGTCGACAAGTGATCATTCTGTAATCGTATTAATAGAATCCGGTTTTATTCTAAATTTGTGATTAGGACCATATTCCTATGATATTTTATGCGTCTTGATCATAATTTTGTTGACCAGTAAATATCTAACTTTTATACTTCTTTGAAGATATTAAGTATAAATAAAATAGGAAGCTTCTATTAGATCCTAAAAGGCCCTACAAGACCTACATTTGATACTTTTGGGCTACTTAATTATAATAAACTCTACCCATAGAGCTCGCAAGTTTTGTCCGACCGACTGTTGGACCTATTGCTGATTTGCATAACATGGCGATCGTATTGGCTATGATCAATTTTTATATGTAGGTAACTAAAACTCTTGATTACGTGCAAACCTACGTCATTAGAGACGTAGACTATTAAGATTTGAATAAAATAAATGTCGCATATTAATTCATTGATATTCAAGATAATGGCGTCCAAAAAACTAGTACCTATCTTCTGTTGTTTGGAATTTGTTCATAATAGTTTCACTAGTTCTTACGATTTCTATTTTTTATTTACCAATAGTTCATCTTCCACACCTTCTATCAAAGAAAAGCCTTCTATCAAATCTCCTGTGAGCTTTACAGTATTTTTTCTAAATTCCACTTCTTCATACGTCGGCAAAATTGCATAACCACCAATCAATTAAACAGCACCATACTAAACAATAACTCGCATTTTCTCTCAGAATTAGGACTGCGCGCGATTAATATAGATGGACCTTCCCCTATCGCTAGGGACTTGATGCTGTCTGCAACGGGCTATAGGCACCTATTCCTATGTACAGACAACAGCAGGTCACGGCACCCGAATCTGTCAAATTTTACCAGTCAAACATTAACCTACCACTATTGTGATAAGGTTGA
The DNA here is from genome assembly GCA_002382865.2 of Heliothis virescens. Classification (NCBI taxonomy): domain Eukaryota; kingdom Metazoa; phylum Arthropoda; class Insecta; order Lepidoptera; family Noctuidae; genus Heliothis; species Heliothis virescens. The sequence goes on from NWSH02000505.1 coordinate 15,108,602, forward strand.
AAATCTATTGCAGAAATTTGATAGATTGTTGTAACTTGATGTGCTTTCGTCTGTACCTGTATAGTGTACCTACATACCTGCTTACCCCCGGGACTAGACCAGACGGGTACTCCAGCTATATCACTTACTAGCCGTTTTCCCGCGGTTTCACTCGCATCCCGTGGGAATTACTGCCCGTATCCGGATAAAATATAGCCTATGTCACTCGTGGATAATGTAGCTTTCGAATGGTGAAAGAATTTTTAAAATCGGTCCAGTAGTTTTTGAGCCTATTCATTACAACCAAACAAACAAACAAAGTTTTCCTCTTTATAATATTAGTATAGATGAGCTCTTTTGTTTTATCGAGCGCGCAAATAGTTGGCTTTGTGAAGTTTGTATAGAATTGACGAAGTTTTTGAAGTGTATTAATTTTTTTGAGAAGTGGTTTTGAGTATTCTGTGTATCGAAGAAATCTGTGACTGGCTCTATGGACACTACTATTTAAATAAGCGCATAATTTTTAAAAAATGTCGTCTAGTCGACCAAACCCAAAGAAAAATATGATAACACTGACGACCAGTTTCATAGATCCAAAGTTCCTAATAGCTATCTCAAAGATTGCCATAGAAAAGTAGTAAAGAATTAAAAACATTTCTATAAGACTGTCAGAGAGACAGATAGTTATCTAGATTTTAAATTAAATCAAATCAAATCAAATCAAATCAAATATTATTTATTTCTCATCATCACATACATGAGCTTTTGGTAAAAATGTGCACTAAACATAGAGACTGGTGTCTGATGTAGGTTAATCCTGTATTACAGAACACCAGGCTTACCCTCCGCCGATACAAAATTTTATAACTAATGAGATCAGTCACTGAGAAACATATAATAACTAAATATAAAAAACTTAAATAAAATTCTTTCTTAAATAACCAAAACAAGTAACATATAGTTATATTAGGTAGTAAAACTAAAAACAATATTAAATTAAAAACTAAAAATAAAAATTAAAAAAATAGTTGGTTGTGTGTTCGCTTGTGTGTGTGTGTGTGTGAGTGTGTGAGGGTGTGTGTGTGTGTGTGTGTGTGTGTGTGTGTGTGTGTCTGTGTGTGTGTGTGTGTGTTAATGTGCGTAAGTGTGTGTGAATGTCCGTGTCCACCTATAATTCATGTTTATTGGATATAAATTATTTTAAAGGCGCTAATAAACATTCTACCGTATTATAATCCAGTTCTTGCAGCCATGATGTTACCTTTTTTTTGCACTTAGTTCTATTTAGTGTGTAAATCCCTAGTCGTTTATTAATTATATTATATAAATGGGCTCCTAGAAATTTGTTAAACTTATGCGAGTGACTAGTGTTAAATCTGGTTACCTTACAAATGGCGGTGCATCTTCTTCTACCTGAGGCCAAGGCTGGATCAATTTTTAGTTCTCTGTGTTTTTTCATAATGGTATTTAAAATAAAAAGCTGTCTAACTGTTAGTACTTTGAATCTTTGGTATAGCTCGAAGGATGGAAAACGTATAGGAAGAGACAAACCAACTTTAAGAAGCGCGCGTTGGGCTCGTTCGAGTTTCAAAATAAATGTTTTGGCAGCACCACCCCAAACAGTTATACAATAACCTAATACAGACTGGCACAAGGCAAAGTATACTGACCTAATCAAAGAGATGTCGGCGACGTGCCGGAGAGTTTTGAATATAAAGATGAGCTTGCGTATTCTNTTATTTTAAAGGCGCTAATAAACATTCTACCGTATTATAATCCAGTTCTTGCAGCCATGATGTTACCTTTTTTTTGCACTTAGTTCTATTTAGTGTGTAAATCCCTAGTCGTTTATTAATTATA
>NWSH02000505.1:15120628-15136402 GCA_002382865.2 Heliothis virescens
AACACACAGACAAGGAAACAAAACCTTTCCTGTGAGGATAGGAAGTAAGAAGGCTGAACGGCTACTTCCGGTGCGTGAGTGCCCCCCGGCCACGTTTGGGCGGGCGGCGTGGGGCGGACGGACGTGTAGCTACAAGTTTTTCATATTGGATTTATTAAATATTTTGCTGGACTTCAATGGTGTGAGAAGGGGGATTAGAGATGATGTTACTATTTTTGTTGTCATCAGAAAATAGAGCTGTCTGTGTAAATGTCTTAAAAATGTAGGGCTGTTGGTATAGCATAATTTATGATATTTATGGCCAATTTCAGAAGTTCCAGGTAAGTTTGATAGATAATGCCATAGGAAAGAAATCAAAATTCAAAACATTTCTACAGCAGTATCTGTCATATAGCTAACTTTATCTGGAACCCTTGAAATTGGCGCTTAATGTAAAGTCAACTTTTTGCAATTACTGTAATGCAATATTTTTAGAAAATTTTATAATTCATGATAGTATGTTTTATTACAATAGTAATGATGTAACCACGAACCAATTTCAAGATACTTAATATAAATAAAAAGAACTGTAGGTACACGTGGATACAATTTTCAGACCAAAAATAGATTTTTCTTTTGTAACTTACTACGCCTTAGGTACTCTGCAGATCGATAGGTGCTCCATACTAAATAATGCAAGTGTGATGGACATGCGGCCTTGTCCTTCGTGCACCGTTGCATACAACTTATCATTTGACCGTTACAAATATAGCTTTACTTGGAAAAATGTTGTAAGGCGCAGTTTGTAAGGCTACGACTGTTTTGGGGCGGAGCGACGAGCGGGGCAGACAGCATGCTTGGTACACAACAAGAATGCTAGAAGAGAGGGCAGTCCTTAACTAAGATGCTCTGGGTAGTTGTCAAAAATGGTTATTACAGAAGTACGAGGAAACAAAACAATTACTCAGGCATTGATTGTGGGGCTCCAGGAGATTCAGTAAAATAAATAAATAAATAAATCGTTTATTGCTTAATTTTGTACATGATTTTACAATATTTTGCCTAATTCTAAATAAGTGCTGATATATCATTTGCCTGAACTAGGTAAGAACCTGTGCCTCAGGCGTAAAAGTGCTTGTTGTAACATTTATAAGTAACTCAAACTCAAAAAAGTAATATTTCAAATTGGCCTATACAAGCTCTTCCGAAACGTCAAACCAGTTGCACGGTTTCAAGAAGTTGGTCTCATGGAGAAGAACCGGCAAGAAACTCCATGGACACTCTTTTCAAAGTTGTGATCGAGGGTCTGTGCCCGCAGCGCCCGATAGGTTAGATGAGGCGGTAGACTTTTGGAAACAATTTAAGTGGACCTTGAGTTTTATATTTATCGTCAACTGCTTATGTTGATAATTGTGTAGGGTTGTGCAACAGTCACAGTGTCTTAAACCTTATTCTTCGTGGTAAAGTAATACGTAGATGACTTGTCCCTTTTTGTGGGAACTAACATCAAGGACCATGTTGTTAGCTGTGAAATAGTAACGCCCATAGTGACAGCTCTAGTGGAAAAGTATCTTACTCAGTTCAAATACGTACTTAGTTATATTTTAATCAAATCATTTATTCAAAGTACCTACTTAAGAATAAACAATGAACATATTTTTTTCATTGAAATTCCACTTCTACTTCGCTAAAACTTGTGCTGCCAAAACGATTTTGGTAACTGATAGAGACAGGTACTGTAATACTTGCCTACAAAACAAAGCTTACACAAATTAGTAAAATCTTCTAAAGCGGAATGTTTGAAAATAAAAAGGGTCATTTCCCTCTCTCAAAGCTTGACTGTAAATTAAGAAAACTAGTAACACCACAAACTTCAACAGAAATAAAGACACAATTGACTCCAAACTAAAAATGCTCAACAAAACAAATAACAATTCATTGGGACTTGAATCTATCACCGATATATTGTTAATTTTGCCGCGAAAACAAATAAAATGGCGTCACTAGTGCACATTAGGCGGTGTTTACAACAGCGGCGACAAATCGCTCTGTTTACGCGGTCAGAGATGTAAACAACATCCGAGGTTTAAAAAAATGGGATAATGTCACGGTCTTAGTCCGGGGATAAGCGTGACTCGGAATATACTTACTGTGGTACTGTAATTTTTTGGTGGAAGTGTTGCAGGAATTCATATTTTTTTATATTGTTTTGCCATGCCTTGCAGCAGTAGCTATTCGTTTGCGGTTACTTGTTGTCTGTACATTTGTGATAAGGCTTATAAACCTTTTAAAGGAAAATAATGAGAACTGTCTTATGAACAACTAGCGGTTTCACCCGCGTCCCGTGGGAATAACTCAGCACACCCGAATAAAAGGTAGCCTTCCTCGTTAAATGGGCTATCTTACATTGAAAGAATTTCTAAAATCGGACCAGTAGTTCCTGAGATTAGCGTGTTCAGACAAACTCTTCAGCTTTATATTACTAGTATAGATAAGTATTACTGAAGATGGTTCTAGTTTTAATTTCATAAGAAATCTTAACTTTCAGAAGACAGATATCAGACATTGAACGCTGAAGGCTGAGAAAATGGCATACAGAATTCAGTGTTTCAAGCAGTAAAAAGAAAAATAAACAATTTCCACGTCTTCGATGACAGCTTTTAAATGGTTTGTGTAAATTGCCCTTGATTTGTTTATCGAAATATCAGCAGCAGTTCACCTGGTCTCCGTGGTAACACTTGGCGGTGCCGCGGTAATTACGCCCCGTAATAATGTAAATTGGTTCGTGTTTACCGTAACTAGGGGTAGTTCGCTTTGGGGTTCCGACTTGCCTTGATTAAATCTAATTGTAGTTCTTTTCAGCGGTAACTGAGGATTAGCAAAGACGATGCAGTTGAAATACTGAAGTCTGTATCTGAAAGTTCTGATATGGTTTGGCTGTTCTTCAGGAACGAGATGTATCTGATGGAGGAAAGGAATTTATCATCGATAAAAAAAGGAAAGGAATTTGTTCTTGCTGCAGCTATAGTAATTACTATCTAGCATCTATGTATTTTTCTGCTTGGTTATCGTTCAGGTATGTGTTACCGTACCCCGCATCTCTATTACGCAGATTCAGAAAACAAAATGAGCTTTATAGGACGTGACGCTTCCAGTAAAAGTATCTAGATAGTATTTTATTTTGCAATTTTGTTTTCGTTCCTATTAGTTAATTATTAGATACTTATATAATATCTTGTTTCACAGATTTTTGTTGAGTCGTTTATCATAGGCTTGTTGCGATTTTAGAAAATCACCCCCTAATAAATCGCTTCATTGATTCTCTGACAATTAGGTACCAAACATACAGAACCCATACAAAAACATTCCGAGATTACAATTACAAAAGTAACAAGCAATCGCTACTAGCGTTGCGGCGCGGCGTCGCTCGCGTGACTGCCAACATGACTCCTGCTTACTTCCGCAACTAAATTACACGTGGAATTACAACGGTGGAAATAGATTTGGAAAGTGTATGTGAAGGGCGGGGGTGACGGTTCAACGGTCTTTGATTTTTGATTTTGGTTATCGGTTTTTTAATAGGGGTCAATTTGGCTGGCGTGGGGGTGGGGTGTTATTTTAATTTGTTCGGGTTGTACGAATATTTAAATAGAATATCTAAAAATATTGAGTTGGTTTGATTGTGCGGAGTTTATTTTATTGATTTAGTAAAATGTATTTTTGATTATTAAAAACCAAAAGTAATTGCACTTATAATTAATGAGTTTAATCATTTATGGTTGCGAAATTCAAATCACAGGGGTGCCTAGAAAATAACCATCAGAATCAATGACCCCTGTTTGTTTTCCGGATCCAACTTGTTTACGTAGGTACAAACGACGGTGCAAGTTTATACTAACAAAACAAGGACTCGCAGTCCTAATTATCGTCATCCAAATCCGCCCCAATAAAGCAAATTACCATTCCGGACATCCGACGCTATATCTATGTTGATGTCGACGCCTGTACCGCACGCACACCGCCGCACTTATCCTAACACATACACAAACCCCACGCACACTACCACTACAAAAGTACATTCGAGCAATAAAGTGCGTACAATTACTCTAGGTGTCCGCGGGATGAGCCCTGATTAGTGACGGTCAGGTGGGCGCAGCGGAGGGCGGTCGATAACTCACCCCCCACCCCCCTGCGCCCCTAACTACTCCCCCACTGTTTATTGCAGGGGGGCGATCGCCTGAACTTAAGTATTGATTCGCGCGAAACGTGATTTGTACGCACTCATCTAGAGGTTAGCTTGCGGCTTACCCAAAGTTCATTGACTGTTGTTTGCGACTTTTCGGAATCCATTGCTGGTTGGGAATTGTTGCGAGAAGGCGAATCAATTTGGTGTGGTCGATGGATGGTGCGTAAGGCGAAAGGTTTTGGCGAGTTAGTTCGGCGGGTGTTCCGTGTTCCGCGGTGGTGTTTACGCGCAAACCGCGGTCAATAGGCCTCGGGCCGCACCTACCGTTGTCTTCGGCGGTAATGTCGACCCGTCACGGCATCTACCGACTTATTGCCGAGTGATGCCGCGATGTTTTATTTGCTAAGTGCTTTGATATAGTTCGGGTGGGGGTGACTTAATTGACGTCGTCATGTTATACAAATGATATTTACGATTTGCTGTTTTGTTTTTTGGCAAATGATTTTTTTTCTAATGATTATGATGATGGTCTTTCAGCCCTCAATTTTGGTCCTTTTTTCTAACAAAATGGTACGAAAGATACATCGTGGAAGAAAATAAACAAGTGCGGACGTGAAAATAAACGTGTGTGCACGTAAACAAATATTTTCCCATCTATTAATAACGCAGGATTTGCGATTCCCGATAAGCCATTTATAATTCGTATCTTCTTTAGGCCGTCAGATCAGCGTGGGTGTTAATGTCAACAATTAATTATTAATTTGAGGACACAAAATAAAATACATTTTCCTTTTTTCACGACTAGTTAGTAATCCATTACTAAGAAAAAATATCCCGCATAAAATAGAATGTGCTTGTCAATCGAATAAAAATTAGGTAACGTACACTTTTATGAATGAAAATGTGTGTATATGTATAGATAGTAGTACTATATACGAGGTATTTCATTGAGGAATTCCCCAGTGATATCTATGTAAATACACTAGCTTCCGCCTGTAGTTTCACCTACGTCCCATTAGAACTACTCCGCGCTCCGGGATCAAAAGTTGGTAGCCTTCCTTAGCCGAAAGACGTTCACTGCTGGACAAAGTCTTCCCCAAGATTTGCCATTTTCATCCACCGCTTCCCACAATAAAAACCCTACCTTAAAATTCTAGCATTTAGTTCTAGAAACTGCAGAGACCCTTCTACATAAACTCCAAAATCACTCAAAATGTTATACCTACTAATGAATTCACTAAGAAATTAAAAATAATTTCGTGATAGACACAATAAAGTGTGCAAAATAAAGTGGTGTAGGGAGCGGTGATTGCCCTCGCGCAGTTAATGTCGTCAGGCCAGCGCCCCCTCGTCATAATCCAGTGCAATGTCGAGTTATAGTTTATTGGTGTTATCGTTATCGTGATCTATGGACTAAAGTTTACAGCTGATGACCACTCCTTGAGCTTATTTTATGTATAGATAAGTAGTAGTAAGTAGAGGCGAATAGTAAGGCTAGTTTTGGTACCTACTTACTGAAATACTAGCATCCGCTAGCGGCTTCAGCCGGATCCCGTGGAAAGTACTCCTCGCACTCCATTAAAAAGTAGGTCTTCCTTGATAAATAGGCTATTTAACACTGAAGAATTTTTCAAATCGGACCAGTAGTCCCTGAGATTAGCGCGTTCAACCAAACAAACAAACTTCAGCTTTATAATATTAATATAGATATCTTTCAAAAATTATTACAGCAAAGGTTGCCTGAAGTATCGGAAATGCTTTTTTGATTTATATTATTTTTAGTTATTGAGGACTAGTTTAGTTCATTCAATATAGTGTCTTTTCGGAATTAAGTATTGAAAAAAAAAACGAAAGAAGAAAAGCCTTTTATTTACACAAAAAAGACGCACACCAGATTACAAAAAAGTATAGAAGAAAATTCCTAAGGAATTACCACACACAAAGGAAAGTAAAGAAACAGAAACATAAAATACACTTAACGAAATATAACGCATTTAAAATAAAATGGATACAAAATTTAAAAAAAAATGAAATCAGAATTAAAACTAATATTCTGACGAATGAACGCATCCTAATTAATTTTAGTTATTTTGAACAAATTGCAATGGAACTCATTCGCGACCGGTTTGTGCAGACTGTAATTATTAGCAAGCAATTAGAAATTGTTATTAAATAATAATTTTAACTGTCCTTTTGTCTGACCTCTTAACCGACATGGAGGTTGTTATATCCGTCGCATATTTTACTATTTATCTATACGTAGAAAAAAATGTAATTAACCTCTGTTCATTACTTGAGAAAGGCATTTATGAAGTTCTATATTTTTGGTTTCAAAACGTCTCCATATTTTCGTAAGGAACGGGAAAATTATAAAAGTTTCTGAAGTTTGTAAAAAAATAAAACCTGTACCTACCTATCTACGTAATTTATAAGTTTCTAAATTGAAATAATAATTGTATCAGCTGCTATTCCAGCACCTGCGTTTTGGAGGTCAAAAAGCAAATTCATGTAGATTAGGTCTAATCAGCTGCATCAGTTTATACCTAACATAATATGCCTGCAGTTTGAAAGAAAATTATAAGCGGTCAAGCAAATTGATGTCCTGCCTATTTTTATCCGACTATCAAGAAGGCTACCAAATATGGTTTAGGTTATCCATTTTCAATTTGGTGAATGCTTGAAAAAAAAACAATGCAGAGAAAATACGTAACAAACCCAATCTAACATTTCTAGCCATTGTAGTTAAATAAACGAGCAGATTGTTAAGCAGCTCAAATATTCAAATAGCTTTGCTTATGATAATGAAAAAATACTAAAAATACCTTTTCCATTTTCTAATCACTCCTAAATACTTTTGTCCAGTGGTAACAAAGGCGCCATCTGTCCTATTAGAGGAGAACTATCGCAGTTTCGGGTGGACGCGGAAGCAACCGTGACCTACGATGTGCTACTGTGGAGCTACTTGAATAGACTAACATACTGTAGTATTTTTTGTATATTTATTTGACAATTAGCCGTTTTTTCGCGTCCTGTGGAACTTCTTCTTGTGTTAGGATAAAATATAGCCTGTGTCAGGGTATAGTGTAAGCTTTCTAACCGTGAAATATTTTTTCAAATCGCTTCAGTAGTTTCGGGGCCCTTACGACAAACCTCATTATACCTATTACATAAATACCATACTGGTCTTCTTAGCTTTAAGTTAATATTTTTTTTAAATTAGAGTTATACGTCAGTGATTATAAAGTTCAATATAAAACAACAACTTCTAGTTCTTAATTGCGAACTAAAGATATCGATAACAGACCATATCATGAGAACTAGCTATGTTAATTTAGGTAGTCTATGCTACTAGAAACCAATAATTTGTTTAGAAATACGCTCCTAGCGTGTTGCCATCACATAAAAATGTAAATATACATAAAACTGGTACGTCACTAATTATGTCCATTGAACCGTTACCGGCGCGGGCGCAATATTGGAAAGTTACCGCGACAACCCGTAATGGCGGAGACAAGAATATTCGGTAAAATGTAATCATTTTGATTATTAATAGGCGTAGCACTTGGAATTGATGTGCAAAAATAATTTATTGTTATATGCGAATTTTTGTATGTTTATTATGTTTATACTATAAATCTTTTACTATATTATTTGCTATTAAATAAATGAGGATAATTTGCAGGTAGTTTTAAACATAGACATAGGTATAACCCAGGCGATGAAAATTTTGCCGCTTACGAATGAAAAACATTAGGTAGGTACTTAGTAGTTACGAAGGTTTTAGGGTGCTTAAATACACAATGTATTAATATAATCACTTTTGCGTAGATATTTATAAAAGAAGCAGGTGCTACGCAGATACTATCAGTCGATCTCAAATTTGAGTCATAAATAACGAATGAATTTCTTAAGCAAAGTTCTAGTTCTAACACCCATTAGTAAATAAATATATGCAAAACTAAAAACAAGGCTATTAAAAAAACGCTTTTGTTTTTGAGAAATGTGTCACAAATATATACTGAAGGCTCATAGTGTTCGTTGAACCGGTAGCAACATTGGAAAGCTTCTCTTTAGGACGACAGACAACACGTATAGACGGGGAGACCGAGACTCGGTATAACGGTATCATTTGTAGCGAAACCGACCGTATTTGTGTTGTGTAGAAACTGGAGAAGATGTGGCGGCTTTGAATACTGCACCTGCTTTTTTTCAGCGGTGATGAGTACCTGTAATGATATGATGACTATATTTAAATTAAATTAATTGTAGTGGGAATTAATGAAATAACCTCTCCCGCTGTGGGTACAGTGTGAGTTTGTATTACCTGACAACAAAGTCGTACGTAGTCGGTCACACAAGTCGTTTTTTTGTTATTTCCCTAAGTTCATAATTTATATATTATGAAGTTTTGGATAAAAAGCCCCAACCATTTTGAATTTGACATAAACATGTCCCATTCTCACCGACTCCTTGCCTACAACCAGTATGACCAATTAGATGCTAACATTAAACTTTGAGATATGTATCCGGTGCGATATGTCTGGCGGTCGGTTCAGATTCATTAGCATTATATTATTTTAATGACATTACTTTATATTGATGTACCGGCCAGGTTAATGCCTCTAATTGTTAAGTATCTAATCTATTAACGTTTATCTTAATGTGCTATATTTACGTCAGAATGTTATGTAGGAGAATTACGAGCTGTTGGCAGCTTGGTTAATAGTTGATTACATTAATTAACTTATTGAGGAAATATTCTAGAAATTATCCTTCGATTTTACGACTCATGTTTATATGGTATGTTGCATCAGTTCAATTATTATTTGATTCCGTAGCACTTGGAAGTGATGTGTAGCAGCCTGTGTTTATGAGCAAAACAGGGTATTTTCAACAAGAATTTCGTTTCTTAATTAGATTTTTATATTATCACCATCCATCATGTAATCAAAATCTTTTATTCGTCAAAAATAATTATATGCAGTATTTGGCAGTAACCGTTAAATTCTGGGTCTTGAGCTTCAGAACTACTTACTATTAAAACGAAGATTGTTTTGCTAACGATATGTAGGAGAATGATATACCAACTGATGATAAGTATTTTTAACCGACTTCCCAAGAAGGAGGAGGTTTTCAATTCGACCTTATTTTAAGTTTCTTCTGTCTTCTTCAGCTAGCTGTAAAAGTAACTAATTCCTCTCTAGTCGATTAATCACAGATTCTTTTCGCTGTGGGCTAATTAAGATCCTATTTGTGGAGAAGTTTCTAGGTAGTGACTAGGGATTGCAATCCGGTCCGGCGGATCCGGTAATCCGGCGGATCCGGCGTGTTTCTAGACCTACCGGATCCGGCACCAACGCACCGGATCCGGTGCCGGATCCGGTTAAACTCTAAATCGCGAAAAATACATTCAAAAAGGTACTAGTAAGTCAAATCCTCAAGAAAAAGAAAGTTATCGGAGAGTCAAAAGTAAAAGGAAACAGATTACATATGATGAAATACTTAAAATTAAAGACTTCGTAAGAAATAGAGGGAGAAAAAAGGACAAAATAACACTTTTCACATGGCTCTAGAAGTAGGTGTCTGCAGGGCAGTTGATTGTGTTTATTTTGCCACCGACTTCTAGAGCCATGTTAAAAGTTTTATTTGGTTCCTTTCAGTGTTTTGTGAAGTTGGTTATTTTTTTTGTAAACAGATTTTAATTTTATGTTTTTCAGTTTTTGGGTCTAAAACTATAATATTTTAATACCCACTGTGGCAGTCGTAACCAATAATTAAGCCATAATCAACTCAATATCAAGTATTCAGTCGATGCTTGCCTGCAATGTTCATGAGTTGCCCTAGATTTCTCAGGGTGTCCATCATCAGATCCTGACCTGACGAATATGGGACCGGTCAGACTTTGACTAAAACCCACCGTGTCCCTTCTGGAGCCCTTTGTGTGCCAAAGCAGCGGTAACTCTTTCGAACAATCCCGCAGCCCCGACAGGCTCTGGCCCTAATGGTTTTGTTGACCTATTTGAGGAACGCGTGGAACAACGCGCGCCGCCGACACGGGTGTGTCTCCTCAGTATCGTCTCCTAGGAGACGGAAGAACGATGTGCCACCAGAAAACTCACCGCGCACAGACCCACGCCTACGGTGCCCGGGAGCGTCTCTCGACACCCGGCGACCGTGTTTACCACCAGGTCCACAGCGGCGGCTGGGATGAGCGGCGCGAATTCGCAGTCGCTCCGCCGCTTGCTTCTCTAGCATAACTGCTCCGCGGAAGGAGGCGACGGCATCCCATTCCTTCTCGCCCCTCACCATGGCTTGAACCACGGCTGGGCGCGAGAGTTTGCCGCCGCCAATTGCTGCCACGGGACAGGCAGGTACCTCCCGAAGCAACCGTGCCCGATGTGGACCCGTCATGCCGAAAGTGAGGGCCAAGTACATATACCCTTCAGCATATTTGCTAATCCGGCCGGATCCGACCGGATCCGGCCGGATTCACGCCAATCCGGCCGGATCCGGCCGGATTGAAAATTATACCGGATTGCAATCCCTAGTAGTGATACACTCAACTTAGGGATCAGATAGATACAATTTTTACAAACAAAAAAAAACATTTGTTTAACTAAAGCGTGGCGTCTAGTATTTGATCCGGCTTAGTCTATTCACCTTTCACAGAGCAAAAGTTTGTCAAAGCGGGGACATAATAATACCAAACAAGCATGTCGCCATTCATTTCCAACGAAACATAATACGTTCACATTTAGTTCTCCTAACGCCTATACAGTTAGGTTTTCGTTTCCCAGATCCATATGGATATGCTAAACGTCCAAATTAATTTAGTTATCTAATCACGTCAGTCTGGTTTGAATTTAGCGACACAATTATAAGAAGCTGAATGTATTTACATAATTTTGTTGGTCACTCATCTTTTGAATATCTTTGAATGGCAGAAAGTTTTTTTTTTAAGATTTGTAGATAGTAGCTGAGAAATTAATTGTATTGGAGGTGAATGTTGTATGAGTATTTTAATCTGTAAAGGGGATTAAAGAAATCAGTTTTTTGCAACAGGAAAATATTTTACAAAGCTTTTCATACTTATTAAGATAAAAACCTTGAGTGTGAGACATGCATCTGATTGCACCTGCTTCAGTTTTATAAAACGTTCACAATAATACCAGCATTAATTAATATCAACAAAAATCCAAACGACTTTGCGAAATAAAACCCTCATTACGAAAACCATCAGTAGCACTCAAATAAAACAAAACCTAACATTGTACGCATCCATTTAGTAAACACGCAGTAGCCAAGAATAGCCAAGTCTGGTCACGGGGTGGCCCCCACCCCGGGGGGCGGATGGGGGGCGGAGGGGGCGCGGAAGGGCCGCAAATGAAAAATGGCGCAATTAGCCCTACAGACAGTGAAAAACAAGTGCACTCGATCTGCCCGCCGACTCGACGGACCGTTAACTCATCGATAACGCACCGATGTGCTAGGGATGTGATTAGGTGTTTTTTTTGTTTTGATTTTTTGTGATTTGATTTTATATTCTGAAAATTTGAATTTGGAATTTTTATTGTATTTTGTTTAGGCTTCTGTTATAAGTTATAATAGTCTTAGCTATGTGTTTTATGGAACTTGCGTTATTTATGGGTTTTCTTATCAAAAGCTTACACGTGTATGATTGGCAATAGGTGTCATATTCCGTACATCTCCAACATAATTTAAAGTTTCATTTGGAGTTCATCACCAACACCGGATCTCAATAGTACCAACAGGAAAAATTCGATAATAAGTAAAAGGGGCGACAATAGCAATACCCATCCATCTTTTATCCTCCTTTGTATCCAGGTCTTTTTATTCACACGCCATTACGGGACTCCTTAGTTCCGGGACAAACTTTTATTTAGTTAAATTCCTTAACAAAAAAGTAAACATCCATCTACATTAGTGATAAACTTGTGAAGTCGAAGGGACGTTACTGTCTTGGACGTTCAGCCGCTGCAGCGCTTTGAAGTAGATTAAGGAACATTTGTTACGTCATTAGTGCTGAAGAAATTGTTGTAAATATAATTAAACTGCTTCTCCATACATACTAGTAATTCAGGGATTGTTTGGTTTCAAGTAACCTCCACTTTGAGCTAGACCAGGATGGTTTGCGTTCCTTGGGGAAGGCTTATAGTCAGCAGTGGACGGCTATTGGCTGATACGATGATGGTGATGATAGTGATATTTCTACTTTTATTTACAAGATAATACTGAAGAATTACCATTTCATGTCAAAAGAATCAGATGGATTCGCGAATATTGACAGTTGTTGTTTGAATGTGCTAGTCTCAGGAACCAGTAGGTCTATTTGAAAAACTCTTATAGTAATAGGTATCGAGGAAGGGTAGCTATCCTATTTATCATCACAAGGAATAAAAGTACGACAGGAAATTATGTATTTAGCCAGCCTGTGAAAAGGGGTTCATTATCTAAATAAGTACCGCGTACATACTTTTTAAGCACCAAGAAAATCTGTAAGGTAAATGCAGCTGTTATAAGTACAGCCTATAATCTGTCTTATACAATTAATTAACATGAATAATGGAGCCATATACCATCCTCATCATTTCCGAGAGTATATTTCTACAAATCTAATCGTAGAATAATGTCCAACTATTTATTTTATTTTCCACGCGATCTAACACGCGGTGATGTTTTGGCTAAAATTGTAAACATCATTTGGTTGTAAAATATTTAACAGTTTTTTTATTTAAAATTCTGATTGGCAACGAACTGTAATTTTATTCGTCGCTCGTAGTAGTTGTGAAAGTTGTAGGTAATTCAATAATAATAATTTAAATATGCAGGTATCGCTAAGTGATGATCTGACAAAAATAGGAACTTTTATAATTCTGTTAATTTAAAATAGTTGCTCCGTAACTTTCAATAAATCAATCAATCTGTGCTTATCTTTACTGATAACAACCTAACAATATCAGCCAGCTATATAAATAACCATTATGTGACAAACTATTTAGCTACAAACAAATTAATCGTTATCAGACAAGCCAAACTCACTTAACCAATCAATCTTTAATTTCGCTTGCAATAAATCAATAAATTCGCCATTAATTTTCGCGTACCGCACAGTCTTGGAGGCTGCTAAATAATGGATGCCCATCAGCTTTCATTAGCGCCGAGAGGGGGCGCCACCGGCGACCGGCCGCCGGGCGCCGGCCGACTGCTCTCGATCAATACCGCCCGACAGAGACCGAAGAGCCGCGGAAACCACCGACAACACCCGAGCTCCCCCGAATACCGCCGAAGGACTCCGAGCGCGCGCCGCACATGACAAATGTCACTGTGATACGGCTCTGCAGCCTTCAGGCCTCCCTGAAAACTGTGAAAATTCATTAGAAAAGTGCATATTTATCATACTTGTGTTGTACTAAACTGTGCACCCGTTGTACATAGTGGATATTGTTTGTGAAAACTGGGCGTAACATTGTATGCTGTGTGAGTATTTGACAGTTTATACTTGAGGGTAGCTCGATCCATATTTTGATTTCAATGTAACTTTTCTGTGCTATCCTGAGCTAGTATTATCTTATTATATTGTAAGTCAGTTCTATTCTATCAAGTGCGTCAGTTGTTTCCCTGTTTTTCCAAAATATCTCCCTCATAGTTCATACATTTTACTCCCTACCCTCAAAGCTCAAGATATCAATGAATATTTTTCTCAATGGATGACAGATGGCTTAATTAGATTATAGGGTGTGGCGTGTTGCCTTAAAATGTATGTTTTTTATAGACAAAGGCCAGCGATGTCCAAGAAAAGAAAATTAATACAATTACGGGGAGGTAGCTGGGGCGCATGCTCGAAGCACGACTGCTTTGCGTCATACGTGTTATTATCTGTAATTTTCTGTTATACTGCAACTCTTAAGAACACGGAAACCAATATTGTAGTTCAATTTATCGTGTTTTTTTTAATTGTGACTGTGCAAGTAGACTTTTCTGGCAATTTTCAAAAGAAACTTATCTCGAGGACACGATTGATAACCTTCAAAATATTTTGGTTGCTTATCGCGGTCTATGGGGCTTCCTAGCCGTTCTATTAGGTATGTAAAAATTCAATTGTTACTTTTTTGAGGCCAAGATACGCCCTTTTATCGCCGTGGCCTTCACAGTAGACCTGTAGCTTCTCTCAACCCTTCTAGGAAAAATCGATACAGTTTTTCTACAGCGGTTTAATCACTCACCTTTGAGAGAATCTATTTTGAAACACCTCAACCGACCTTGACCAATTTACATAAAAGCCTGCGGGAGGCGCTGCAGTAGCGGCAAACATGGCCGCTTCATTTGGACCCCTTTCAATCTTGTCTTAACCTCTGCCTCCGCCGTATTTACTGAGCCCACAGAAGGGCGAGGAAGGCCTTTCATCACTGGCCGACAGTAGCTGTCATAGTGACAGTTGAAAGCTCTCAGCGGGTGTGAAAAGGATGGACTCGAAAATAGAACGATCATTTTTGAATATTTAATTAAAGAATCGATGTGTTTTTAATTTTAGATATGGAATACGGGTGGTCCTTAACATACAGCCTTTGTCATACCGCCATCAATTCGGGACTGATTAAATATTCAAAAACATGGTACTTTGACATTAGGAATGTTTTTGTGGACAAACAAAACTTGTTGTTTGGCATGCAAATCGTGCCGCTATCTGTCCATTAAAGAGCTTACTACTCTTGGCTATTTATAATCGTAAAACTAATAGAAAATTGTCTAATAAATATAAGTCAGATGGTCAAAGTCCAAAGGGCCGTTATCAATGGTGTTTCGATATTAATGAGGTGGTCATATGAGTGGAATTGCGGTGAATTCTTTGACCTGGTGGTATTGTGGGGACAGTGGTTAGCGGACAAACAACTTTCGAAGGCAGTGCGTTGTAACCTTTGTGCTGCGGACGGTACGCACTGCGGATGCTGTGCTTAGGGTAAAGTCGACTGTTGTCAGCAGTAAAATGGTATAAGATCAGGGGATAATTTTGTTCATGTATATTTTTTATGTAATTGGTCTGATTTTTTTAGGCCTTGGATTCAATGTTTGATATTGTCCCTACAGATATGGAAAAGATTCATTTTCGAAGAGAGGTTAAGTAAAATAATTAAAATGATATACAATTTTAAATTCCTTATTATTATTGATACCATTACTGTTTGTACTACTCTCTTTAATAAAGGTTTATGTTGATGCGCAGGCGCAAACAATTTTTTTCGTATTGTGTATTTGTATTTTCTTTTTTAAATGTCATGTAACTTGAATACCTTTTTGAATAAAAATAAATAAATAATGCATTGGAATATTAAATCAATTGTCATAGGTAAGCCGAGAACTGGTGTTCTCACCTCTCACCTCTAAATGAATTACGTTCAATAAATTATTACCTCCGTGTTTCAAATGTTTACTTTCTTTTATTTGGGGGCACGGCAGTGACCCCGCCAAGTCGAGCGCAAAGCAAACACTGCCGTACCATCCTTTACTGGAACCATTTCGACGCATTTTCAGGCCTCTGTTTGAGAACCTCTGGATAATACCAGAACGCCGAAATTTTCATCATCCAGAAA
>NWSH02000505.1:15140003-15156710 GCA_002382865.2 Heliothis virescens
AGAATCCTTAGACTCAGCACGACTTTGTCTAGATTTCATTACTTTTTAGAGATAAACAAGCAGCTTCAGCGAGAATTGGCTAGTTTTTTACAGAATGTTTTTGGTGGGATTAGAGTTACCTTAGTGGGTGTGGCGAGAAAGTTTATTTCCAACGATCACCTGTGGTTTATAGGCATTTCAACACAATTTATGCAAAAAGACCTAAGAGTGGACTAATAAGGCGACATTTGCATATTATTAATCGAAATCATTATGAAGATTGAATTTAAGAATTCATATTAAAAGCCTGATTGATGACATTAAAATTCTGCCTAGTCTAGACATCCGTTATCTGAGACAGATTTTGTACTAGATATCGGACAACTTTCTAACCCTTTCGTAGCCTTATCGGCTTATAGGCAGTTAAGATCAAGTTAATTAGTATACATAAATCTATTCTCATCGCTATATTATTTTTAATTAATTATTTTTTAAATATTTATTTAATTTAACGAATGATAAGAAACAGTTCGTCTGTTATCTACGAGCAGACCGAGAACGACTGAACCAATTTAGATGATTGCAGTTTTCAGATGTAGGAATCAAGTCAAATGGTCTCGCCATTGAAATACAGGGTGTCTGAAGACGTTCAGGTTACGGGAGATAGTTACGATGGGATACTACTGGTTCTCAAAATAAATGAAGACTTACACATTACCTTTATCATGTACAGACGACAACAGGTCAACATACCCGAATCTGTAAAAATTTACCAATAGAACATTAACCTTCCACTGTTATAATAAGGTTGAAAATCTATTGAAGGAATTTGACAGATTGAGGTAGTAGTAGGCTGGCGTGTCTCTACCTAATTGACAAGAGACTGTCACTAATTGTAGAATTCAATATGCTATCTATCTAGATTTGCCTACTGGAGATGGATTGACAATAGCCCCATACAAGTAATGTCAAATTCTTATCTCCAGGAATGAAATCCAGAGATAGATAGAATATTGGGAACGGCCGTAAAATAACTATAAATACCAGCACACAAGAGCTAAAAGGAAAAGTCATGGGAAGCACCACTTATCGCCTGACGTGGAACTCCTCACTGGCCGCTAATTAACACGTGTCTATTAGATATCTCTTTATAATCCTGTTATACAAGTGAGGGTTTTATGGTTCTGTTAGCTTGAAGGTCCCACCATTGTGTGCATTTAGACGGCCTTTGCTATCATATTCTATAAGACATGCTTTTAAAAAAAAATCTTTGAATTATATACTTACTTAAAAGACTGTGGTCTTTGAAAAGTAGGTCTTGAGAGGATTTTTTACACTTAAGTAAGCCAATGACTTCTTGAATAAAATGTTCTGGACCTCACGTCCTTCTTTCGTTTGGAATGTGCTGGTATCATGTTCTTTTGGCTAAGCAACTGCTGACTAGGTAATATTGATATTAAAATAGGAAATAAGCCTAGGCTCCTAGGCTCGACCATGTCTGAATTTTGATAACTCCCGATTTTTTCGTTTGCATCTAATATTTTAACTATTATCCTGATGGCTAACAAACAATTGTTTTCGCAGAGCGGCGGCGGTGCCGTGGGGGGCATGCGCCGGCGGCGCTGAGGCATGAGCGCGGCGCGCGCGCCGGATCCCCGCGACCCACCGCGCCACCACCGCCAACACCCTCAGGTAACTTCTAATAACTTTAGGAGTAAGCTATCATAAGGTATACTAAGGTTTTATGGTATTTAAGGGCTTTAAACGTAACGTAACTTATTCTTAAGTTTAAGGACTTTAACTTAACCTCCGTCTTCTGTAAGCCAGGAAAAGACTAAGTCTTCTGCCAGCTGCAAGTAGACTTTGGTCTTCTGAAAGCAGGGAAAGACTTTCTTCCGGCTATATTTTCTTTCTAATTTGCCAAAAATTATGTAGTGATTAGATATCTATATACGGGAGAAGATGGCAGTCTTCCGAAGGATTTGTTTCCTTCAATATCCTGAAAAAGGTTGTTGTTTACTATCTAAAAGGGCTTGCAGAAGACGGGGAGACGTACCTTAAGGTAAATCCAGCCACTTGTTGGTTATTTTCAATTAATTCAACTGTAACAGTTGAGGTTTTATGACATTTCAATAAAAACTTCAAATAGACTGTTAGAGGTCGTTACTCGTAAAACTGTTTCATAGGATTTTTATCCTTTAACGTGACTAAGTAGAACATCGTACTTTTGCCACATAACTTAACGTTGTAACTAAGATCTGACTTTATTTTGATTTGTGATAGTTTATTTGCGAAAAATCTATGCAGAAATACATTGCTTGTATTTATGCTCAGTTATTGTTTAAATTTTTTAGGTTAATTGCGTAACTTGTCGTCCCTACATGTCGATGAAGTAAATTTCAAGGGTAATTCGTACTGTTATAGTCGTACGGCGAAAAATTTAAATACAATTGTTTTCTAAACGACAATCGTCTTACCAATAACTACATTTTAACCCTACGGTGGTCGCGCCCCAAAAAGTTTCATGAGTGGTCGCGTGGACTACATACGTAATCCAAATACAAATTGAAAAATACAGAAGATTCATAAACTATTCACGAATTAAATAGAAATAGAATCAGTATAGTTTTATCTATTTAAACATAATAGTCACAATTAAATCACAACTTGTGTGTTATAAATACTCAGCAAAATAAAAAATCTTGCCTAAAATGGCACAAAAATCGTATATTTTACTCTAATTAAGATCACAATTTTTAAAATAATTAAAACTTCAATCTAAATATTGTTTTCTGCACAGGACAGACACATATTTTCAAAATGTTCTCCACATACAAACTTCCTGCAGTTGGTGTACATCTTTCTAGTGCTTTTGTTGCGCGCTCTTCGACAGTCGTGGCAATGGCGCTCGATGTACTTTCCGAGGTAGTAGGTTGAGTTTCTGCATATGTAATACCACGAAAATCTTTTATTTTGGTTGCGAGAGTCCTTGGCAACGTTTTTTTACAGTCTCTTCTGCGCTAGTAGTCTTATCCATACATTTCATCAACTTCTTCGTCGGAGTTCGATTCAGCTTCATAAACATCATTCCGAACACCGTCTTCAGCCAGCCATGATTCAATTGGTCATTGCACGTGTATTGTCCATTTTTTTCTTAAAAACTAGCATAATATTACAATAATATAACAAAATAAAACAAAATGAAATATTATTTATCTAAAATAAACGAAAATATAATAATTCAATGTAAAAAAAAATACTCACGTAATTGGTCGCGCGGATTACAGTTGTAGTCCGCGCACTTTACTGGCCTCCTGTAACACAACCGTTCGAGCCCTACTCTTGAGCTGCACGGAGTGCATCGCTCAATCATTCATTTGAAAGTACCTGGAGGCGCCACAAGCTAACGCAAATATATTTTTAGAAATTAGCGATTTTGTTGAGGTGGATTACATATGTAGTCCTCGCGACCACTCCAGGGTTAACCAGTAATTTCTACCATTAAAACACAAATAAGTAAATACGTTAATAAAATAAATAAACCCAAATCTCCGAAAGGCAACAATTACAATAAATAAAATGCAATTACGCCGTTTTTTGCATCGTTTGTCTATTGTTTGTAGTAATAAGCGAAATCGTCTATTATAGTACGTTTTCGTAGAATTGGCACGAGCGCGGCTAAATTGCGTGGACGCACGCGATATCAATCCTATCCGTTTGATTTTAATTGACAAACGGATTTATAATTAGAATTATACGCTGCTATAAATGTAGGTATGTGTTATTATGTGGCCATTTCGCGACACCCACACTATGTGGATCGATGGTGCTATTTTTTTCTGCTTGATTAGTTTTTGGGTCATTAAGTATTGATTAATTGTTGTTTCTTTTGTTTGTGTTTCAATGACTCATGTTTACCTACTCTTTGGTAGTATATTAATATTTGGCCTCTAAGATCATTCTGAATAGATTTTTTCGAACAAAATTGAGGTATAATATAATAAAATTATAGGAAACTTTATACCTAGTAGGTTCTTCATATCGGTATTGTCTTGGTTAAAATTTTCAGGAGAATTTTATATATGAAGTTAAAACTTAGGAAAAGAAGGTCATTCAAACCGTCAAGGTAATGTTAAAACAAGTCAATGAGTAGGAAAGATTGGAATTACCTATATTAAAACCATCAAAATATGATTGATCTATGATCCAATCGTCGTTTGATACATAATAATTTATATGGCAGTGGAATAATACACAAATTAATATCGTGTCATAAATATGGCCATAAATCACTAAAGGCCTAGTTTATTTATTGTTAGAAATTCAAATCAAAGAAGGATCTCTTCTGTAGTATTTCTAGTTTTATTATACAATTGCCTCATTGGTCTACTTGTCGCGTTCGATTCTCGGGTCGGGCCGAAATCGCTTTGTAGGTTTTAGAAACTTTCACAAAGCAGCCCGGAGTCTGGACGTTGGTAATTGATACACCAGTGCATCGGCGAGCACGTTAATGTCGGTCCTGCGCCTGAGCTCTTTCCGGTCGTGTCGGATTTTTCGTCCCGTCTGGCTATGAGAGTGTAGGAATGGACTGCACCTATTTTTGCGCAAATGTTTGTGCACTATAATATGTCCTGCGCAGCTGACTGATGTCCTTATATGAGAACAGCCACCGTGACCGACAATCGGTTGCTATTATTATTCAATTGAAACGTCTACCTCGCGACGATGTGGGTATAGAAGTGACAGACAGCATATCCCCCTCTCGGGATGTTGGTATAATAGTAGGAGATAGCTTTGTACCAACATTAAAATGATTGTTCGCTAGATTTTCCTGTATAATCGCGCGTTTTACGGGTTTTAATAAAGAATATGCTTTGTCATTGCCAAAAGATTTAAAGTTTTCTGCGTATGAGCAATTAACTAAACCGTTCCTTACATAAAAACAATAAGTATAATATTGATTACTATTTTGTTACTGGCAACACAATCTTTCTTTTTTATCTATGTACAGATAACAGCACATTATGTAACCACAATCTGTCAAATTTCTGCATTACATTCTCAACCTTATCACAATAGTGGAAGGTTAATATGCGATTGGTAAAATTTGACAGATTCGGGTAGGTTAACCTGCTGTCGTGTGTACGTAGGGGAAAGTGGTCACCCTTCGTACGCGGGGCACATTCATACATTCAGTTTATCAGAAATACTAAACGGCGCACAAACACGCCTTTGCCTGTGTGCATAGACATATCGGCTGCCATGTTGCTAGTGGATCGACACGCCAGTCGTACTACGGTGCATGAGCTGACAAGATGTAACGTGTTTTCGCGGTCGGTGAGTAGAATTTTTACGTAAACTTCGTTCGTTATTATAAGTAGCATTGTTACGTTTTTGATAAAATGGTGATGCTTAATTAATGTTAACATTGTTTATTTTGAGCTTTAATTGTTATATTTATAAAAGTAAATTGGATTTTGTATAAAGCTTTATTTTAATTTTGTGCAAAGGCATGGGGTGCATTCGGACACCTAGACAGGGGGCACATTCGTACGCGTACGAATGCTCCCCTTTAGATTTTATCAACTAACAGTATATTAAAATTCAATTTTTATGAAATTAAAATAAGTATATCTTTAAGATTATCGTGTCTTTTAAAGTATTCCTGTTCTAACAAAATGAAATATTTTTATTAAGTCAACCTTATTATTACTTTTTATTGCAGAATCATGGTGCAGAAATATAAAAAACCGGCTAAATGCGAGTTTGACTCGCGCCACGAAGGGTTCCGTACCATTATCTATAGGGAATGAACGTAGCTTTACCTACAACTAGACTAGCCAAAATACAATCATTTTTCGGAAACAAAAATAACTTTATTTTTCATATATTTGTATGAAAAACAAAGTTTTTTTTGTTATAATTTGCCGTTTCACACATTTATTGTATGGGGACCCCCTTAATATATATATTTTTAAATTTTTTGTATTTGTTGTTATAGCGGCAGCGGAAATACATCATTTGTGAAAATTTCAGCTTTCTAGCTGTCATGGTTTATGAGATAGTATTAGGGTCTCATTTTACCCTGTGGGTACGGAACCCTAAAAAAGGGAACGCGTACTCAAGAAGTGGATGAAGAGTTAATCAAATTGGCAATTAGAAAACATACACATACACACACACTGTGTACTCGTCATATCAGCGATGTCGCCATGATTCTCCCTGATCCTCAACCACGAACGGGCTGTACATCCAGAATGTCTAGAATTCTGACTTTTACAGTGAATTCAAATAATCATAATGTGGTAGTACGCAGTTCAAGTTTAAATTGTATAACGGTTATGTACAATGGTTGTAAACATAGTCATTTTGACTTAATGTAAAGCTTACAGTCTATACTAAATTATTAAATTGCTGAAGAGTTTGTTTGTTTGAATGCGCTAATCTCAGGAATTACTGGTCCGATTTGAAAAATTATTTCAGTGTTAGATAGCCCATTTATTGAGGAATGCTATAGGCTACTTTTTATCCGGATGCGCCGAGTAGTTCCCATGGGACGCGGGTGTAACCGCTGGCAGAAGCTGGTTATTAATAAGTAAACTACCTAAGGATGTACGTTTTTATTAACACGCTTTTTTTGTTATTTTTCTAAAGAAAGATTTATCGACTATGAGTCAAGTCACAAGTTATTAAGTTAGTCTTTGATGAATTAAAGTTTTTTTAATAAATAATAAAAAATTAACTCCTTTAATTGGCTTTTTAATTTCCTGTATGAATCTACCCCATACCGTACGAAGGTGCCCCACCTACTGTACGTACGTACCCCATACGTGGGGTACGTTCGTACAAATTACCTTATCACACATAAATGGCTATAACCCTTTAACCTTATGACATATAACTTTAGAACTTTTTTATAACAAACTACAATATATTTGCTATACTTAGGTACATTAGCTAGATAGATTCGACAATTAATCATGACGTAAAAAAAAAATATCTAAAAACTGTACGAAGGGTGACCACTTTCCCCTATTTTGAATTTCAAAATTTTGTACTAAAGTTTCCAATTGATAGTTTTACTACAGTCTTCATATAACTTCAATTCATAGTACAATACGTAGGTCGTAGGCACATCACTATTGCAATGGGTTAAGTGACCTCCGTTGTCAGTCGTTATGCTAGTCTATTGTAGTGTCAATCTTGCGCAGCTGAGTATTTTGAGCACAACTTGTAGAAATGGGATTGAAAGTAATACTAGTGATATTCATATGTTACCTATAGTTAGTGGTAGTGGTATAAATTTATGTTACTTGCAATGCAAGGCTGTGTGGCTTGGAAACACAAGTGGAGCCATCCTGAGGAATTGATATATGTAAGATCATTTGTTTCATTTTTTATCAACCGACTTCCCAAAAAGGAGGAGGTTCTCAATTCGACCTTTGTTTTTTTTTAAATAAATCTTTTCACTTGGCTCTAGAAGTCGGTGGCAAAATAAACACAGTCAACAGACCTGCAGACACCGACTTCTAGAGCCATGTGAAAAGTTTTATTTTTTTATACCTTTTAGTGTTTTTTTTTGTTCTTATTTAACGAATACTGTTGTGTATGTTTTCCTTGATTAATCTCTGTAGATCATTGGGATTCTTAGTGATTCATTATCCTTATGGATGTAATGAGGTTCAGTAAGAAACCAGTTTAATATTTACGTTTAGGTACTTACAAGCTTTTTCTGTAGGAAAACGTGCGATTTATTCTTCCTCATATAAACCCAAAGGCATTTTGTCTACCCCTATTTTACAGCACGATATGCAAAAAACATAATTTAAATCTTTTTAACATTAATTATCTTCAAACATTGACGCAATTATTAAGTTTCAATTACTTTTCGTATACACATGTTAATTAACACACCCCTCCCCCGTCGGTGGGCGTGGCGAGTCATGCGCTCGCGCCGTTCCATGAATCGCACAAGGCCGTCTGACCCACTGATATAATTTCTTTGCTGTGTTGTCTGTCTGCCTGCCTCTGTGTGACGTCTGTGCTCAAATGTTATTAGGAACACACATAACTTCCTACAGCTGTAGGTCTTCACACGCACACATGCATATGTGTTGGTTGCTTTAAATTTAGTTGGAAGGCAGTGTGAACCCTGCTTAGGTTTATGTGTAAACAAATTTAGTATTGTATGCGTGTGTGTGCGTTAGGAAGTTTGGGGAAAGAGAAGCAGAACGATGTATCTTTCCATGTGTGCGTAATCTCTGCAGAACCGCTAAGGAAAAGTAAGGACCTGAATGTTGCCTTATTTTCCATTGTCTGGGCTCAGGTAATAGGCGTTATATATGGTTCTAGATCGATGGATCACTACGGGATTTGAAGATCATTTTTTGTTGAACGAGTAAAGGTCGTGTGAAGCGGAAGAGCTCGTGGCTAAGTCAAAGCCGCGCGGATCGATCGATCATAAGGTTAAGCAACGCTTGACGCGGTCGAGGTTCCGTGATGGGTGACCATCTTTTCATAACGAGTTCTTCCGTGTTTCGGAAGGCACGATAAACAGTGGGTCCCGGCTGTCATTTGAACATCTTTGGCAGTCGTTACGGGTAGTCAGAAGCCAGAAAGTCTGACAACCAGTCTTACCAAGGGGTGCCAGATTGCCCAGGTAACTGGGTTGTGGAGGTCAGATAGGCAGTCGTCGCTCCATGTAAAACACTGGTTCTCAGCTGCATCCGGTTAGACTGGAAGCCGACCCCAAAATAGTTGGGAAAAGGCTAGGCAGATGATGAGTAAAGGTCGTGTGAAGTTTGGAGTTTCTGTAAGATTACGAATGCAGTGAGACGATCCTCAAGGCCGGTCTTTGTTTATTTTTCGGTTCTCACCCATTTAAAATCAGATTTAATTGGCATGACCAACCAGCAATCAAATAAGGGCATTGTTCTATTAATCATGTAAACGTTTTCAACTTCTGGGAAGCTTGGTTGAGCTATTTCTAATATTCGTTCCGAAATATCAATCCGAGCTCCAGCACATAATAACCCAATTAGACAGCCGATACTTTGTCAAAGTTTTTCTTCGTCTTACGTAAGAATATCGTACATAACTGTGCCTGCCGGGAACCGAAGGCGCATACCTTCGCAGCCGCGCCGCTCGCGAATAATTCAGTAGTTTCCGAGAAACATTGGCGGCGTCGTAATAAATTTAGAGCTTCGGACCCTCATTATGCGGTACTGCCTACATTCCGAAGGCATACAGTTTGCCGAATAAAAAGTTACGAATCCGACTATTGTTTAGAGGTACGGGACTTTAGAAGGGTTAGAGAGGGCATCCTGTATTCGTGTACTTATATTTTGCAATTGAGAGGCTTGAATTTTATTGTGGAAAAAATGTTTTCTTTTTGTTTTATAAGTGTTTCTATATAAGAATAAGGCACCTACAACATTCGCGTCCATTTGATCATTTGTATTGTCGACTTGCATATCTAACTTCCTCTGTAATTTTTATACACACATTTCGATACGTAGCTTCAAATAAGATGCTTTGCAGCTACCCACTTGTTCGTGGTTATTCCTATAGAAGGACTGACAATTTGACCATTCGTTAGTTGTGAATGACGAATGGTTAGCTTGTCAATGCATCTGGCTGAAAGTCGTCTGAAGTCGTCAGTGACGTCATTGAGAAAATCCTATGACTCATTATGAAGCTTCGTTACTCATCAGGCCATTTTATGAAACCATTTCACCTGCTTTGTTTCATCACTTGAAAGCTAGTTTAAAGTTTGACTTTATAACTTTGAGTAGGTTTCTACTTATATCCAGATTTTTATACATAATATCTGAATTGAAATAAAAAGTACCTGTCTTAAAAACTAATCTATTAGATTTCAACAAGGTCTACGATTTTAACCATATTTCCACAAGCTTTTTAACGATCATGACACTGTACGTTCTATACATACCGAACTCTTTATTTATACATTTTACCGTCTCAAGCCCTTCTAAATAAGACGCGGAAACAAAGCGTTTCAAATGGACACTGTTCCCAACAAAACGACTCTAGCATTATTCCAGACATTTTTCTAAGTCAATTAAATACGGCCCAACATGGCGGTGAGGCAACTGTTGATTTTTTGGCGAGTGAGGTGCCGGCGACAGTTATCGGGATGACCGAATTTATAAATAAGGGGTTCGGAATCGCATTAATAAATTAGGTTTTCGCAAAAATAGTATCACTTATGCATATTTTTATTAGATATCGAAATATTTTTTCAAAACATGAAACATTTTCACTTAAGGACATAGTTTCATTTTCTTAACTTCTGTTTTTTTATTTTTATTAATCACTTTTAATCGTTTCTGTCGACATTTAAACTGTCAGTACTAATTTTATATCGTATCCTTTTAGCGATACTTTAGCGTTTTAGTATATCATCGGTTCGCAACTTTTAATTCAGCAAGCAGTTCTTTGGTATAGGTTTATAGAAGTTTTTTATCCATGTCCTTTATTTATCCATGTTTGTTCATAGTTTTACCGTTGATTAAAATGCTAAATGGACAAAAATTGACAACACACTTATTAAACATAAAGCGTCCTCACAGTTATC
This sequence comes from Heliothis virescens, assembly GCA_002382865.2. Classification (NCBI taxonomy): domain Eukaryota; kingdom Metazoa; phylum Arthropoda; class Insecta; order Lepidoptera; family Noctuidae; genus Heliothis; species Heliothis virescens. Next base: position 15,150,580 of record NWSH02000505.1, read on the forward strand.
TTGAGTACACTCGGCTATATTTCAATGACCAACAACAGTCACATCTACCCTAAATATCTAACAGTTATTATAATAGTATGCAGCGGGATATTCGCGATTCTTTAACCAAAAGAAATACTCGTTCGGATAATCGCAGAGCCAAAACCGAGTCGCATTGTTTTCTATTTTGGTGTTTTTGTACAAAAAACATTTGAATATTCTAATGGATCGAAAGCAAAAAGTTTAAATCGCCGTAATTTGAGCAGGGAAAATGTTTTGGGCATGGAGTGAATGTTTTTGGCTGTATGTATCATGCTGGCACCTACGCCATGTAAAAAGCTTTAAAGCTGAGCAATTAGCAGGTTTCCATTGTCTGTGAAGTATAGTGCTAAATTCTCAGCATCTCATCAGTACATGCTGGCTTCATAATAAATCTAATGAGTTTTTCATGTCAGTATTCATATTAAGGATCAGCTATTGTGAATGCGAAGACTGTTGACCAATATCCTAAGTAAGATTAGGGACTTATTTGTGTTCATTTATCAGTAAATGATATCGCCTATAACTAACAGATGACGGCTGATGGTGAAGACTAAAAGAGTATTTAAAAAATATACATACATGTTTATTTGCTTTCTTCTACAAATGCTATCTTTATTTCACAGCCGAAGAAGATAGTTATCTCATAAATAACTGAAGTACGGCCGTAGTTACAAATAAATATAAAATGTAAACAGCTCATCGAACGCGCTATAAAGGTGCCCACACGCGGTCTAATGAGCCCGCGCAGATTTATGGACCATAAATAATGTTACTTACGCGTAATGACCATATGGGTGTACTTCACTGGTGGACCTATAGTTTAGACATGGAACAAAATAGGACCTTTTTATGGTGCTCCCAAGAAATTGTGGGAATGAGTTAGAATTTTTCCTCTAACAGACCTTCAGGAAATGCGGTGTTTCTGTGAAATTAAGTTTGAATAAAGTTAATTTTTCACATAAAACTGGTATTCAATGGAAAGGAGGAAGAATTTTTCGAAGGTCTCATGTTTTTTGTTAGATGATGTATAGTGGATAGTATAGTAGTATGGAAGAATACTTAAGTTTTTCTTTTGATATGAAGGCCTGCCTAGGCCGGCTGACCAGCAATTTGTGTATAAGATTTATAGAATTCTTATATATGTTCTCCCATCGATGCTTGTCTGGTTTATATACGGCAAACCAAGTCTATATCAAGATATATTTTATATCTAGCCCACAGTTTACCTGGTCAAACTCTTTTCCCCGTTGACTAATTACAATTATATGGCCAGTCATCTGCGCATACGCACCGCTCTCGTTATTGAGATGTACAGGCAACACAATTGTTTTGTTATTCCAGGAATTTATTATAGTTCGTATATCAGCTGTTTCTTATTTCTTTTGGTATAGTTTGTTGTTTAATTTCGTAAAGTAATGAACTTTTATGTTTGATGTGTGTGTTAAAATCAATGCAATTAATGTATTCTTGTCTGTCGCAATTTTAACTATACAGATGATATTGGAACTGTACTTTACTAACCAATAACAAATAAGGTATTTCAATTCGACAAAAGTTCGACTGAATCCAAAAACAGTGCAAGGTATCAAGTTACATTCAACGTATTGAAATGTATTTTCTGTTTTAATTGGAAGGGCATCATTTTACAACATGAAACAAATCTTACAGATATTTATTAACGACTGACGTTGTAGTTTTTATTTCAGTCACCAGCATAATTAATATTATTGTGAATATTTCCTAGAATTGCTATCTCAACCTTTAATTTACCAAGTAATTTAGAGGTATAATATACAGTAAATTGACGATTGATTTCGCGTCTCTGCACTTGGTTTTTATAATACAATTTTATTACTGTCTGACCAGTTGTAAATAGAATTTATTGGTGTCTACGAATTATTTTGCCAGGTTTTATTTTGTTCATGTAAATCCATGTTTTTTGCTGTTCGGTCGTATTTATTAGTCGAGTTTTTAATGCCTGTAATGTGTCGGTATGTGGTGTATTTACCCCATCCTTTTTGTGAACGATACTTTTATGATACAAGTACAAGTAATAACCAGATTTTTCGAGTTTCGACCATATTGTGAAAAATTTTACTTCTTATTTTAATAAAAGTAGTAGGTATTAGTGTACAGACAACGGCAGGTCAACGTATACCAATCTGTCAAATTTAACCATTCAAATATTAACCTACCTCCATTGTAATAAGGTTGAAAATCTATTGCAGAAATTTGACAGATTGTGGTAACTTGATGTGCTGTCGTCTGTACCAAAAATCAGTAATTAAAATTGGGCTTTTTAATTACTGATTTTTTCAAAAAGATTACCAAAAAACTATTCTTTATTGTAACTCGCACAACATACTAAATATACCTACTCATACACAGAATTTGACAGAATATTCTAACATACCGACATTAAATACCTAAAAACTTAAAATGGACTTCGACGCCTGTGTCCAATTAAACGTAATTATCCTACGAATTACTATGTAAGTCTGTTTATAGCGGGTCTACGAACTCGCGTCAATAGCTTTACGATTCGTGTCCAAGTGCGAACCGTTGACTCACTTGTTTTGACAAACGTTTTCTCGATTCTAAACGATTCTGTATCGAGTTGTCATCTCATATTGTAATGCCCTATTTGGCAGTCATGTATTGTTCTATGGTCAATTTTGGATAGTACCGTAGATTTATTTGAAGCTAGCTTTTATATTTTTGGTTTTTATTCTTTATGCTTGTGATGTAAAATTGCTAGCATTTAGTTTTTTTTTTTGTAATTGATCAATTTATTAGAGACAGACTTTGGACTTTGATCTCACACACCTAGAAATCACCAACGAGTGTCCTCAACGCTTATAACTCAAAATCATTAATTCAAGAATTACAAAACAGTTTTTTAACGTCAACAATTTTGCAAAAGACTGCCCCCAAAACACCCACCTTTTACCTATTTGCTTAGGTTTGCGATGCAGGGAAATACTTTTTCTACATACATAGGAATCAGTTTGTTTCTTATTCACACACTTATTCATACATTAATTTGTTTCTTAATCCCATTCAAATCTGCTGCTATGCAGTCTTTGAAAAAATACACATACCGTAATTTTTTTTTACCACGTTTTGCTCATTTCCCTCGCACATGCGCGTAATTGCACCGACACATTAAGTTTTGCGCCTTTGAAGTTAATTGGGAGTTAAGTCGCCATTTTAATGAGCGTTGCTATTTATACTGAGCAATGCTTGTGGACGGTACTGCCACGGTACTGCTGTATGTCGGTCGTATATTTAGATTCTACTGAGGCTGGGCAGACGATATGGTGCCGTTCGTAGTTGGGAATGTAAGGGTGAATTGTTTCGTCTCGTTATTCTACTTTAAAGTAGCCTACCTATATCGACTGAAATAAAGCAATACTTAAGCCTAATATCATTAAGCACTTGAATTGTATTAATTGAAATTTTTGGCTTTTGTTTTTAACTTAAACATTGTCTTGTATAATTCATTAAAACATCGCATTAGCTACACTTGCATTGTATATCTTTCTCAGGGCTAGCTTGTACTTACTGTAAGAATACCATTATAAGAACCTGTTTTTTTTAAAGAGTATCCATGGAGTTTCTTGCCGGTTCTTCTCCATGAGACCCACTTCTTTGAACAGTGCAACAAGCTTGACGTTTCATAAGAGCTTTTATAGGAGTATTTGAAATATTTTTTGGTTTGAGTTTAATATGTTATTAAATAAACTGACTAAGAAAAATATTTTTCGGGGCTTTGTTAATATTGAATAATTTTATTCCATTCACAGGTATGTTTGGCTTGCCTTACAGACCAGAGATTCTGGGGCTGTAAAAAATATAATTAATTATCTACTTTAACTCATTCTGTAGTCTGTACTTAGCTGCACTTTAAATGCATGTTGCCATTAAAAAACTGTCAAACAATAAATGTAATATTTTCTAACACATTCGTTAATAGTTTTATCTTTTGCTACGTGGGCGTAGTATTAGACTCAACATAGTTGCTAATATTATTCCTTATAGGATATGTAGTTCTAACTCAGTGTGGGTAGACATTATCTTCTGACAGAAATGGTGCTAATTTACGTGACAGTAATATTACTTTTGTATATTTTTACTAATGACAACTGAAAGGTAGCGTGTGTCATTGTGTGTGATACAATAATAAAGTTTGAACACATTCTATGGCTGATGTTTTTCCTATAGCCATATTTCTGTGAGATAAGAGATTAGTTCTGGGGTTGTGCTAATTACGTACTTATTCCTAGAATTATGCGTCATCTCGAGCTTCTTGAAATCAATTGGTGTTACAATACCATGTTAGCGGTCTATTTAAGAAAACTGAAAAAAGAGCTTTTTGACTTAGTAAGCCAGAAATAATGGTGAGACGATGGGATTTTGATTTTCTTGTCACTGGCGATCTAAAATCTTGCAAATGAGGATTTATTATAGTGCTTCCAATAAACATAAGTCACTGAATTCATTTCGAATACAACACTGCTCTAGTTCATTAACGAAAACATATTAATTTCTGTCAAAAATCCTCCAATATACACAATAAAAAAATAACAAACAAAATTAACCCAGTTTTCCATGTTTACCTCCGAAACCTGTTCACTATACAAAGCTATAGGTGTGTTGGTTTGTGCGTATGCGCTCGCGCCGATCCCGCGGGACCCGCTACGCAACGGGATCCTGCGTGAACCAGTTCCCGTTTTTTTTTGTATTTTGAAAGCTTTTCTTTGAACAGTAGTGGGTTGATAATAGCGAGGTGCGTGCTGCGTTTGCGCAGTTATACGCTCTTTATTTTTATGCTAATATGTTGTATTTGTTGAAGTACTTTGAGTACTTTTTTTGTGTAATAAATTGTAAATGGGTTTAAAAAATCTTTAAGTGGAGACCTCCCAAAGATACATAAATATAGTCTATTTAACATACGTTTTTATAGTTTTTTGAATTCGCAGCTTAGAAAGCATTGGGAAAAAATATCTTGAAACATTTTGACAGAACGTGTGACGTCATGTCAACCCAATGGTTCCCGCGTATTGCATTCCGTTTTACTCAATTCCGCAACTTGTGTTGTATAATTATTAAGATTAATGATTATGCTTTTGTGATCTATTCGTCTAGTTTTTTTTTCTATTAATTAATATGTGATTAAAATAACTTGCTTTCTATAGATAGTCCATAAAACAATAAAATTGAATAAATTACGCCGGTCTTAATGATCGCCACTATTAATTTTATACGGTAGTTGTCTAGACTGTATATAGTAAAATATTTCTTTCGCTATATTAATAAATATTATAATGGCGAATATCGCAAATGTCAGATTGTTTGTCTATCTGTTTTGTAAATAAATAAATCAGAGTACCTACCTAATTTCGACTTCTGCACATATTATGGGTGAAAATGTTGGAATATTAAGCATAACTAGAATTTTTATTATCATATTGTTGAAAGAAAATACAGATATCCGAATTGAGAACCTTATCCTTTTTGGGAAGTCGGTTAAAAAGGTACCTAATGTGGTTAGCTATTGGTGTGCAGGGTGCTTACTACTGAATTATCGCAATTATGAAAAATATTTAAAAGTGTATCTACATACATTGTACAGGCTATGTAAAGACTACAGAAAAGCGGGCGAATTCACAAGCAAAAACTAGTATGTTAAAAATTCAAGACGCCTAAATCTACTCCAGTCCAATATTATTTACGACGATATTATATTCATATTGTTATTTTGCCTACATTAGAAGGCAGGTGCGTTGAACGCGTAGTATATTACAATATTTCCAATATATATAAACAAGATTTTAAGTAAAGATGTGTGAGTTTCGCGGTATATGAATTATTCAAGAGCACTATTGAAACCAATTGATGTGGGTTGGTGTTGGTTGTTGGCCGTCTGAGCGCGGCCAATGTTGGTAGCAAATGTCTGGGAGATTAAAAGTGGAGCAATTGATGAGCGCTTATGTTTTGTAATGCTATTAATGTTGATTACGTAATTACAAGTTTTATGTACGTAGGTATAAGAAGGTAAGAGCTCGTGGCTAAGTCAAAGCCGCGCGGATCGATCGATCATAAGGTTA
>NWSH02000505.1:15158824-15173096 GCA_002382865.2 Heliothis virescens
GTGCCAGGTTGCCCAGGTAACTGGGTTGTGGAGGTCAGATAGGCAGTCGCTCCATGTAAAACACTGGTTCTCAGCTGCATCCGGTTAGACTGGAAGCCGACCCCAAAAAAATAGTTGGGAAAAGGCTAGGCAGATGATGATGTACGTAGGTATAAAGCAGTAATATCGGTTACATGACTATCCTCAGATACTTCGCTTTTTTCTTGGAAATTTTTCGATAGGAAATAGAGTGTCTCCCAAACTGGCTTAGTTATTTGGAACTGAATATAAATACTTAATTGTGTTGATAACATTCCACGCCAAATTAAAAGCTTAATTTTATTGCTCCACAAAGATAAGAAATTCCCAGGCCGACTAATATTTTCGAAAAAAAATGACAAAATTATTCAAATTTAGTGACGTCACAAACCAACAATTTCATAGCGCCCAACATTGGTCTCAATAGGCCACGGATGATGTTCAAATTAAATAAATAATGGCAGCACAATAGAAAGTCGCGCAGAACAGGAAACATAATATATACCTATTATAATATAAATAGTTCTATCACTGTGGTCGAGGTTTCGTACTGATTTTTATTTAAATCAAGTAAATATGTGGCTTTAAAATCAGCGAGTTTTATAAGCGGGTATCTGAAAACGCGTTAGTCGAAGAATCTACCTACGCTTTAAGCAAGGTGCTTGCCAAGATACAAAGATAAATATATAAAAAAAGCTACAAGCCCAAAAGTCTCTCCAGGTTTTTGGTGATACTAACACATATTAAATAATGCTTTAGATATGGCAAGCTCTAGCTATGTAAAGTAAAGCCATATCCTGATTTTCATACAATCTGCGAGATTAACAAAATGAAATAATGAATCACTAACAATGCCGCTTATGACAAATAGCAAGCAAAGATACAAATAAAATGTTGTGATATTTTGTCCCGAAGTTTAAATTCACTGAAAAATATTTGTCGCCCTACACCATATCGCTGTTCTTATGGCCCCACCGTAAGCCCATCGCGACGATCACGCGCATATAGGTTTCACCGTTACTCGTAAATTTATGAATTTTGGAAATCAATACTAGTATTGGTCAAGCGTAAATTACTTTTGTGGCATTTACATTTAGATATCTACCTACAGTATAATGTATATGTTACTAGTATGAACGTAATATGAGTCGCCAATTGATAGGAGTACAGGTAGGTCTTCTAAGTTATAAAACTTGGTATACATGTCTCCTGCCTTTATGCCAATTTTATATGAGTCATCGCAGGATGTCTTCTTACTCCATACTTCTCGTCCTGACGTCATCTTATAAGTAACATTTTTTTTAGCCATATCATCTTTCACAATCACATTTCGTTCATTAGGTAAACCTACACTTGACAATCTGATAACCTAGTTTTATGCATTTATGCAAAATATTTACGGTCAAATCAGAGGTTTCAGATAACACGTGAGAAACATGTGACAATCTGAAATTCATCTCCATTAATGCAAAAGCATTTATATAACACGTTTTCACAGCTCTTACATTCTTTGGTTACATTAGTTAATCTCAAAGTTCATGGGTTTATAGGTTCGGTTCAGCAAAGGAGGTTGATTGTGCCTAATGCGGATATAAAAAATAAAATATCGCGGATATTGTCAATGGTTATGTTGTCTATAGTTGTCTATAATCATGTTCGGATGTCGTAAGCGTAGGCTTGGAGATATATGGCTTGTATTTTTTTACATTTTAATGGTGTATAGGATTTATTGGCAGTGATGAGATTTTTTTTTTCCTTACACTTTCCTGGTTATTGAATAGCTATAAAACTAGTCCGATTTACGAGTGTTTTATATAACATTTGTAGTCACGATTAGGGCCAATAATGAATCTTAGAAGCGGATTCTGATCCTCAATGACATATGACCATTACTCGTATTTTCCTGAATACAATTTCCTTAACTTTTCATTCAAAACAGAGGCAAGTAAATGAAAAACCATAATCCGATAAAGCCTCACAATACTTACTCCCACATTCTAAAACATCTCCAACTTAAGATTACATCGGCTTATTCACGTACATTACAAAACATAAGACATTTAATTGCGAAACACCATTACCTTAAGTTATTTTTATAGATATTTATATATTTACGACGGGAGTACGTGTTTAAGCTCATGTGAAAGGCATTACACCACCTTTTGGCTCGCTATGTCGGTTTATGTTGGTGTTATATGACAGTGTTAAAATTTTTATTGTTTATGTAGGTGTACGCTCTCCTGCTTATGCTAAAACTCATAGAGGTCTTCTTAAAATGGATGTAATGTAATTTTCAAGTCAGACTGGTTTGTGTTGAGCTCTCGTTTGAAAGTAGTTGTTAGATTAGATTGGTATTATTTTATTTGCCTTCGTTAGTTAGCCGTTTTAGTGAGGCTGTATTTTACTTTTTGTAGAACAATGTGCTTTGAGTTTAATGTGCGTCTTTAATCTGCCAGCATATTAGATTTTATTAGATGATTTGTTGTGTGTAGGTTACTTATAAAATGTTATGAGCGTAGCTAAGTGGGTAGTGTCTGTTGTGAGTGGTATCAAGGCTTTATAAGTTTTTTTTATCAGAAATAGTTTTGTTTCTAATTTGATCAGGCGACTCAATCCCTTGAAAACCGTTACAACTTAATATCACATCTAAAATTCGCCATTTCGTCCTTTATTTATACCAAATTATCATACTCACATTTTGAGCACCTGCCGTTTCCAAGCTATCAAATAAAATAATTTTAAAAACAAACAAGTGTAGCATCTGCCGGGACACGTGCTCGCGGCGCGAAGGCTCCGCAGGAAGTGGGTCACCGTGCCCTTGACTCTGGCGGGCGCATGCGCGAGAAACAAAAAGAGCGCAGACCGGCTGCGCCCGCGCCGCCCTGCGTGGCCTTGGCATTGGGCGTTGGAACAATTGCGAATTTTTTGATGGGTTGCCAGATGAATTGGGTGATTGTTGGTAGTGGGTGTTTTGTATTTACTTTGAAGACTTAGGTATAGCGAATGATTATTATTTACTTTGTGATTGTAATCAAAATTTAAAATAAGAAGAAATAAACAAGGAAGCTACAGGAAGAATCAGTTCGTAAGTTTTAAGAGTTTGAGCTTGTAAGCTCAGGAATTGGAAAATAATTACGTCCATGTCATTTGCGTACTTCAAATGTCGATACACTGTCCACTAATAAGACCATTCCTTCTAAAAATAACCGATTTTTAATCGTTAAGCCTTACCATATCCCTCACTCCACTAAATTAATATTTAAAGGCAGTATCATATCCTTGTCCTGGCAACACCGTCTCGCCGGGGGTCACCTTCCGGCGCGTCGCGGGCGCACGCGATAATTGTTATTATTAACGATCAAAGAGTCGCCGGCGGCAGGTGGAGCGAACAACTCTTGCTTTTGCGCAGATTTGATTCCTCGCCATATTGACAGGGGATAGTGAAAGTTTGGCATCAATTGAAGGTGGAATTTTAAGGAGACTTTTGAGGAGTTTTTTCTGACTTCTTATTCAGCTTTTTCAGATAATTTATGCTTATGTGTGATCAATTCAATGATCAGTCATCACGGGTAGTCTGAAAATCTGATAATTAGAATTGTCAAAGGATAGTTTATGGTTTGTCCTGGTAACTGGGTTACTGGGAGGAGGGTAGATAGGGAGTTGCTCCTTGAAAATACCCTGCTGCATTGGAGACTTCAAGCCTATCCTAAATTAGAAGGGAAAAAGCTCGGCAGATTATGATGATAATCAGTTGAATGGAATATTTAGGTATCGTGTTAAAGATTATTATTAGGTACTTTCGGATTAGCAAGAATAAAAAACCTTTTTGAAACCTTACATGTAGGTTTTTGGTAATTTATGTACTGGGAATTTACACGTGCAAAATTGTGTTGTGTTTGATAAGATTTTGAGATTTTCCTGTACTGAACATGTGTTAATGAATTCAGATCTCAATAAAATTAAAAGTGTATTGCGTCAGAGAATAATGATTAATATTTATAAACGCTGCTACTAAGAATTTTATTGCATGCAATTTTTTAAGTAAAACCCGTAATTACCTATTACTCACCTACCTACTGTACGAGTAAAGTAACAAAGTACCCAAAAATGTAAACGAGGACCAAAACGCTAAAAAAATGTTGAACAAAAAGTTTGAACAAAACACAATCTGTAACTTATCTGCCCCTAAACGGAATCACATTCCCACACACACTTGGCCATATCCAAATAAAAATAATGTACCTACCAACATTACGAACCTATATGATGACGTCAGCCCCCCCAAATACCCATTTGCGCGCGCATTTGATACTTCAAAGCGTACGAGCATTTCGAAAAAAGAACACGAATGCTTTTAATAAGTTAATCTTGAAGCTCTAATGAAACGTCACGCTGCGACAGAGATGAAGCTCTGTACTTGTATTACAAGTTTAGCAAACAGTTTGTATAACCCTTAGCGCTATAAAAATAAGTGTGATGATTGCTTGGTATTGATATCGTTCAATTTGGTAGAAGTGTGAAGGAAATAAACAATACAAGTGGAAAGATGGCGCGATAAGAGGTACCTGAGTGTTCGTAGGGTTGTGCACACAAGGTTCTTTGTGGAAAATGGTTCGGTAATGGATTTTTGTAAGTTCTCGAATTGTGGGTGATTCGTTATGAGGGCTGCGATTGTGATCAGCGAGCCCTTTCGATCCTTAATCGATATTTTGATCGCGATTTGCTGGTGTCACGTTTTTGTAGTTGATCGCGTCCGTCATTTTGGGTTTTTGTACGTGACTGTTGTTGTTCAACCAATTGATGAAAATCTTGAAGTTTTGGATTAAGGACAATAATAGAAATGAGACAACTTCATTATGAGGTCAGCTTCCAAGTTTTTGGTTACGGAAGGTTACTTAGAGGAACTCTTCACTGACTTTGACCTTTTATGTAAAACTTTGATTTTCTTTGAACGTTTACAATTATTTTGCCAAGTTATGATAGTGGCACTTTTTTAACATTTTTAATTGTATCCTATTGTAATTATTACCTTTGTTTTACGCAGCCCTACACATCCGCGAATGTGAAGTGTTGAACACAGCGAAATTGATATTATATTAGGATTCCAGTCATGCGCTCGCGCCGCCGTCATCCGACGACGCCCGCGACTCTTGCAGTAAATTGCCTTTGAAAGTTTATACTGCAATCATTGGGATGTAGATACAAGATAAGCGACCAGGTTCCAGATAAAGTTCTAGATAACTATCTTACAGATAGAACCATAGAAATGTGTTTAATTTTGATTATTTTTCTATAGCATGATGTGTCAGATAGCTATGGAAAATGATATCTGGAACCTGTGAAATTGCCCGTAGAACTTACATATGGTTAGAGTGCCTTGTGGGTCTATTTGGATCCCGTCTAAGATAAATATGTCTGTGGATTAGTGTTCCGTAAGAAGAGAAATGCCAACATGTACAGACGACAGCAACATCAAGTTACCTCAATCTGTCAACTTTCTGCGATAAATTTTCAACCTTATCACAATGGCGGTAGGTTCATGATTGACTAGTAAAATTTGACAGATTCATATACGTTGACCTGCTGTCGTCTCTACCCAGACTTATTTCATTAAAAGGTTCAGTGTTACTTTGTATGTAAAGGTCTTGGATCGATTCCAGATTGTTTCGACAAGTATAGTCTGACAATTTTTTTGGTACAATTGACAGTTGTTGTCAGTCAGTACATTCACAACTACTGTATTATCCTTTAAAATTGTACAGAAGAAGCGGTGATAGCTTTCAAAGCTTTACATTCATTAGTAAGTCAAACCTATAAGGTATTCTAAACGTGCTGAAATGTTGGCACTGCAGTGTGAACAAAATTATGACGAAAATTCTCGTACATTTGACAACATCAAATCCCTAACCTACCCCAACATCCACAGTGAACCTTCACAGCAAACTACAAAGTACACCTAACTAAACATCGGAGCTTCTCACGTTTACTCTACCCTTCATAAATTATCGTATGCCACGATAACTTAACAATGCGACAATACGTTGCGAAGTGGAATCCACCTGACGGCTGCCCCTCCCCCGCGCCCCGCGATGCACCCCCGGCCACCCCCGCGACGCGACAAAAAAATAATATCATATCTCGTTACTGAATCTACCTTTGTTGGGGTTTTGGGATGTGGGATGTGGTGGATGTGGCAACATTGAGCGTGGATTTAGCTGAGATTTATTGTTTAGTAATTTTAATTGAGTTTGTTAAGGAAGTAATGCCCAGTTTTATGAAGTAAACGGCTTGATTGAAGTTATATTTTTCTCAATCATGACGTAAAATACACTATATAATCGTAAAAACAGCTCAGAATTAAGATATGTTTTTCTGCGTTAAGTTAATTTTTAACAATCAATTTAACGAAAATCTTTTCTGACAATGCCACCTCCACACCCACATATTTTTTACCACATCCATCGAACAATGATATACCTGTATGCACTTTCGTTTTTATAAAACCCTCTGTATCCACTTTAAATTGGACATCACGGACCTTTTTTTTTAGCTCATATTCCATTTATCTCTAGAGTCATGATTCGTTGCATTGTCCTCGGCGTAAATACGGTAAAAAAAAACTACCGCCCGATACTTGTAGTGGCGTAAAAAAACGTTGGAAATTAAAAATGAAATCGGTTTTGATTTGTGACGTGAAGTTCGATTGTTTTTTTTTGTGTGAAGCCGTTTTGCGTGGACTTTGAATTTGGAATTGGGTAGTGTAAACTTTTTTGATTTTGGAATATAATTTATGTAGCGAACTTTTTTTTAAATTTTGTTGCTCTGTTATTATAAAGTTTCGAATCGAATTGGCATCTTTTGTTTTAATTAATTAAGTTCTAATACAAATACTCCATTAGGGTACCCAGTTACCTATGCTACATTTTCCGTATCTCGGCACAAAATCTTTTTACCTTATTAAATGAGTATCATTTATTTTATTTATTGAAATAAAACGACATACATCGGGTTTGTACCTGCATAGCATCCCAATTTACTTCCGTCGCTGCATACCTTAAACATAAAAAGTTATTGCTAATTTCGAGTTCTTTTTAAAAACATTATTGTACTATAAATCTTTCTTACCGTATATTCTAAATTAGGCAGCAAAACCGCAAAATAACTAAGCAAAAGTTGCTGATTTTTGGTACAGGCTTACTCACTCATATTGGGTTTAAATGAGAAGTACCCTCATCATACTTAAATCATCCGTTTTTTAAAAGTGACAGCTTAAATATAATAAGTTGCACTTTAAAGTTGATCGATCGTTTGAACGCTCCTGTTGCTTTACGAAGTGCAATGCAATGACTTCGTAAAGAGTAAGACAATGCCTGTCTAGACTCCTGGAGAGGTTAATGACCTCTGTTTGTGCGGGGATTATTTTAGGAATAGGGAATAATGTCATATGCTTATATATATGTAAATGTATTTATATCTATAGTATCTATTTTATGTATATTTTGAAGCTGAAAAAGTTTATTTGTTCTCGGGAATCTCGGAAAGTGGGGTCGCATTTGGAAATCCTTCAGTGTTAGTTGTCTTTTATCGAAAGCTTATCCGGGTTCGGAAAGTAGCTGCCGAGTGAAACCAGTAGCGGATTTTTTCTAAAAAAAATATGAAAAGAGAGGTCAAACTTAAAAACCTACTTTTGTCTAATAACTATTCATCTAATTTCAAACATAACGCCAATAGTAAAATTCGTAGTAAAAGCATAAATTAATAAAAACAAACACACACACAACTCATCAATAAACAACGGCAATTGGCACGAAACACTTTAAACATTCAACGAACGTTTTAAAACAATCAATTTCTTTTATAAAACAGTTACGTACAACAGTCCAATTGAATGTGGGAAATACGGAAATTTCCAACCATATTTATACATATATTTTAATAAGCACAAACATACAATTCACAAAGTAAACCAATACCGGTTTATTTAGAAAAAAATGTCGTAGAATGTCGCGGTCTGCAATGGGTGTACAGTTAGAAAAAGTACATAAATGTCATGGATTAAGTGTTGCCATACGCCTCAGCTACGGCAGCCATCTTTATTTAGTGTGCTAAGTGAATGTTATGTTAATGAGGACAAAATGTTTATAATAAAGATGGTCGTTTTGAAACTGGTAGCGGTTAAATAACGAAGGTTTTTAATACGAAATTTGGTTTGTGACGTTTTGGTTTTTCTAGAATATTAATAGTTCAGTAAATTCTTCGTTGGTTTATAGTTCCTAAATGCTCAGATTTCTTTAGGTAACTGTCTACAGCTTTACCTATCAATTGATTCCATCTTCTAGATTATAGATCAGACTCTGACGAGGTTAGGTCCAGATGCTCCTGTTTCATCAGTATTTTTGGATTTTAGTATACTTTTGATAAGATTAAAGAGTGAATTTCATATTACTATTTAATAAAAGCAGATTTTTGCTAATATGAAAAGCCTGATAACGTCACGAATGGCGTCAGATTCTCATTAGATGAAATTGTAAATAGATATTTGAATGACATTTTGGGGATTCACTTTACACATCCATCGTATATCTTTTGTTTTGAAAACATTCTGTGCTTAATACTTACCTATAAATCTATTTAGGTGTTCGTCTTGAATATAATTTAATTATATTATGGAAATGATTATTTTATAGAAGATCCTAAATGATTGATCTTACTTAACTTGAAGTGTTATCGTAAATACGATTTAACATTTTTTATTAGGTGAGGTACACAAATGTCACATAATAATATATAGAATGCCAAAAAACTGGTATATAGTCGCACCACATTTAAAAGTTAAAACAATTAACGTATATTATAAATTTATATAAAAAATAAGATGGTTACCTCTTCTTATCGGAATTATATTGAAATCCATAGACACTGACGTCAAAGTTTAATAATGTCGTAGGTTTATGAAACAGAGAGATCTTGGAACTAGTTTGTACAATCCTAGCAATAGCTTCTTAGATCAGTTAGCTAGTTGGAGACGCCGCCGATGTACCTTCCCCTCTAACTAGCGTATGAGGACACGCCCCTGCTACTCATACTCGTGTATGTGTACACGTGAAGTTTATCTACATACCTATATACTAATATAATCAAGAGGATTTTTGTTAGTTTGTATCCTAAAGGCTTCGAAACTATTGAACTTATAAGAAAAATTGTTTCACTGTTGAGAAGCTAAATGAGCGATAAAAAATACTGTGACCCTGATACAGAAAGGGCTTTAGAAGGAACATTAACATCAGCATTCGATGCGTTTCCTCGCCTCCGCTTATTTTTCGCATAAACATTTATGCTCATAGCGTCTCTGGTGGGTTAAATGCTCTAAAATCCTAGCAATAGTTTGAGACACAAATAACATTAGAATGGTCATCGCTCTCATTATAACTTTTGTCGAGTTTTTTTATTTACATATATGTAAATTGACGCGGATAGTTGTTTGTTAGTGTTGTCTATTAATAAAATAGATATATGTACTTATAGAAGAGTCATCTATATATACTTGGTATATAAATATACCAGTTTACCTGAAATATATCGCTGAAACTGAAATGTATCTGAAAATTAACGTTTTCAGGATATACCTACTTTTCCGAGTGAATGGTAAACACATCCTATTGATAAGTGACTCATAATGAAGCTTTGCGTTTTTGTCAGCTGGTATACCAATTTTCTCAACATTTCTCACAGATATAACAGCATTTACATTCTGTATAATATTATATTTACACAAACCTAGATATCAAAAATACATTTTCAATACCAGCCTCTCCTAGATAAAAGATAATAACAAATATTCAAATAAGCTATACATACATACGATGGGATTTCACATAATGTATGCGAACGTTAACACACATAGTACTGAGTATCATCTCATGCCGTTGTCATAAATTACGGATATTCAAATGATTCTGATACGAATTTGGTACCGCAATTAACGCGCGAACTGGTTTCGTAATAGTGATGTGACTGTGATGTCGAGTGCAGTTTATATCGATAGGGTTATGGCTAATCGAACTCTGGTGGTCAAAGTTTGGGAATATGAGATTCGATGAACAGGTAATTATAAGGAGGTTTTAAAGTTAATTGAAGAGCAAGATACGGATCATACATTGTTATTTGTGTATCTCGTACATACTTACACGTTATAATCAAACCTATTCATAATATTGACTCTTAATTTATGTAACTTTTGGTTTCACTATAAGCTTTTACTGCTATCCTTTTCTTGATTCAAAAATACAGAAGAAATTCTTAGCCAAAAAATCGATACAATACTTTCTTTGTCCTATATCGACAACAACCACATCACTAGCTCGCTACAAAAATGGTTTTATTCGTTCTCTAGCCAATAAGTGTGTAATGAATCTCATGAGTACCTATGGAATGAGATAATAACCAATTCGGCTAAGTGTGGGCACGGCCGTGTTTTTTTTTTTAAATAAAATTTATGTATTTCATACCGGTTCTGTCCGATGTCGCCACATCTTCTCAAATTTCGATGTACCCACGAAAGTAATTGTCGAGTATATTTTTATGGGATTACATCACTATTTTTTATTACAATGGTGATTGCTAAATTCCTTTTATATACGTTTGTTTAAATAAATGTTGTACAACTTGGTTTTTTATTGTGTGCGAAGTGCTTTTTGATCCTATAGTTGAACTTTGGCAAAAATATGTATGTGTCTCCGTTACAACATCAATTATCAGTTGTAGGTTTAGTGTCATTGATGAGTAGATACTTCGGACTTCTGGCATGACAATGTGTGGTTGCGTTCTTCATATTTTACAAAATATTTACTTCTTGATAGCTTTTTGGATAATTTTACTCTCAATCAAAAGCCTTGCGTAGTTCGCGCGTCATTTGTCACAGTATGAAAATGCAGTCCCAAGTAGGGCTTCAATCTCGTAGCCCAAATTCAATCTCGGTATTTGCGGGACTATTGGAAGCCGAGATTGGAAGCCCTAGTCCCAAGCTCCCCGCGACTGTGGCCCAAAAACGTTTTCATACGTTCCATACTGTGACTATTCTCCCATTGGCCACGTCTCTCGCGAGCCGCCGGAAAGGCTTTAATCGACTCTTCTATTCTCTTTGTTCTTAATATCTTCACCTATTCCAGGTACAGAGCATGACATAGTAAAAAGTATTTCCCAACCACCAGGTGGTGATTGTGACCTATCTGCCTAAAGTCACGTATGTCAGTCATATATCAGAAAGAGTAACAAAAAAATATCCTCAAAGATCATACTGTACGTCAATATTATTTATCAGAATTTAAATAGTTACCTTTATTAAGAAGTTTTGAGGTAAATATGGCGTTCGCGCATTATAATATGATGTTTTGTCTTTTTGGGAAATCCAATTCTTAAATGTTCGTACAAAGTGAACTAATACAGGTGCCATTTGAAATGTAACAGGTAAACTTTAATGTATGTATGACGTCAAACAAAGTTAATTAAGCAGAAGATGTAGATAATATTTTACATATGAATCTACATCTGATTATCGCATATTATTACCTCATCGTATATTCAGTGAATCGATTAGTTTAAGTAGGCTTAGTATCAAAGTCATTACTCTTAGTTTTTAGATAATTTTAGAAGCCATGTTTTATGAAATCTATTTGTATTAATTGGCCACAGTTGAAAGTAAAGCTACTGACATTTTTTATTGGTTATAATAACCAATAAAAATTAACTACCAAGATAAAACTAATCCTTCATTCACCTTCATTGAGTCCTCGAAACCAGCCCTTCCCTCAATCCCTAAAAAAGTAAATTCAATAAAGAATAAAAGAATGTTTATTATTCTAAATTTAAAATCAGCTAACGGTATCTTACCTAGCACGGACCTTCATGGCAGACTATCAGCCAGACTCGTGGATGACGTGTCATATGAATGAGTGGCACCACCTCTGAGGCTCGACCGCTCATTGATAGTCCTCCCAAACCGGTTGCCTGGAAAACTATATGATTCTCATGATTAAGGTCAGCCGTTTTGTAGATTATCATATTAATTTGTGCGTAGACGACAGATTTTTATTTGTCGTAGAAAAAAAATAATTTAAGTTTTTTTTTGGGTTGGTAGTAATCGGTTGTATTGTAATTTTATAATTAAGGTATTGCAAAAATGAGCATCAAAATCATGTTTTTATTTTTCAAATATTGATAGCTCAAAAGTTAATTAATTTGCAAATTTTTTAGGTTTACAAAACTATAATTGTGTTTATTTTTTATATTAAGAGATTGAACGGAATTGAAAAAAAAGACAGCCAAAAACTCCCCTCAATAACATTAACCCGTAAAAACTACCCCAGAATCCATTACCTACTATCCTTATTTCACGCAAATAGTCTGTAAAAGTTTTCCTACTACACGGGATAGATTTACAACGTCATTACAGACGGACGGACATTTAACTGCAATAGATTTTTACGGCCTACGTATTGTTTCAAACGATGCTGTTATGATTTGGGTGGGATGTGTGTTGTAGTGAACGTTTTAGGGTTAGGTTGAATGCGATCTATTTTGTGTGGTTTAAAGCTGTACTTATAAAGCTGAAGAATTTCTTGCTGGAACGCGCTTGTCTTAGGAGCTACTGGAATTATTTGACAATTTCCCTTCAGTGGCAGAGTCCTCATTTACTGAGGAAGGTTTTACGCAATTTATTTGGGTTCGCATAGTAATCCCCACAAAAAAAGGGTCAAAACGCTGTCTTATGATAGTAGATGAACTATTTAGTCCTAAATCCCCTTCATCAAAATACGGTTCATGAAAATAAATCTGCACCTCTAAAATTCAGTGTCCACTGCAAGTCTAGGTAATAAAATAAAACTATGACATTTAAGCATCCCTTTTTAGCATTCGGCCTACTTGTCAACCTAATTGGTGCAGGTCAGCCAGATACCTTAAATGGAATTGGAGCGGCTAACTAAAATAAATTGCTCCACATTCCACGAATATGCAATTGTGCATTGCGGATAGGTCTCGAAACAGACTTGTGCAATTTAGAATTCCCAGATTAGCTATTGAATTGATATGATTTTGTAATCCATCTTCTTTTTAACTATACAACGCAAATTGTAACTGTACAGACAGACACATCAAGTTACCACAATCTGTCAAATTTCTGCGATAGATTTTCAACCTTATCACAATAGTGGAAGGTTAATGTAGGATTGGTAAAATTTGACAGATTGGTATACGTTGACCTGCTGTCGTCAGTACAACCGACTGCTAGTTTGTAGATGGAAGGGTAGTTCACTAGGATAATGAACAATAAACTATTAACATATCCGTTTGGATATCATCTTAAAATAAGGTCACTGTCATTTATCGTTTTGATGGAAAACAATATTTAACTGTTTTATTTTTTAAATCGAGACGGATATTGGGTTAAATACTGGATAGGTCAGTAGCACATATCTATTTATTTACATATTTTTGTACACACAAACATCTTAGTTACTTACTCTTTCTGCTTTACTTGAAGCAAGTTATTACATATGTCTAGGTAAAACAGACGAAAAACCTACATCTTCAAACTGTAGTCATATTATTACGTGCATAACTAAATTATCTAAACTTATTTGACACAAAGTCAAAGATCATTTGTTATAACAATATCGTTTTTAAGAAATAATATCGTTTTAGTACTTTTCCGTTAAGTAATCCAAAATTAAATGCTAGGAAGCGAACTAAATAGATGTTATTTGATTATTTATAGTATTATTTGTTTGAATTGGAGAAAGTGAAATATATTGGACTATTGGTATTTTGGTATTGTTACATCACGAAATACCTATTGGTCTCATTCATATATTTTGCAGTCTCCAAAAATTTTATATTATATTTTTTGTGCAGACGATACAATAACAATTTTTTTAATGTTTTAATATATAATATTTAATAAAAAATGCATGTAAATTGCACTGTTAATAAATAATCTGTACTTATGTAGCACGTTATTATTTTTTTTATAAAAAATAATGGTTGCTAGCACGCTATATAACGATTTATTGACTATTCAAAATTGCAATGAAATGCAATATTGCAGTTGTCATTAAAAGTACTGTAGTGTATTAATTAATTAGTGTATGTTTCTAATATTTTTTTTTCATAAAAACTGTATCGTCTGTACATTTATACAGTTCTAATAGATGCTTTTTAGTTGCAATAAGATCACACATTTCGAAGCTTCCCACTG
>NWSH02000505.1:15173140-15197682 GCA_002382865.2 Heliothis virescens
AGCACATCAAGTTACCACAATCTGTCAAATTTCTGCGATAGATTTTCAACCTTATCACAATAGTGGAAGGTTAATGTAGGATTGGTAAAATTTGACAGATTGGTATACGTTGACCTGCTGTCGTCAGTACAACCGACTGCTAGTTTGTAGATGGAAGGGTAGTTCACTAGGATAATGAACAATAAACTATTAACATATCCGTTTGGATATCATCTTAAAATAAGGTCACTGTCATTTATCGTTTTGATGGAAAACAATATTTAACTGTTTTATTTTTTAAATCGAGACGGATATTGGGTTAAATACTGGATAGGTCAGTAGCACATATCTATTTATTTACATATTTTTGTACACACAAACATCTTAGTTACTTACTCTTTCTGCTTTACTTGAAGCAAGTTATTACATATGTCTAGGTAAAACAGACGAAAAACCTACATCTTCAAACTGTAGTCATATTATTACGTGCATAACTAAATTATCTAAACTTATTTGACACAAAGTCAAAGATCATTTGTTATAACAATATCGTTTTTAAGAAATAATATCGTTTTAGTACTTTTCCGTTAAGTAATCCAAAATTAAATGCTAGGAAGCGAACTAAATAGATGTTATTTGATTATTTATAGTATTATTTGTTTGAATTGGAGAAAGTGAAATATATTGGACTATTGGTATTTTGGTATTGTTACATCACGAAATACCTATTGGTCTCATTCATATATTTTGCAGTCTCCAAAAATTTTATATTATATTTTTTGTGCAGACGATACAATAACAATTTTTTTAATGTTTTAATATATAATATTTAATAAAAAATGCATGTAAATTGCACTGTTAATAAATAATCTGTACTTATGTAGCACGTTATTATTTTTTTTATAAAAAATAATGGTTGCTAGCACGCTATATAACGATTTATTGACTATTCAAAATTGCAATGAAATGCAATATTGCAGTTGTCATTAAAAGTACTGTAGTGTATTAATTAATTAGTGTATGTTTCTAATATTTTTTTTTCATAAAAACTGTATCGTCTGTACATTTATACAGTTCTAATAGATGCTTTTTAGTTGCAATAAGATCACACATTTCGAAGCTTCCCACTGGGCACTGGGCAATATCTTCCAATCTTCTTTATACTTCAGTTCTGCATGTACCACTATCCACATGAGGCTTCTTAGTACCTAAATACAATTACTCGATGATCACAGAAAATTCCCTAAATACTACATAACGCTGCTCAGATTGGATGAAAAAGTTCGTATAATAAAGTTGCGAACCGAATTTATTATTCGAAATTTAAATTTATTCGAATAATAATCGCGACGTAATCCGTAAAGTTGTGTTCAATTGTCAGAAGATGAAATATTTTTATTATTCGTTTTTCAATAAGTATTTTGTTCCTTATGAATAATTTATTTGAAATGATAATGCATTTTTATTAATAGATATTCAAATGTACTAATAATCCAGTCTGAACAGTGATAGCTCTCGATAGAGTATTGTGTTTCACATAACTTGGATTTCTCCTCCACTTTTTGTTTTATGTAATTTAAGATTTAGTGAATATAAAGATATACCTTTTTACTTTAATTTCTATTTATGTAACCCGTGAATAACCTTACCAGTTATAAACCGAGTGTTCACAACACCACGACTCCAAGCCTTACCAATATCCAAAGTGAGTTCTACGTTAAAACTATTTTAAGAAATTTCGTAGTAGAACGTAGCTAGCCTTAGATATTTAGGCTAAACAGCCAACCCTAGTCAACTAGAACCCTTAGAACAATCTAGAACCTTTTATAAGACCATAGTAGCCCTAGAAGACTAGATACCCCAACGGCTAACAAATTCTCCAAAATGTAGCACTAGTATAGATGTAGAATATTACCTACCCAGTAGCACCTACCTAGGTCCTCAACCCAGGAAGGGGCCCATGGAATGTGTGATCTCGTTGCGAGGTGTGACGAGGGCCTTGCACAGGGTGGCGGTGAGGCGCGAGCGGGGCGCAGCAAGCGGCTCTCGGCGTCTTCTACGGGGTCCCTGGGCCGGGGCGCTCTGTCCGACCCTGATCTCCAAAGCCGGCTGCAGCCCAATCTTCCAGCGTTCTGGGTTCGTATTATGTGTGATTATGGACCCCTGCTTGCAGGCTTTAGCTTGGTTTTAGAGTTACTGCTTCTTGAAGGTGAGTCTGGTGTTGGTAATGCTTGGAGATCTGCTTCCATTGTTTTAAAAAATGTGTAAGAAGGTTTGTATCAAGTGGTGCTTTCATAAATGGTTTTAAAGGTTCTTCTTTTTAGAATACAGGTGAATTATTGAATAAACATTTCTAACTAAAATTAGTACCTTTCGGTTTTATCAAGTTATTGCAATGCTTAATCGATGTTAACACGGCGATTTATGAATTTCAAAAATTTGCACACGCAAAGGCTTGTCAAAAGACTGAAAATATATTTTATCAGTGCACTATTGGCTTTGATTGGCACGAGTTCTATATTTTGTATAAATTGTATCAAAATTACTTCACCCTTTTTTGTACTGATACTCCGATAGTTCTAGTTTAATTATTTGTTAACTCAAAGGCTAATTTCGTATAATAAAGGTGATTTTATTCTCCTAACGTAGCAAATGAGTTTATTGATATGAAATTAAGAAATTTTATATTTATTTCGTAAGATTGGAAGAGGATAGTTTATCTTATCTTGGATGGATATAAAGACGATCAGTTATATGCAGGTTCTAACATAATTGCATAGTTTCATACGATAAAGAACTTAATGTATTCGTTATTTAATTAATTGACATTTCGGTGGAATGTTATGACCTTTCCATGTTGGAGAAAATATAACAAAATTGGTATGCATAAGTGAACGTCAACTTATTTATTATTAGATAAAAGATTTTATAGTTGCATATTTGTTAGTGGTACCTACTGGAAGTTTCTTTCACAGATTATCGTCTGCACCTTGTTAAATTTTGCAACAACATCTGTGCTAGTATTATAAAGCCGAAGAGTTTGTTTGTTTAAACGCACTAATCTCAGGAACTACTGGTCCGATTTGAAAAATTATTTCAGTGTTGGATAGCCCATTTATCGAGGAAGGCTATAGGGCTACTTTTTATCCGGGTAGCGTTGAATAGTTTTGCCTGGACGCGAGTGATGCTGCTGGTGGAAGCTAGTTGTCAAAATGTAGCGAAAGTGTAAATGAACAAAAACTAGCGCTAAGTTAATTTTGGGTGTAAACTGCATAATATATCGAAATAAGTATTGCACCTACCACTGCTTTCTCTCCAACAACCAAAGGTAGACTGCAAGAAAATGCTTAAGGCATAAAGTACGCCGTTGTACAGACAACAGCACAAGTTACCACAATCTGTCAAATTCCTGCAAAAGATTTTCAACCTTATCACAATAGTGGGAGGTTAATATTCGATTGGTAAAATTTGTACAGATTCGTGTACGTTGACCTGCTGTTGTCAATCTGCAAAAAATAGTAAATAAATATATTGAGGTTCTGTATATACCAAGGGTATTGTCATTCTATACTATATTTTATTGATTTCTCTTTTGTATATGAGTATAAGTCATCCAGTTTATTTTATGTAGGTCTGTGTGTCCAAAAAGTTTGTGAATCATCGATGACTAATAGGAAGGGTTGATATTTTAATAAGCCTGTTGCCCTTTTGTTATTAAAATAAGGAAAGCCACTTTAAGAATTATGTTCTAGGTACTTACCTACGTACATTATTTTCTTAGAATATGTATTTTTACTGATTTATCAAAAGTCGTTAATCGTTGACGTCAACGCATTAATTATGCGATTTGTCTTCATTATAACATTTTTATACGGAGCTATACTTCTAATTGTTATTTTAAGAATCCTTACTAATATTATAAATCGGAAAGTGAGTTTGTTTGTTTGTTCCGCTTTCACGCCGTAACTACTGAACCGATTGCTTTGAAATTTTGCAGACGTAAAGTTAGAAGTCCGGATTAAATAATAGGGTACTTTTTATCCCGAAAAAAATAGATATTCCCGAGGGAAAACAAAAATATTGTTTGCTTGATGGATGGATTGTAGATGGCGCTGTGTGTCGTTTAACGAATTCCACGCGGGCGAAGCCGCGGGCGGAAAGCTAGTTATTGATAAAGTTCAAAATGTAGCAGGTAGGCAGGTAGTTTGTATTTTGTTAGTTAGTGTTTTCCCTCGGTTTTCGTTCGTGCACTACTGCCCGAACCCGGATAAAATATAGCTTATGATACTCGTGGATAGTCTAGGTTGCCAACAGTGGAAGTTTTGAAATCGGTCCAGTAGTTTCGAAGCCTTTAGGGTATAAACAGACAAAAAAATGTTTCCCTTTCTTATATTAGTACGGATAAAGTTTAGCAAGGATAGATCACCAAGAAATTAGACTATATAAAAAGATTGTTTACCTTAACGATAAGCATTAATTTATAATATTAGATCAAGTTAATACGTCCTTAAACTTTTATTATTAGGTACATCTTGCCAAATACGTACAAACAAATTTTATTATCCAACTGTATCAAGCGAAAATGAACCTTATGTCTATTAGTATAAGAGCTATTAGAGTTGGATGTTTTCTATTTTTATTGTACATTGCGTTTCTCAGACGATGTTTTAATATAATTCGTAAATCGAATGCCGACCGATTTAATAGGAACTATTGACATTGTTTATGTTAGTACCAGATGTATGTGGTGCTCAAAGTTCTCGGTTGGTGATAATAATAATTGTTAGTGTCTATTTTAATGGTTTTTTTATTGTTAGGTTAGGGACAAAGACTGATTATGTTTAGTTTTGTGGGAAGCTATGTTTTTGATTTTTGTAATGAGAAAATGGGATATAATTCAAATTAATAATATTATTATATATATCACATAGAAATTAATAAAATTTATACAAAATCAGACAGATCTCTACTCAGATACTCTTAGATGATTCACAAACGTAACAATATGAAGCAGACGTCATAATGTTACGTTTGTCAATAAACTGTTAACACCAGATACGTGACTTTGACGTGTAGTAATAGATTAGCATTTTAGGCACATATTTGGTTCATTCATAGCATAACTATTGACGAAACGAATTTTCGCAACGCATGAAAATATCAGTGGCTACGTTATTGGCTACGGACGTGCTACGCTGCTACGAGCTTGCTACACCGTAGCAGGTAAACAGTTTGAGAACCCGCGCCGTTGACCGACGCTCTCGTGTTTTATGGCGCATTATGCTATAATAATATTTTTTACTTAGCACATTTTTGTTTATACCTGCACTACGAGCGTGTGGATGTGTGCGTGGGGTTGTAACTGTGTGCGGGTGCGCGGGCGCGGGCCGTTCACTTAAAATATAAAAATGTCGTTTGCTCGTCGTACCGAACGGCGCGGAATCTAATAGCCAACCGAATTTTATGTTCTTTCGCGGTACCAGATTGTGTTACACGGTGGGCCCACAGGTTTTTTAAACCTCTTTGTTGGTAGAATTGACTTTTGTTACGAATGCGGGGTTTATGGTGACGCCCAATTAGCGATGGGCCTCGCAATCTGTGGTACACGCGGCTTTTGTTACAAATGATTTATGTCTATGAGTTCGGAGCGGTCTCGCAATGGCAATTTAGTTTTTGAACATTAATTATATGTTAAATATTAAATTTCGAGGTTAGAACTGTAAAGCGGCGAGCTTTTGTTGGTGATCTTATTCTGCACTGTTAAATCTTTGTTCTGACGTTAAGTGGGTTATTTGCTTGTTTTTAAACAGAGAAACTGTTATGTAGAATATTAGGTGGTCTTAAATCTATTTACGAGTATTCTTTCGTGGAGTAAACAGTAATATTTCTGAGTATTAGTCGCGGGGCTGGCACTGATCTATTCGCGTCAATCACACATGCCACTGCGAATAGGTAATAAAGTGTGAATATTCGGAGATACTTACGTGTAACTGCCCGTTAAACTGCACTGCACGAATGGCCCATCTTATTATACCCGATAGTAAATATTTATAATTCTGTGATTATTTTTGAGGCCTGTTTCACAAGCCTGTCGGGGCTGCGGGGTATTCGAAAGAGTTACTGCGGCCCTGGTACACAAAGGGCTCCCGAAGGAACACGGTGGGTTTTAGTCAGTTAAAGTCTGACACTCTTTCCCGCTATCACCCATAGCGGGAGGGGCCATACTGATGATTTCCCAACCAAAAAAAAATGCCTGTTTCACAAACGTACACATTTAAATCTGCTCTATTTTCGTTATAGTTTGCTTTATTCTCATACTTTAAACCATACTACCTCCTAGCTGGCAAAACTTCACCAGCATATACTTTATAACAGAAACACGCTAACAAAATCATAAAAACTTTAATAACTTCATAAAATAGGAAAGCAATACGCTCCAGATAAATTACGGAGATAGGACAGACAGACGGACATGCGGCGTATGTTCTCGAGCTCATTAATTGGGGACCACACGCACGATTGGTATTGTACCATACCTTTTACTGATTATCATTCACTATTATACTTGTTAATGGGAATGTTTAAATGAAATGGGAAAGTATCTAAGGAGCCGATGCAGTACCGTATGGAAGTCAGATTTATTGGTTTTTGTTTGAGAGTAGAGATAACCATTGGTAATGTTTAATGTAACTGTTGTAACGTTAGATGTAGTAGGTAAAGGATCAAATGAACATTAGATTAAGCTTATGTTGGTTGATTTTTTTTCCAAAAATAGGATCAGAAAAGAAAGTTACGGCACTATATAAAATTGTGGGTTTCATACAGATATATCACTTTAAAATTTCGCTGGATCCCGTTCAAGTATAGCAGGACATCCCCCCAAAAGTTATAGGTATAAATAATAGCTTTACTAACTAGAACAGTCACTAACCAAATTCTAAAACTCCAGACAGTTTTTACAGCTCAAAACTAAAACGACCATGAAACCAAGCCATGCGTTACATAACAAAACCTTATTTACCGACTAGTTCTATAACATAAAACGTTAAATGTATAACTTCCAAACTTTTTACATGCCCTAAAAACTTTCCTATTTTACAATTAATGCGACTTTTACGAATCATTAACCATTATTGTTTTACAGTTAAGAAAACTTTCAGTAGGCAGGTATCCGCGAAACTTAAACTACCCTCTTTTACAACGATAACAATAAAACTTAGTAACAGTTTACTGGTAGATATTAATGTTCAATTTATGACTATTTTATACGGGTGTATAGTTTTTTTTTATGAAAGTTTTTAACGAGTTCGTAAGGTTAATTGGTTGGGACTATTAAATTTGTAGTTAATAGGTACTTAGCAGGTACGAATCGTAAATACTGTTGTGTCTAAAGATATGTGTTGGAGATGGAGGCCGGGTGATAACACTAGTATACTTCGTTTTACAATCTGTTTTTATATGCTTTCGTCATCGAATAAAAAACGAGATTTAATTTTTATTTCCACATGTGATGTATGAAATATCTTTACTAGTACACCGAATTT
Organism: Heliothis virescens; assembly: GCA_002382865.2. NCBI lineage: Eukaryota > Metazoa > Arthropoda > Insecta > Lepidoptera > Noctuidae > Heliothis > Heliothis virescens. The sequence goes on from NWSH02000505.1 coordinate 15,180,664, forward strand.
CTTATAAATAGAACTGAAAATACCTTTTCATTGATCAATTAAAACATTTTAATTAAATCTCTAACCAGAGTTTCAAACACTGAAAGTTTTCCTTGAAGTTACCACTACCCTGAACTAGTGTAGAAAGAGGTAAAGGTATAATATAATTATCGAGAAGCCTAGCTAGCTGAGATTGCGGTCATCTTAAATGTTATGATGTATCAGACAGAATAAAGATTAATTTCAGTCCTGTAGTATGAGTAGCCATAAAACAGAAAATAGCAAATAAATCGAAACAAAATACCTTTATTTATCACATTGTTATATCCAAACATCTACTTAATTACTCCACATTATTACTTTTTATAGTTACATTTACTGGTAAACAATTTTTATTCGTCAGTCTATCAGATGTTGCGGCATTCTCATAAACAGCTCAACCTTATTTTATAGAAGCTTAATAACTGGTATAAAAGTACAATTTTATATGATTCCAATGCGATTGATGTTTATCTTGAATCGCTGGTTTTATGGCCTCAGTAAGAGTATGGTGTTTGTGTATTGTTTTATGGGGTAGTATGGTTTCTTGTTTGTTTCGGTTTTAGTGGCCTCTATGGTAATGAGTGGTGGAGTTTTTGGAATGTTTGTACAGACGACAGCAGGTCAACGTATACGAATCTGTCAAATTTTACCAATCAAACATTAACCTACCGCCATTGCGATAAGGCTGAAAATCTATTGCAGAAAGGACAATGGGCAAGTTGTATAGGATTTGGTACCAGCTCCAACAGTAATGTGTGATATATCATTAGATACGTATTTACGTGAAGAATCATAAAAACGATGGGGCTTGTCTCAATTAGTTGTCTGATCCGAGTAATTATTGAAATTGATTCGACTAAAAATTAGCTTATCATCTAAATACGCAAATGCACTATAAGAAATATGTCGCCATTATAATCATTTTAAACTCACTTAATAGACATCTTTTAATCTTTAATATATACTTTATCATAATCTAGAGGTTTTCAATAGACCATGGAGTCACACTACAGACACAACATCGTCACCCGATTTGACAAAAGTTCAAACGTTCACATCATTATATGCTTCGTTTTTTTTTGGAAAGAAACCGTCATATTCACCTCTCCTACACTAAGAAGAACACGAGAGAATGTTCAACTCTAAACATTTACATAATTGGTTTTATTTTAAACACTGAAAGACTTTCATCAAATACATATGCACCACAGTTGTGCATGAGCTGCAAAGGTTTCCGCAGTTTTTTTTAACAGTCGGTAGGCAAACATTCTAAAACGGACCAATTCCTGTTTTTTTTACTCTCACCGGATTTTATTCGATATAATTTGAATTTAGGAACTACATTTACGTTGATGACCCAGTGATCATAGCGCATTCTATTAGTCGACGTCATGCAAATTGGACAAGGATTTGAGTCTAGTCGTCATAGTAAACATTTTTGACCTTGCCAAGACCTACGAAATGGTACTACAGTCAACACTGTTGGACAAGGGTACCAAAACGCCCAATGTCCTTTGACAGATTGTAGTAACTTATGTGCTGTCGTCTGTACAATGAAGGTTGGCAGATGAAAGCCTGCTTGGTTTATAGTGTAGTTTGTATATTTTTTTTGTTATGCAAATGCTGAAGTGAAACTTTATCTTAAACATGTATTTGTCTCCTGAAATATTTTGAGTTTGAAGTCTCAATTCAATTTTTATGTTGTGCAAAATTCTCCGTAAAGTGGGAAAACCAGCCAAGCTAATAATTATTAAGCTATTTGATAATTTATGTTTAAGATATTTCATACGAGTTATTTTAGGTATTTCTACGCGATCTTACAAAGAGTAAAGCCTTTTATACCCCTGCTGTGACTCTGACTAAATGGCAAATCTTTAATAGATCAATAAAATTAATTTCCATAGATCACAATCAACAAAATAAAATAAGATTCCTACTTAAAACAAAATAACTAGTTTCGCTAACGGAATCTCAATAATTACTAGCATATAAGCAGATTTTACGCTCTTGTAATTATTTACGATAGATTTATGGAGTTAACTAAATCTATGTAGATAAGTATGTGCCCACATAACATTTAGTTTTAATGATTTCGTACAAATGGCGACGTGATTTACATTAATTAATAATTACTTTACTTGCTTTAGAACAAGTTTTAGGTTTAATAATACAACGTATGACGTTCAAATGAGATGTTTTTTTTATTAAGGTTTTATGATAGACAGTTAATTTTATGTGTTAGATTATATTTTAGGAATTTTGTATTAATTAGGCATTTGTAACTAACACATTCTTTTATTAACCTTCTGGATAAAAAAAAGTCGTGATTATTACGAGTGCTTAATTTTTTGCGACATAGTTTATTACCTATCACTTAAAAAAAACTAATGGTATTTTTTTATAAGTTCAATTAGCATGTGGCACTAGCCTTATCTTCTATCAAGAACATTATTTTAAATGCCTTGAAAACAATATTTTAAATAGACACAAACTAATTATAAACTAGATAAACTTATTTCATTTAGGTACAAGTTTTTTAGGTAGTTCTAGGTAATAAATACTGGAATTAACATAAAGCTTTTTAGCATTGACTGTAAGACCATGTGATTGAACAATTTGAGTATAGCAGAAACTAACTTTACGACTATGAAGGACACTATCTACCTGTTTCACAGATTTTAAATGTAGTTTTACATAGCTATATGACAAATCATGCCATTTGTAATCAAACCTAAAAACATTTCTAAAGCACTATTTGTCAGATAGCTATTTAGAACTTTATCTGGAGCCTCTGAAACTGACTGTATAAGTATTTGAATTATGATTTCATATAATTAAAAAAATACAAAAGTAGCATCTATTTAGATAAGCTAAGAGCATAAATTTGACTGCACTGAAAGACAGTCGAAAATTCTACCAGGAAGTAAACTCTTAGTATACCTACTAGCAAATGAATCCGCAAGAAACAGCAAGATAAAAACAGCTAATTTTCCAATAAAAAATGGCACTAACACCTATACAAACCGCCCATTTGAAATAAGTAGTTTAACACATATACCTACACATGTTTGTAAGTATGTATGTCAATTATGGGACATCTCGTTATTTCTATTTTATTACATGAATACGTAAAGATTCTTGCGACACACGAATTGCTGATCTTGGCGTTCGTTACGGTAAAGTTTACATAGATTAAGGTTTCTATTCATTGTGATAACAGTTTTGGTAGGGTATGGTGCACAGACATGATTTAATTTATTGGTGAAGTTCTTTGTGTAATTTGGAAGATAAAAATAAATGTTGTTTTACTTTACTGTTTATAAATTAAAATTAAATAAGCTTCATTAACTTCAGAAGTAAATTTTCATTATTTGAATTTCATGTTTGTCTTTATCAAGTAATTCTTAAACATAAGATAATCTTTCTAGTTTCTCTATACAGAGCTTATAAATGCACCTTCAATAGTTTAAATCAATTTATAAAAGCATGATAAAATCCTCCCAATTAATTAATCGGAATTGATACCAAAACCTCTCAGAGGCTTTCAAAAGATATCTACAAAACCATGAACTAAATATCAGTAGGTATATCTATTCGTATTGTCGAATCTTTATCGCCACTAGAATTGAAATAATATATAGATAAGTATGTATGTGGCATATGCTTGTTTACGAGTATTCCGTATCTTTATTATTTAAATCTTTTCAAACCGGTCGCATTTAACTGATTGCGTTGGTGTACTTTACAAATGTTGGATTTTTACCGAACAAGTATGAATATATTTGTAATTAATTCTCTGTTTGTATGCTTTGTAATTATGAGCTGCTCAGTTTTAATTTTAGTTCATTTGTAGCAGGAAATGAAAGTTTGAAGTGTTACAATAAAGTGAAGCAATGTTGTTTTAGGTGATGATTAGGTAATGAAGAAACTTAGGTATGAAGTTGAGTTTATAATTCTTGAAGAAAGACTTCCTATTTTTCGTAATGTGAATAAAAATATCACAATATGTAATAAAGTTTTAGAAAACTTTTCTGACCTATAAATCCCAAAAAAAAAAACAAACAGACGATCACAATTTTACAGCACACAATAATATAATCGATCACTAATCGGAAACAGGAAATGAATCACAACTAAACAGTTTATGATACATACGATTTGACCAGCCTTTCACTGCAATAATAAATTGTAATTTATTATAATTGCTCAGTGTTTTGTTTCTCACGGTAATCGATGCATGTAATAAGGAGGTGTGATGGAATATCGATGTTTTATCGATTAAATTTGCGAGTAGCTTGCGCAATTTTTTTATAAGTACGATGTTTAGGTGCGAATATGATTATGTTAAAGATATTTATATCTATTACGTATTACTTTTATGTGCCTATTTATTAGAGCGATGTTCTGGTGATGTTATCGGTCCTATTTTTTAAAGCATCCACAACATTTGAGGATTACCTACCTACTATTGCTTTTTGTTCATTATTGTGTAGAGGCAGCCTGGAACTGAAAAAAATGCGCAATGTTACATTTTCAGTCTCTCTATAAAATATATCCAAAATAAATATTTATATTAATTCGCAAAACTTAGGCCTAAGTCTCAATTATAAAAAATACAATCACAACATGTAACTCGAGTCTTAATTCCAAAAAAAAGCACGATTATAAATAATGAGACGCGCATCCTAGACAGACATCATTTAGACCTCTTAAGCCTTAAAAGTTCTCACATAAAGTATAACATTGGTTAGTATATGATTTGTGAATGGCTGTCCAAGATCAGTTTCAATAACATCGGATGGCCGCGAGCGGTCTTTTGGCAACATATAATTGCAGTTTTACGAATAATCAAAGCGCATTAGTCGACCATTAATGCGAAGATTGGCGCATACCATTACGTGGGCGAGTCCAATAGCTTCTTAAAAGAAATTGCTTATAAATGTGAGTTATTAAGTAATAAAATGGATAATATGTCTGGCTATTGATGATATATTTGGCGTGGTACAAACAGGTACCTGTGAATATTAGGTAAGGTAAGAATTTATTAGATAATATACGCTTAATATTGCACGCGTTAAATGTGTCTTTGTCACGATACTTCTGACTGTTCATTGATAAATATATTCCTAACTTGCTAAACAGTTTTACATAACGTGTCGGTTCTCAGGCGTAAAGCCAGCCTTAATCCGTATTAGACCATATAATTACAATTTGTACATCGTAAATGCACTAATGGTTCATCTTCGTTTTGACACGACGTTAATTAAAAACAGGCCCCATAAACGTCACTAAGTGATTTTTATTACCCTACCATAATGAATCCGACGTCCCATGATATATAATAAATTATATATTATATATAGCCGTATATTTGTGATGAAGAAACTATATACATTAGGTAATGGCTGAACTATACTATATTATGTCGCCATTGGTTTGGTAACGTATAATTATGAAATATATCTAGTTATTTTTTAATGTAAATTGAAAGTGCCATCTGCCTTCAATGCTGCATATTAGTCGTTTGTAGAGCGATGTATCATTGGAGGGAATTATTAAAAAACTAGCTTTCCGCCCGCGGCTTCGCCCGCGTGGAATTCGGTTCGACACACAGCGCCATCTACAATCCATCCATCAAGCAAACAATATTTTTGTTTTCCCTCGGGAATATCTATTTTTTTCGGGATAAAAAGTACCCTATTATTTAATCCGGACTTCTAACTTTACGTCTGCAAAATTTCAAAGCAATCGGTTCAGTAGTTACGGCGTGAAAGCGGAACAAACAAACAAACAAACAAACAAACAAACAAACTCACTTTCCGATTTATAATATTAGTAAGGATTGTTGCTTATGAGCAGTATATCATTAATTCAGTAATGTGTCATATACATTTCGATGATCTTCTTCGTATTATTTTTGCTGTGTTAATATAAGTGAACTTTCAGTTGGTATATCTTTCTGAAATATAGGTACATAATTTATATATTTCTGGCAGTTGCCTTATCATCACCCTGAAATTTTAGGTAGAATAATTAAAAAATCTAACTTCAAATAACATTCGAGCTAACCAGGAAAAGAAACACCTATTTGTATATAGTCTATTATAAATCGTAAAAAAAAAACTAATAAATAAAAATAACTAAGTTGATAAATCACTTAAAATGGTACAGACAATTTAATAAGGAATATAATAATTTTACTATTTCACAAGTTATTGTTTGACGTATATAATGTTAATGTGATTACGTAAATTGGATGTTTTTGTCGCTAATATTAGTGATATATGTAATAATGAATAAATTGGTGGATCTTATTTTTACGAGAATTATTTTTAGAATAGAATATTATTATTTTAATAGCACCAGGTGGCTCTTGAGTACAATTATATAAACGGAGTTATTTATTTTTCTATCAAGTATATCTTACCTATAGTCGACAGTCGTAAGTATATTTATGACAAAATATATTTTTGTGAGTATGTTTACTGAATTATATCTACACTACTAAGCTTTGATGAATATTCTCACATATGTAAGTTCGAAAATAACTTAATTATTAGAACATTATGATAGAATTCTGCTTTTATTTTTAACGACAGCAAAAAAGCTACATATATACCTAGTCCGATATATCAACATGAAGTGCAGGTGTCCGGTCCAACACTATTCTGTCAATAACAAATTAAGATCATCACTATAGAAATACATTTCCATACTAATAAAATAAAATTAAATGTATTACATTGATCACACCGGAAATCTTAGCTAACAATGAGAAAATGTTTAACAGAACCAGAGCAATGATTTCGTCACATAATCTAAGCTTGTTATAAACTTTTACGACATTACAGTTACGAACCTAAATCTTTAAATACTGTGTCCGAGTCTCACCCAATTTTAGACAGTTAATCCACTGGATACGCCAAAATACCCCAAAGATGATATTGCTGTGAGTCTCAGCGTCAGTTTCACAGGTTTCAGATGAAACTCTTGATAGCTACGTGACAGGTACTGCCATATAAATAGTTTTAAGTTTGACTACTTTCTTATGGCAGTATCTGTGAGATAGCTATCTAGAACTTTACCTGGAATTTTAGAAACTGGCCATCAGTCTGCTAAAGGTATTAGCGCATCCCGCTTACACGTATGTTCATCAAGTTTATACTATTACACAGTTCTGTCGTGTATGGCTGCGATAGCAAAATATGTGACCTACCACTATCTTTATACACTAACTAGCCGTTTTCCCGCGGTTTCACTCGCATCCCGTGGAAATTACTGCCCGTACCCGGATAAAATATAGCCTATGTCATTCGTGGATAATGTAGCTTTCGAATGGTGAAAGAATTTTTAAAATCGGACCAGTAGTTTTTGAGCCTATTCATTACAACCAACCAAACAAACAAAGTTTTCCTCTTTATAATATTAGTATAGATTAGCTTTTGCCGCGCAAAAATTGAAATCGATTTTTTCACGTTCCCGTAAAAAAATCTGGAAATCCTTTTTTTATGGATTTCTATGTCATAACATCTACCTGCATGCCAAATTTCAAATCATAAAATTTTTTCCTGATCTCTCCATTGATTTGGGCTGTGCGTTAAGAGATCACTATGTCAGTCAGTCACCTTTGAATTTTATATATATAGATGATAATTAGAGATTAGTGCTCATGGCATCTCCAGTGGGTCAAGTGCTCTAAGCATCCAAAGTGTGAGAAGAAGATACAAAATAGTGTTGTCTGTATTGTGCAATAACGTGGTAACTCACGACAATTGGAGCGATCGTGGGCAGACCGATTAGATGAATACCAATGTGAGATGGATTCTAGTATGGTCATCGGTATGACACGAATATTTTATTATAGTTTTATGCTTTTGAAGTAAATACATGGCGAACGAGGTCATTACTCATCTGTCGCGGAGTATGTATTTTAAGAAGTGAATGTATTATGGAATTTGTTTAGGATATTTTGCAATTCTGCTGCTTGTTACTGTGATCGTGCCTAGATAAAGGAGCATATGTAAATTAATTAATATTATAAATATTATAGTCTATATGTAACAGTATTAGCAACTTATACTTAGAACTTTAATAGATTTTGATAAAATTTCGCACGAAGATTAGCATGACATAAAAATATTATTTCCATCCGGGTACATAATGAAGTTCACGGATAGTAACAAATTCGAAAATATATCCTAAGTCTATAAGAATTAAGTTTATTTTCCATTAAAATAAAAATTTCAAAAGCCTAATCGCGTGAGTAAAATATCACTGACCTGAACGAGAACGTGGTAAATGAATTCATTAATTCATGTGACATTTCTAAAATCATTGACACAACATTATTTCTTTAAAAAACCCGTTACAATCTATTCGTGTGATTACTTTCTGTGTCTTACCGTCCAATTGCGTCATTGCATTAAATTCACTGGACATCTTGGAAATTTACGACTGTTATCCAGATATAAGCAGATGTAAGCGGCTGTATCTAGTTCGAACCGGTTTCTATTACAATTAATATCGTCGCCAGCTAAACATTTGTTGTGCATTGCTTGAGGCTAACTTTAATTTATTGTGCTGTAATGATATTTTAGTAGGGAACATTTTTTTGCTGTCAGTTTGACTGGCGGAGAAAATGATAGTATGAGCACGGGCTGATTAACTACATTAGTTGTTATAAAATACTGTTTTCCAATAATCTATATATATTTGTATAAAGGCGATTCTTTTAACACCTAATTGGTCTAATTCTAGAATTAAGTTAGCCAGTCTTTGGCGATAATTATTTTTTTATGTAACCCAGCGCTATATACTATTTGTTAGATTGTTATGAAGATCTAATGTTAGCTGCAAAAAGGCAAAACCTGGGGGCACGGTAGTGGGCACTACCGTGCCGCCAGATTTTGCCTTCCAAGACGCCAAGACGAGTCATTCTGTTCAAATAGTTAAATAAGTATGTATACTATTGTATACTGATTACTGAAAAAGAGTGAGCTTTAAGACTTAAAATCGAGTGACAACAAAAATAATCAACAACTCGATTAAATACAAACAAATTGTGTTTCAAAACCGAGACAATATATCTTTGCGACCTTTCACAAAACTTTCCTATTTCACCGTCTTGTACAGGCCTCCATAACACGACCATAAACTAAATCGTAAAATATATGACCCAGTGTAACCTGACCTTAAGATTTCAACTACGCGAGCAAGTTTCAACCTTATGGCCTAGGTGATAAGAGTGGGATTGTAAATGTTATTGTTAGGCTGGTTGATCTATAAATTAATCCCCGGTTGTTCGTGATTTATTGTATTTTAACACTTCAATAGTAGCCGATGTCCATTTGGAGGCATTTTTTCAGAACACTGATCTGTCAGTGATGATCCGCACACAAATATACGTGAAAGCTCCCTTTAATAAACCAACGATCTTATGTCTTGGCGTTAGAGTTGACATTGGCGTGATTAATTGTTTACTAGCGATATGTTTTAAGTTGGTTTCAAGCAAGTAGTGTTGTTACCTAACTGTCACTTGATTTTCTTGAATATTCATCAGCTTTATACTCTAAATTCGATCGTGGCTGTGTTTTATGCCATAAAATTAAAAAACTCGGGCCAATACATCACAGTAATTAACGAAAACCTACCTTTCTATCTAATTAAGGTTTAATTAACAACTATGCGATCCTTAAATAACAGTTTTTTTAATCATTTAACATTTATAACATGTGTTTTGGTGCTAAAATGACGATAAATAACAGCTGCTATTGGTTGTTACAGTTTTAAAAGCTTTTAGCAATGTTAATGTTGTTTTAGGGCAATCTTGGATAAACCCAGTCAATACGTCATTTGAGATAACTGGTCTATATAAAATCTATTTTCCTACACTAACATAAGAACAAAAATGTTAGGTCGGAAAATTATAGTAAAAAAAGTATTGTGACTTTGTAAACTGAGCATCAGTGTTAATTACCTAAATACGGTCCTTAGTTCCGCAAAACTTCTCATACTTCCGAAATAAGGTAATCAATCTTTAAAATCAAAGCACGATGCGGCTGTACATTATTGGGTACCTTTGCCACTAAGGTGAACTCGCCTCGGGCAAAATCCATAAACCCGCATAATTCTGATAATAAATTAAATATTCCTACTAATTGCGTAAATCAGTAGGTGTAGCGTGATTCCGGTTGTACTTTCCAATTTGATGATATTTAGTATGAAGTACATTTATATGCTGATGTGACCGATGGCGGAAACACTTGCCCAGAGAACTGACATTACCGGTGGAACGACATGTTTGGGTGACAATTCACGGGAGTTTATTGTGAGCGATTTGATAATTAAAATTGATTTTTTATGTAGAGTATGTGTTCTGTTGTCAGAGACAGTAGTGAAGGCGTGATTTGTGTATCGTTCAAAGATTATTTCTTGTCATGAAAAACCCTTAATGTGGCCTTAAAAAGTACTAGCTGTATGTTTTCAGTATTCCATTTAGAATTATGATTTTCTGAATTAATAATTAATTTTGTGTTCGTATTTTATATCGAGTGAAATGTATTCAAAAGTCTAACCAGCTCACATGTATCTACACAATAGCAAAAAACAACTTACAGAAGTCGGTGTACAATCGTATCCCGAGCAATAACGACTGGCTGGATAGGTTCCAACGCAAAAAGGTATTTCCTAACGCCATAAAAGGTAAATAAAAATGTTTAGGGCAAATTGAATTCGGAACGTGTTTCGATCTTCCGTTACAGATGAGATCCTTTTCATACTGTTTTTGTTTACAAAATGATGTGAAGTAACGTTTTCAACAATTTTATGTAAGTAAATAAGCATAAAAACATGAGGTTTAATATATACAATGTAAATAAATGTAAAATGTAAATCGATAATTTAATACGTGAGGTTCCTCTCGAGGCCCTGGGTAGGCTGGACTATGTTCCCGATACCGATGGGACACTATTCTTTTAAATTCACAGCTAATTTTAAATGTAAATCTGTGTTTATTAAATGAACAAAACAGAATAAAAAATAAATAATAAAAAAAATATCACTGCGATTACGTTCACAATAATCTCCCGTATATTTTAACATTTGTGTGGTTTATTGGCACCGTGTTGCCATAATGTATTCCGATTGCAGATTAAATGATTTTAATTAAGCGACACAGATAGATTTATATCATTTATATGCTTTCATGTTCTTCTAAAAGGTGACTAACAGTAATTTTCCCTAAAATTTTCGATGAATCGGTCATGGGGCCGTACCTGACTAAACATTCATATATTTGATAATTTCTTCGAAATGTGTAGAACGAGGTTCATTCAAAGTTTAAGAATGTATTTATTTTAACTTTTCGATTAAACTTACTGCTATTTTTGACACAGTTAAGGCAACAAGTTATGTTAATTTTTGGTGGTTTTAGTTAAATAGTATTTTAATGGGTATGATGGATGGTTTTATGGTAGTAAAGTTTTCATTAGGATCATTTGTAATAAATAATGGTATTATAATTATGGCGGAGGTGGGCGAAAGATTTGTTTGAGATGCGTACAAGGAAATCAGTTCACGGAAAAATTGATTAATTTTGACAGCAATGTATCCAATAGTTTTTTTGGTGTAGGTTTTTTTGTGATTATTTAGAGCGTTTGATAGAATCAAAGTCAAAGTCAAAGTCAAATGTTTTTATTTCAAATAGGCCTTTGCAGGCTCCTATGAAACGTCACACTAGTTGCACGGTTCCAAAAAGTTGATCTCATGGAGAAGAGCCGGCAAGAAACTCCATGGACACTCTTTTTTAAAAATAATAATTTGTTCACAAACATTCTATTACATAACAATATCGATTTATAAACCTCGATTATTTTGAGATATTTTTTTATGTATGTTTATGAATAACTAGCCTTCCATTTTGCGCACCTTGATAAAAAGTAACCTATAGCCTTCCGCGATAAATGAGCTATCTAACACAAAAAAACATCCCAAATCGAACCCTTAGTTCCTGATATTAGTGCATTCAAAACAAACAAACTTCAGCTGTATATTATGTATCTTGCACGTACAATGTATTACATTCACAAAGTCAAAGCTAGAACATGTCATGCGGCTGTAATTACAGCGGCACTCACACTCTTCAGCCGGAAACACATCACGCTTTGCCGCTGAAATTACAGATAGTAGGGAGTACCTACTTTCATGCTCTGCATAAAAGTTCTGATATTATTTATGTACAGACAACAGCACATCAAGTTACCACAATCTGTTAAATTTCTGCAATCGATTTTCAACCTTATCACAATGGAGGTAGGTTAATGTTCGATTGGTAAAATTTGGCAGATTCGTATACGTTGACCTGCTGTTGTCTGTACTTGCTTAAATTGGGAAAATAAAAATCTGTGATAATAGGAAGGTATCCCTATTGTATATGATGTAAAAAACTAAAAATATATTATTTTCAACTAACATTGTAATCTTAATTCTGCTTATATTTTCACGCCAAAATGGCTGATTTAATTAAAATGAGCATAGAAGTAAGTTGTATCCTAAAGCCTGGATTGTTTTTTTTTATTCGAGTGTTCCTAAAATTAGTTCCCTCAAGATGGGGACGTAGGTGTCGAAATCTAATACATATATGAATTAAATTTACTGAGTGAAAACACAAATGTGCATCACATATTGTAAAGCACACGGAAGCAAATAATAAGTATTCTATTTCTAAGATTTACGACCGATTCACAAACTGTCTCGTTAATTACACCAATAACGAATGTTCTGACCAGGGACAAAGTGCCGGGTAAGACAACGGAGTAGGTAGCTAATATTTTTTGTGACAGACAGATGGACGGTACTGATCTGTGCATGTGCATCAATGTGCCGCATATGCAGTCTGTATGTTCGTTCGTACATGTTGCGACGATTTAGGGATCCGTAAGAAATAGTATGTACCTATTAGTAATTATAACGTGTTTCTCAAATGGTAACCACGGTAATGTGAAGGCGAAAGTTTATGTGTATATGTGTGTGCTATTTTCAGGAGCAACCGGCTGAACGGGTTTTGATGAAACATGGCAATAATAGGTATAGATAACACTTCAAAATAAGATACGCGCTAACAGGTGTATTCATGAAAAACCATATGTATTTCGGATATGGTCAGAAATAGTAAGAAAACATTTTTTACGAATTATGCATTATTAAAACCTAATTGATGGTCACTAAACTTATAAATAACTAATGGCAAAAACAAAAAATATTAACAACTTGACGGTAGTTTATCTAGGAAATATAAACATGTCTGTAATGAAAGATGCAAATGCACACTGTCAAAACAATATTAATTACAAATTTAAGGAAAATCTGATAATCAGTTATAAATTGGCTATGACCATTTAAGTTGGCCACTTGACCTTCACTATGCCTTTAGTATAATAAATAGGTAGTTCGTTAAAATATTTGATTTTGGTTAGTTTAACAAATGTGATATAATTGAAATTGCTCAAGTAGTACCTATTTTTGCTTTTACTTTTCAGCAATTATAGAACTACTACAAAACTGAAGAGTTTGCTTGTTTGATTGTTTGTTTGCAAGCGCTAATTTCAGGAACTAGGTACTGGTCGAATTTGAAAAAAACTTTCAGTATTAGATACATATTTTTCTTGTCGATAAGGGTAAAGACTACTTTTTATCCGGGTAGTTTCCACGCGGACAAGACCGCTGGTGGTAGCTAATTTTCCTATAAAAATATTACCTACAGAACCCTCAATAATAAAAAGCGTGCCATACCAAGCTTCTTAATTTTTTGCGTCAGTCTTAAGCATCCTTTTTTTGTGAAATTGTCGGAAGTGCGGAGCGTGCCATATGTCGGCCGAGTTACATGCTCTGCGACCCGGCTCTGCCCGCCGGGGTGCAAGTGTCATGCAGGAATTAAAGTTGGTCCTTTTAGTAAAGAAATAAGAGCTGAAAACTATTCTGTCTACTATTATTATATTTGTTCGCAAAATACTGAATAAATTTTGAGGTTCTGTAATGATTCAAATAATAATTAACTTTATTGATCCATCGTTACATTGAGAGATCTAGTATTAAATACACAGTAATCGTACTCTACAGGAGACATTTTTATCAGTTCCTTGGCCTCCAAATGGACAGGATTGCCTTGGACAAATGCTAACTATTTATCCCTGTACGGCAATAAGTTCCTTTGGGGAGCGTGCATGAAACGCGGAAAACCGCTGATCTTTCAATGCGGATTTAAATATTTAGTCCTTTTTGCCGTAATTTACATGTTCTAGGTAAACGCTACTACCTGTCTGACTGGTCGGTGACCATCTTGTCATAACGAATTCTCCCGTGTTTCGGAAGGCACATACTGGTGGGTCCCGACTGTCATTCGAACATATTTGGCAGTCGTTATGAGTAGTCGGAATCCAGAATGTCTGACGACCACTCTTACCAAGGGGTTCTGGGTTGCCCAGGTTGCGGAGGTGACATAGGTGGTCATTACATGTAAAACACTTATTAGCTAGTCCTATGAAGACTAGGAGCCGACCCCAATATAGCTTAGGAAAAGGCTAGGCAAGTGATATAGTCAAGCATTAAGGTGTGGTTGTGAATTTGTTATTTTTTGCTTGAATTATTCAATGATGCAATGTTAATAATTGTTTCCTATTAAATATTGTTTGGTTTCGGTGTTTAGCATTGATTGCAATAATACTCAGCTTCCTATAAAACTTGTTATACTGCAGCAAATTGCTACTGAATTTATAATAATTGTTAAGAGAAATCTACTTAAGTAAGTAATTTTTTTTTGTTTGTTCTTTCTTCTAAAGGCTCCAAAGCTACTGAAACGATTTGAAAAATTATTTCACTGTTGGAAAGTAACAGTACATTTTATCCGCTAATGGGAAGAAGTTCTCCAGGGAAGCTGGTGAAACCTCGACAAACAGCTGGTAAAACATATAAAGCACAACAAAAAAATGACAATCTTAATGTCATATGTTTTATACTTAATTAGTCACCATAACACATTAGTCTTTGAAATACAAAACATACATAATTATTAATCGTATCTGCTAGGCACTGGCTTAACATTCGGTGTTCGTAATCACAATAACAGCAGTTGGTCATTACTCGTGGAGATTGTAAAATTTTACAATAGTCGCCTGCGTGTAATTGTTCAGGTTTACACCACAAAGGTTATTGGAACCGATTTTTATTTACATGTTATCTGGTATTTTTTCAAAAGTATTGCTGGTCTTTCTATATGGCCTTATACCCCAATTTTAACGCTTATTAATTAATACCTTCTTGAATTTCATTTTGCATCTGTGGATTCAAATTCAAAAATCCGCATTCCAATTTTGTTTTTCTTTAAAATATTTTATTAGAACATTAATACCAGTTTCTTCTGCAGTTTTATTTCAATCAATTACCACAATTATTCTTGATTGCAAACGTCATCTGAGTATCATCGTCAGAACAAATTCACAACATAAATTGATAACACAGTATATCGTATTTTATTCGAATATATTTTTGAAATGTAATAATTTACAAAAAAAGCTTGGGCAAAAATTACACTGCGTTGCCGTGACGTTGGGACAATAGCTAAAAAATCGCCACTACCCCGTACCTGCGCCCGAATTATTTAATTTCCAACATCATTAATCATCTTTTTTTCACCGCAGTTGGGTAAGGCAGTGTAAAGCAATGCTTTTAAACATTTTTTTGTACTAAAAGCTGTTATTGTAGGAACGTTTACTTTTTCTGTGTGAATTCCGGGTTGGCTTTTTAAATTATTTGCGTGTGACTTCTGGCCACATCGGTCTTTTAAGTGATTATTTTCATGAAGAGATTAGACAAAAATCCATATAGAATTTGCTTTTTATTTACTTTGAACTTCTATTCATTGCGGAAAATGGTAAATACCTAGTCCTAAGGACCAGTTAGTTAATACGGTCACAAAATAAAATACCCATCACATTAGGATTATCTTTATTCATAACTAGCCGGTTTCCCGTGGTTTCACTCGCATCCCGTGGGAATTACTGCCCGCACCCGGATAAAATATAGCCTATGTTACTCGTAGATAATGTAGCTTTCGAATGGTGAAAGAATTTTTAAAATCGGTCCAGTAGTTTTTGAGCCTATTCATTACAACCAAACAAACAAACAAACAAACAAACAAACAAAGTTTTCCTCTTTATAATATTAGTATAGAAAACAAATTATAATACTCCATTTGGTTAGACTACTGTTTAATAGTTAAGTTGAATAATTAAATAAATTATTTTTGTATTTGCATTGTTTTTAGAACAAAAATCGTATCAAGACAAGAGAAGACAACAAGAGTCCATTAGTGTTATTAGAGTTTAGTAATAATTCTGTGCGTCACAAACTCGTAGTTTATAATAAAATCTAGATCTAACAAAGATATACGTATTATCTGTTTTCAAATCTATGCCAAATTATAGCAAGTGGAAAATTATACAGTAAAAAAGTAATACCAATAGATTATTTTGACTTAAAAATATCTTCATCTTATTATTTTTTAAACCAGTCGTGTGCACAATATTGGGTTACAATCTCAAACGGTTTATATCAAGCCTCTGTCTAGCCAGAAACGTTATATTATATAATCGTTGCCAAGCGAAAATGGAACTTAAGCACTTGAAATAAGGACTATTATAAACATCATACATATTTCAAAACACAATTGCATTTGACGTCTATCCTTTTGAGAACACACGTTCAAATGCATTATCGAAATGGTGCGTTCGAAAAGCTGCTTTATTAATATGAGTGTAGAGACTAAATTTTATTTTAATTATTTTTTGCGATACTCAAATAGTTGTAAGTCGTATCGAAGTTACAGGTAGTGTTTTTTTTTAATATTTAACGACGTAGCACGGGTCGTTGCGACGACATGATGCTATTATACTTTGTATCTCTCCCGAAGATGATTACAGTTTACATGCAGCAGCACGCGAGATG
>NWSH02000505.1:15197782-15208277 GCA_002382865.2 Heliothis virescens
TTAATATTTTTGTCGTGGGTGACTTTGGGAATACTTCGTGGATCAAAATGAGAATAACCCATATTAATATTTTGGGAGCGTTTATGGATTATTTTTGATTAAACAAATTAAGTAATAAACAAATGTTTTTGGTCCTAAGATCCGCTTGAAGTAAATTACAAAACACGTCTATTCGTTCAAAACAATTAGTATATTATGCATCAATTGAAAAATCTCAATTCCAGAGTGAAATATAGGCACATAGGTGTTTGACACATGTATTGTTTTTACTGCAATTTGTTAGAGGATAAAAGGCGAATTTGCAAATGTTTTATGTAGTCTTTTTTTTTTTGCAATAGGAGGACTTACCTACATACCTACATTTGGTATTACCAATAATTTTAAGAGGATTTTACCATACATGGCGGAAAACACTTAACATTAGAAACTTGTATTATTATCCTTCGCTTTCTATATGCTTTTAAGAATTTAAGATACCCAAGATATAATAAAAATGGATACCTTTATTTTACTAAATGGTTTTCTATACGCATTTTTCCACACCATAAAACATCGCTTATTCAATTGATGATCATACTATTTTAAGTTAATATTGTGTCGCTTAAAATAATAAAACGACAATAGAATTAATCAAATGATAAATTCCGTACCTACGAGCGTCGCACACGCATTAACATAGCTTTCTACATTTGCGTAACGTTGGTATATGTTTGTGTCTCTTTTTAATAATTCAAGCGCAGTTCATTGGTCTTTTTATGTATCGCGGATTACGAGTTCAGAAGTCAATACACTTTTTATATTTAAATATTTGAACAAGCCAATAAATTGGAATGTCTGTTTGTTTTGAGAAAATAGTTGTATTTTTCTAATTATTTTATCAATCTATATTAGTTGCCCATTTTTTTGTCTTTTAGTGTATCATGTTTTGTCACGTTAATTTCCGTAAAATTGGCCCTAGGTTGACTGGTAGAAAACTAATGTATTAATAAGCTTCAACAAAGTTTAATTTAGAAAGTAATTATTAGGACTTTTACTGAAATGAAAAACGTTAAAAAAAACAGTATAGCTAAGTTAAAATCTACGTTGATGATTAAAGACGCAGGTGACTCCGCGGGGCGTACATAACTAGACAGAGCCTGGGAGTAAAGTTGACAATAATATGTGTTTTAGCTCAATATACCGTATCTGCTGTTTAGATAAGTCTATGTGAATAAAAATTAAACATTATAATATGTAGCCATAGTGTGCCGCATTCCGAGGTTTTATTTAAGGATTTTCCCATAGGTCGTAATGATTATTGTAATCCTAGTAAAATTAGAAAGAAAGATTTAAAATAGATTTATTACTTGATATAATCATCTTGATAATTTTGTAATGAGATAAATAATTGAAGCAAATACAATCAACCCTTTTAATAGATTTAAGCCTCTCGAAGTTTCAGTTCTATTATTGAGATCTTAAAAGTCAATATACTACTTCTTAGAGTCTTTAAAATCAACACTTAAAAAAATTGCATTCCTTTTTCTGTTGACTTTTGATCTCACCCACGAACTTGGATTCCCAGAAAGAAACGTCAAAGAATTACGTGACATCACACCAGCATAAAAGAAATAAAAACATTAAGAATTACACTGTCAAAAATCTATGAAACCCCACACAATTTATTACAAATAATAATACTTTTATCATAAAAACGATTGTGATTCTTACGCTACATAATTTTCACGTTCGAAAAACAACGTTTCTTTGCTACACAAAATTGAACCTTAACTTTCAAATAATACAGTTGAAATTAGGTTGATATTTGTTTAAGGAAAGCGAGTGCCGGAGTCAGATACGACAATGCGATTACGATTATGCGCGATATTTTTTTGCGCGACAAAACGCGAGGGTGGGTCACAGGTAGTTGCGTTAATGTTGCCGTGTTTGACGCTTTAGATAAATTTACGTGAAATCAGAAAGACGTGTGCAATTGTGATTTTTGTGCTATTATTGTATAAATGGATGAATATTGTCCAAAAATTAGGAAAAAAACTGCATCCGAACTTATTTCTTTCTAAACTTATCAGATTTCTTGATCTGATATTAGGTAATATAAATAAGCATTCATTTTATTTTGGAGTTTGAAGTCACAATATTTTTTGTAATGAATTAGTAGTGTATTAATGTTATTTTCTCTTGTTCCAATATTTCTTCTTAAAAAGACTTAATGAGAAAATATTCATATCAAAACCTTATACAAGAAGATTCTGGAAACTTATTCCTCTGTTCACATGTATGTATTATGTAGGCAGATTTATAAAACACTGCCTTGCAAATAAAAGTTCAAAATGTCACAATCACAATGCAAGCTTCAAGCTCTCCGCTCATAAGGGTAGTTTAGACAAGTGAGGGGGTGTCAAACTCTCGTCGATAAATCACGTTTTGCTTTTTGTTAGATTCGCTCCAGACGTGAGAATAGCTCGTACTTGCCGATCGCAGTGCACGTGTGTCCGCATGTGGACATTGCGACTTTTTTGTCGCATGCTTTTTGCGCAATTTTTTTGTTAGTTATGGGTGATGGTAGCTTTGATTGTAATTATTGAGTTCCGGGGTAAGACAAATGTTGGGCAGTCACCAAAGAAAGTAACGAACAGCCACCTACAACGATTTTTTTTCTCAATATATTTAATTTTCTTGTAGGGAATTTTCGTAACTAAAAACATAACGCTGTTTCTAGTACATTCGGTTAGAAGTATATGTGGGCTTTACATTTTGTCTTTCCCAAAAAAACAATATCGCATCTAACACGAAGATCTACACGCGCATACCCGATGTCGCAGGGTAGGTACCGCCGTTGTTTGGTTAGGACGAGCGCCGATATTTGGCGTATTTACCCCAATTATAGGCCGTTGTTACACTATTATGCGATAATGTATGGGAGAGGAAAAAAACAATGTTTTCGTTAGGAAGTTGAGGGTACATGTCACGTTTGTTCGAGATGTATCCAGGTAGGAATGAATTCATGTAAATAATAGAATTTTAAATTGAATTTGTTCGTTTAGGGAGCTGTTTGTGTTATTATTTACCTAGTGGTAGGTAGATGTCACCATTTCCATGCTACCAAGACCTTGACGAGACTCATCATCAAACACAGACTACCACGGTAATTTACGAAAAAAGCTAACCTTTTTACCACCCTTACTAAATCTTTAAAGTGCCTTTCTGACAGCAAAGTTTTTCTATACTAATATTATAAAGAGGAAAACTTTGTTTGTTTGTTTGGTTGTAATGAATAGGCTCAAAAACTACTGGACCGATTTTAAAAATTCTTTCACCATTCGAAAGCTACATTATCCACGAGTGACATAGGCTATATTTTATCCGGGTACGGGCAGTAATTCCCACGGGATGCGAGTGAAACCGCGGGAAAACGGCTAGTAATTAATAAATCTTTAGTTCTACAAATGATCTCTAGGAAAGACTCTATGTATTAGTATGTCGCGCGTGTGCGTTAAAAATATTGTCTAGAACCAGAAAAAGGACCTAAACTTCTTTTATCTTTCTATCCACTTTAACGGCCGTTCCCAATAACCTATCCATCTCTGGATTTGCTGACTAGAGATAGAATTTTGACATAAACCCCATACAAGTAATGTCAAATTCCTATCTCTAGTAAGCAAATCCAGAGATAGACAGAATATTGAATTCCGCAGTAAGTAAACAATAAACCTTACACATCACAAGTCTATCCACAACTTACCCCCGATTATCCACATTAGACACTTAATTAAAACCCGCTTATTAACGCTCAAGCGCCATCTTGGTACAGCTATGACGTAAGCGCAGCTGAAGTGTGCCACTGTGCAGCGACCTAGTTCTAGACAAAAGCCCACAGTGCATAGCACAAGTAGATGGTATTGATGCTGAGAATTGAGAGCGCGGGATATGTGACCTGCTACTTCTGTGTCTAGGTTTGTTTTGCTTTTTTATGGTCTAGTTTTTGAAAAAATAATTTAAGGTTTGATGTGATTTACATGCAAAAAAATCGGGATAAGTTTCATCGTCAGCAGGAAAAAATGCCATTTTTTAAGAGGCAATGAAAACTTTTGGTTGGTTGTTTTTCTTTAAATAAAATGCGATAAGTAGCTACTCGCCATTTTAAATTAATAATTATCAGACTTAAGACAAACGTTAAAAATGATCAAAAAATTTCAGGAGCTAAAATTTCGGGTGGTACTTTCTAATTCTAATAATAAATAATTTAATAAATAATAAGAAGGCTGTACTTCTGGACACGGCACGCATCGTCAGGAGGTTTCTCTCTATGGAGCCCTGACCGCCGGTAGCTTGGACCATATTCCCGATGCCGGTGGGAGACTATTTTTGTATTTTTAAATGTTTTGTTTTTTTTATATGTATTTATAAAATATTTAAAAATATAAAAATATGTGGAATAAATGAATGAAAAAAAAGGTTAAAAAATATATATATTTAATAAGGTGAAACCTGGGGCATACAATTATAAATATAATTATAATATCCTTATTAAAAGGTACACTTTAATAAACTTTTTTATTGTACATTATTTAGCAAAATGGTCTTTTANTTTACTAACCAGCTCTAGGCACTTTAGCCCAGCAACACGTATCTACCAGTGTTGCCAATTACAAATCAATATATGCACATACATTAAAGGCACTCGCTCAAATAAAAAACGGCAACATTTCCTTAATGAAAGTTTCATACATTTGACCTCATACATTTCAAAATGGCGACCAGTGATTACCCGTTCATATTGTAATATTTGCTAAATATTCAATGTTCTGATCATGCGTTTGCGCATATTATAAATATATCAACATCTTAATCTTGTAATCATAGGGTTTTGTAAGATTAAATTTTACTTTAAGAGTAGACTTTTCTCAGGAACTAAATTAAATAGGGAATTAAGAAAAAAAAACTACTGTATCAAGGGTATTTTTTTTTATGTATGGGGTGCCATGGTCTTCGTGGCTATTTATTTATATTCTGGTAGAAGCTATTCAACTCCTCTATCTTCTTCAAATTAAATAAGCGCCATTACTGTCCAAATTGCAATTTAATGGTAGTCAAAAATTGGAAACAAATAAAATGACTGTAACCTAAAACCCCTTTACTGGTTCAATCATCAGCTTTAGACCTCCTTGCGCAGACGCAACCCTAATACGAAAATAAACATTTTCTGTTTAAACGCTTTAATGTCTTATTTTTCAAGTCTCATTACAATTCCATAAGACCCCATTACCATACGGCCGCAAACATGGGGGCAATATCCAGAACTTTCTATAGACTGTACTGGGGTGTACGATGACCCCGCCAGGAGTCATGCTTTAGCGATCTGGCAGTGACGCGAATGTACTTATCGATGATTTAAATTGTCTTTCAGAGGACAACCGCTTTTTTCTTGACTTTTTTTCTTCATCAAGGAAAAAATCAGCCTGATTGAAGCCACTTTGGATGGAGAAGGTATGAGTACAAAAATTACCACATGAGGTCAAGGATCCGGTTCAAGTTTATAGATTTTAAACAGTCAAAAGATTGGTAATTAAAACGTATATGGAGCTAGCTGATTCCCGTGGTTCCACCGGCGTCCCGAGAGAATTATTTCCTGCACCCGGATAAAAAACCAAGTGGTTGTCGGTGATAGTTCACCCCTGTGTCTGCGAAGGAAACTCCCTGGCTTTTCCAGTTGCTGAAAACCTCCTCCTTTTCAAGAAGCCGATTAAGATGTAATGCTGTGACGTGGCAGAACAGTAAACAGGTTTAGAAAAAGCCGCCATTCTGCCATCTTAGTTCGGAAAAGGGTTAGGCAGATGACCAGTATTTTCGTCGTTATATCGATAAATACGCCATACATTTCTTCAAGACATTGTTATGACCATGGTCCAAGAATAAACAATTCTAGGTGAACGTACCCTCCAAATTATAATTTACAAACAAACTGATTTCAATACTTCGAACAGCTGTTAATGGCGAATTTAAAGCAATACCGACTTTGGTACGAGTTCCTCGCATTAGAATACGGTCAAACTTATTTTGTACTAGCTTCTGCCCGCGACTTCGTACGCGGAACATGTCGCTTATGCCAGCGATAACGGGTCGTCAAAATGAAAGATCTTAAACGTCTGATGTTGAATTCTAAGAGCCCGGGGAAACGGCGGGTTGCGCGAAACTATTCGAGATGTTTCAGACTTATCATACCAAAAGGCAATGGGCATTGCATTGACTGCCTTTTAAGAATGTATGGACAACGCCATCTATCGGTAAAAGTGAACACTTATCGGAGCTAGTTACGCGCGAGAAAGCTACATAAAGCAGTCCGTGTGAAAAACAGCGACACCGTCACACAACGAAGGCCAGAAACAGCTTTAATTTTCATCGATTTAGCTTAAAAACTGACGGAGTTTGATAGACACTTACCCCCCCTTTTTCACCCCCGGTAAGGCAGAATTTCCAAAAATAATTATTGCGTCATTCTTAATTTCTAACCAAATAGCCAAATATTAATTTTGATCGAATTAGCTTCAAAACTGACGGAGTTTCATACAAACTTACCCCCTCCTTTTTACCCCCTTAAAGAGCGAATTTCCAAAAAAAATATAGCCTATATGTTATTCTGATATATAAGCTATATGTCGTATCATGCGTCTGACACAAGTGTTTTTCATTCTTAAATCCGACCAGTGGGAAATCCCGTCGATGTAGTCGTGATAGGCAAAACAGACAAAAAAAACAAAAACAAACATTACAAAACATACAAATTCAGAGACATAAATTTTTTTTCGAATTCTTACTCTTCTTTTCCTAATTTCTAATTAACCCTATTCCTATTTCTTTTTTGTAAAAATATGAAATTTACAGACACGATTCGTTTTTTACTGTGATGTATGTATATGTATAAAGATGGGCTTTCCTTTAATTAAAATCTTAATATTTTAAAATACATGTATTTAAATAAAAATGATTTCTATATGAAATAGGGTTAAAAGAGTAGAAAACGGTGGGGTATTTGAATATTTTTTATTATATGACGAGATGATTATACCTAATTCATTTATTTTTTCGTTTTATTCAAATGTTTTTTTAATTAGTTTTCGTTGTATTACTTATTATCTTCCGTTTCCTATCTGATATTGTACTTCCCGCAGTCGAATCTTTTACTCAATGCAACAATTTATACCAATTTTATAATAACCCCCATATGGTACAGACGAGAGCACAACTAGTTTACCACAATCTGTCAATTTCTGCACTCGATCTCTAATCTTAATACTCACATACTCTTATTGCCCTTCTCTTCAATGTAGGCTATCTGAATAACGCGCTGGTATGCGATACCAAAAAACATTGCGTAATCAATCATGGACCCTGTCGGGCGCGCACAGAGCCAAAAGTTTTTATGTCTTATATCGCTATATACATGGAGACCTAGTTAAAAGGTGTTTAGTATATGGTGAGACTATATATTTGAACAAGTTATATATAGCGAGAGTGTTACTCACCTTGCGTCTCCTGACATACCTTAAAATCTTACAGCAGGATTGCTAACAATCAAATAAACCTATAGTACCGTCGACCACTGCTACACTGCATCATATCATATACATACCGAGTGTTGTCATTCTAAAAAAGAGAAACTATTCGTGATCCTAACGATTAAGATTTTCAGCTGCAAAATGAATGCACACACCTGTCCCTTCATCTATCGATATGCAGAGTCTCCAACACCTACACAAACATATGGGCCTCTACATTATCGTATCTATACCCTATAACACCAAGCGTGCATTAGAGCACTCGACTTACACACAACGTCCTATGAGAACTGCCAGCTTACCGTGCGATCCATCTTCGCTGCTACTATCGCACCATCTAATACCCCCCTTGATACAAAAATCGTCTTCCACCTACTCGTGTCGCCCTCTAGATCTGGCTATCGCGTGGCGATGACACCCATATATAACTGAACGTTTACCATTCTGTCAATCATGCAATTATTCTATCCTGCGCGTGTGGTCTGTGATCTAATCACTTGTCGGCATAGTAATAATAGCGCTGTATTTTTACATAAGTTAACCTATTACACGCACTGTATTCTATCAATATCTTAACTCAATCGTCTCCTACCTATCAGTCGGATAAATTCATCGAGTAACTACCGTGTTACCAGTTGAAGATAACTACCATTAATCCACGTTAGGTCCAGATCACATATGAGAGCTATGAATGTATACACAAACGATGAACTAGAGCATAATCCACCTACAGTCCACAATATCTCAATGACACGACTATATCCTATCTCAGACCAGTATAGGATAACGCTCTACCTACAGAATATCACTGATGGGTCATGTTCCTTTAAGTTCAACCCTTAGGTACATATTATCCCTATAATAGACGCGAATCAGTGAACCTCAGTCAAGGATAGAGACAATTCGTTCGTAGAGTCTCTTTCCATACACAGAATAACCAAAGCAACACCACACAAACTGCATGTATCTCTCAGCTATAAGAGTTACCACATCTTAATGCGCGCTAGTTAATTCCTAATCGTTAAACTCTAGAGACATAACTCCGAGACGATTATCGGTCCACATCATATATCTATGATGTAGTCCATCTCTACTATAAGAACTGGTCTATACATATCTTCTAGGACCTACAGTCTCTGACGATATCTCTGAGATAAGTGACGTAGCACTTATGTGGTCAAGTATGCGTGTATGACTAGTCATATACGAGCTTCTATCTATAGAGTGACATGCAGCTACAGCGTGCTATGAGCGACTGTAAAATATCTGTTATAAATAAGAAGTGACATCCTGTCCACCCAACAATCGATTTGCAGTTATTGTGACGAAGTTTCCGAGACTGCTTTTGTGACCAGGGTTACACATAAGTACATTCATAACAAGTCTTGCATATATCTTGAGTTCTATACAGACAGACAGCCCCACATGCAATATAATACCACCTAAATCTAGTGTCATAAAATCTGTTTCCTCGTTCTTCGATTAGTACTTATCAACCGTGTATCTTCACAAGCCGTAACAACAATACGTGGCAGTCGACGAATAGTGTCGTCTCTGGCTGAGATCATTGTGATCCCGATCGTCGCGAAATCGCTTAGTGGGTTTTAGAAACTTTCACAAATCAGCCCGGAGTGGAAGTTGGATGATTGATACACCCGTCTACAGAGAGCACGTTAATGTCGGTCCATGCACCTGATCTCCCTCCGGTCGTGGAGAGTGAGGGAAGGAGGTGCACCTTGTGTCTCGCAAATGGCTTGTGCACGTGATAATATGTCGCCTGCGCATCTGAGCTGATTTCTCCTTATATGAGAACAGCCCCTTGGCCGCAATCGCGCTGGGGGCACGCATCATACCTTCTCGTGATAGGGGGGTTATGTTAATTACTAAGGGTTCCCGCTTCGGCGTTTCACCCGACTCGCAAAATCAAGTACTTGCTGGTACGCGGTTAAACTCTTAGACCTTCCTATGACTGTTCTCAGGTTCTTTCTAAAGACTATCCGAGTAGAAAGCGGTCATAGTTTTGGAGTGGAGAGTGCGAAGGACAGACACATTACTTTTACCATTTGTGTATATGTATTTAGTAAGGATAGGTCCCGACCTACACCTGTGTCAGTTTTTTTAGCAACAAATCCACACGTTTGCCAAATCGTAAAAGATTTCTTTTTTGCAAATGCACTAAATACCATAACAAAATTAGCAGTAATCCGCATTGTGACTTGTAATGGGTAAGCAACGCCGCGGGGCATTATGTTGTATTGCTGCAAATTGCGACTTGCGTTTACTGGTTATATTGTTATGGTTTTGTATGGGATTAGAAAGATTGCCAATCGAAGAGCTGTTTGCGTATACTGTTTGAGGATTTGTAATATCTTTAGAGGGGTGAAAACGCAGTGAACGTATATATTTAATAAATATACTAAAAAAAATAGATTACATATTTCCTATATAAGATAAATACTTTTTAGTGAAAGTGATAAATAATAACGTATGATGAAAATGGACTACAACAGATGCGATCAATCACTAATTCCGACACTCCGGAGCTTGCTTATGGTTGAAAGGTTCAGGAAACCAACAAACCTTAGCCCGACCAAGGAAATCCGAACCGAGACCTTGAAGCGCACAGCAGGCCATACTACTGCTACTACTTAGGTAGTTGACATGCATCATCCAAGACAAACAGTTCTTAACTTTAGAAAACCCCAATACATGAAAGCCTAACACGAAAAACTTCCATGAAGCAAGTAACCAGAAAGACTATTTCACACCAAACCATTGAAATCTAGAAGACCGTAAACTACGGCCGGCTACAAGACATGCCCTAATGTGTCCGGCGCGCTTCACTTCGCCTCCTGACGTGACATCAAAGGCGAGTGCACTGCTTAGTAGCAATTTCGTGCTCTAGCAATCCAAGGAGACTGCTTTGATCTCCACTGCCG
>NWSH02000505.1:15208302-15249927 GCA_002382865.2 Heliothis virescens
CCTCCTTTTTACCCCCTTAAAGAGCGAATTTCCAAAAAAAATATAGCCTATATGTTATTCTGATATATAAGCTATATGTCTGCCAAGTTTCATCTAAATCCGTCCAGTGGATCCTGAGATTAGCGTGTGCAAACAGACAAACAAACAAACAAACATTCAAACATACAAACAGACAAAAATTTTTTTTCGAATTCTTACTCTTCTTTCAATTTCTAATAACCCTATATATTTCGTTTTGTAAAAATATGAAATGTACAGACACGATTTTTTTACTGTTTTATTATATGTATAGATTGAATCTTATAAATACATGTATTTAAATAAAAATGATTTCATAAATAGTAAACGGGTATTTGAATATTTTTTTATTTATAGAAATGATACCTAATCATTTATTTTTTATCAAAGTTTTTTAATAGTTTCGTTGAGAAATACTCCGTTCTTCTATATTGAAGATCGATCTTTACCAAGCAACAATTATACCAATTTTAAATACCCCATATGGTACAGACGACAGCACAACTAGTTACCACAATCTGTCAAATTTCTGCAATCGATTTTCAATCTTAATACTCAATACTTTATTGCATTCCATAATGTAGGTATATAATAACAGTTGGTATGTCAAAAACATTGGATCAATCATGGACCCTGTCGGGCACAGCAAAGTTTATCTTATCGCAATGGGGGTAGGTTAATGTTTGATTGGTAAAATTTGACAGATTCGAATACGTTGACCTGCTGTCGTCTGTACATACATAATTTTACACCTACAACAATAAACCTATGTACCGTCACACTGTACACTGCGACACAAAAGTGTTGCAGCTAAAAAAAAACAGCAAAAGTTTTCCAATGAATGCAACCGTCTCACTTGATCGAGTTCAACATAAAAACGTACAATCGATAACACATTACACCGCAAGCTTCACACTCGATTTAACAGCTAAACGCAGCTTACTCCTTTTGTGTCTGACTGTACTTATTATTAGTTCGTAGACTGGTGGTGCGATATTATAAAGGTTGTGTTTTTTACTTTGTTATTTACACTTCGCTGGTAGATTTAATGTTTTTTAAAAATTCCTTTAAGATTTTTTTTAAATTCCTGAAGCGATGGTGGGATAGTTCAGTCGGAAATTTTAGTAAAATTACAGTTAAAAATTACGTAGGTGGATCAAACATGAATTTAAAAATGAACAATTCCACCAACGGTTTCATCCGTATCTCACTAACTCAGCTCAGCTGGATATAGCCTACCTCGATACATGGGCTGTTTAACACTATAATATTTTTCGAATGGGATCAGTAGGTAGTAGTTCCCGAGATTTATACGTTGAAACAAGCAAGCAAACAAACGAACTTTTCAGTTGTAGTTTTAACATAGTAATGTATAGTTATAACTTGTGAATACAAATATGTTCTAGTAGTTTCTATAACTAGGATACAGTACGACCCGATTAGCTGCAGAATGAACGAGCTTCTGTGCTCAGACGCGGATGTAATCTGTGTGAATCCTTCCACTCGATGTGCATTTGTTGCGAGTTTCCGAGCTGTTTGTGCCAGTATACATTGCTATAGGCATAGGTAATATTGATATTAACTGCCTCGTTGGTCTAGTGGTCACATAGCCGACTGCTGTGCACGAGGTCTCGGGTTCGATTCCCGACGGGCCGAAATCGCTTAGTGGGTTTTAGAAACTTTCACAAATCAGCCCGGAGTTGGAAGTTGATGATTGATACACCCGTCTACAGGAGAGCACGTTAATGTCGGTCCTGCACCTGATCTCCCTCCGGTCGTGAGAGTGAGGGAAGGGAGTGCACCTGTGTCTGCGCAAATGCTTGTGCACTATAATATGTCCTGCGCATCTGGCTGATCTCCTTATATGAGAACAGCCGCCGTGGCCGNGATGATTGATACACCCGTCTACAGGAGAGCACGTTAATGTCGGTCCTGCACCTGATCTCCCTCCGGTCGTGAGAGTGAGGGAAGGGAGTGCACCTGTGTCTGCGCAAATGCTTGTGCACTATAATATGTCCTGCGCATCTGGCTGATCTCCTTATATGAGAACAGCCGCCTTGGCCCGCAATCGGCTGGGGCACCATCATACCTTCCGTGATAGGTTATGTTGATACTAGATGTTCCCTTCGGTTTCACCCGACTCCAAAATCAAGTACTTGCTGTACGCGGTTAAACTCTTAACCTTCCTATGACTTTTCTCAGGTTCTTCTAGAGACTATCTGAGTAAAAGCGGTTCATTAGTTTTGGAGTGGAAGTGCGATAGACAGACACAGTTACTTTTACATTTGTTATATTATTTAGTAAGGATTATGTCCCGCCTAACCTTTCAGTTTTTTTTACACAAATCCAGTTTCGCAAATCTAAAAAGATTTCCTTTTTTGCAAATGCATAATACCATAACAAAATTAGCAGTAATCCGCATTGTGACTTGTGAATGGGTAAGCAACGCCGCGGGATTATGTTGTATTGTGCAAATTGCGACTTGCGTTTACTGGTTATATTGTTATGGTTTTTTATGGGATTAGAGGTTGCCAATCGAAGAGCTGTTGCGTTCTGTTTGAGGATTTGTTATTTTTTTGAACGAGTTGAACGTATATTTAGTAATATACTAAAAAAATAGAATTACATATTCCTATAAAATAAATACTTTTTGATAAATATAACGTTATGAAATGGTGTATCAATCACTAACTTCCACACTCCGGGCTGCTTTGTGAAAGGTTCGAAAACCCACAAACCTTAGCCCGACCAGGAAATCGAACCCGAGACCTTGCGCACAGCAGCCACTACTACTGCTACTACTTGGTAGTTGACATGCATCATCAGACAACAGTCTTCTGAAAACCCAATCATGAAAGCCTAACCAAAAACTCCAGTAACAAAGATACATTCACACAAACCAATGAACATCTAGAGACTAAACTACGGCCGGCTACACAGAATGCCTAGATTTTCCGGCGGCTTCACTCGCCTCCTACGACATCAAAGGCGTGCACTGCTTAGTGCAATTTGTGCTCTCAATCCAATGGAGACTGCTTTGATCGTCCACTGCTATATCTTTGTTATTACGAATGTGTGGATGTGGTGGTGTCTGGTGTACTGTTTTGTCTATCAGATATTTTTATTTTGTGTCTTTAAGGCCGTAGTTTTTATGGCTTTGAATAAATCTCTCAGTGTAACATAGCTCATTTATTGAGGAAGGTTGTGTATGCTACTTTTTATCTGCAAGGGAACGAGTAAAACCGCAGGTGAAAACTAGTGAAAGATAAAATTGAAATCAAAATGTTTTTTGGGTACAGTCAGCATCATTAACATGTACCTACCTACTTGTTAGTGAAAATCAAAAGATATTAAAATGGAAAAGAGAAAACTTATAATTTGTATGTAAGATGGATTTGTAGTCGATTTTCACGAAATTTATTTTAGCACAAAAATTTTGGACCTTTATGTAATGACATGAAATTAAAATTCAAAAAACATAATCACAAGTTTTCGTAATCTTGCCCTCAGTCACAAATGGACCAACAGTCATTCAGTACAGGATATACCCAAGCTTCTTAGTACTTATTACATTACCTACGTGCAATGACGCATGCGCAATGCGTGATTACACTCACGCGCAGCTCAGATACCTTTCCCCGATCAATTGCTCTCTGAATCATAAGGGCTAACTTTCCCACAGTCGCATAATTGGAGTAAAATAAGTATTAAAAACTTTGCTACTTTACTCGGAAACTTACTACCAATTACTCGCCTAAGCTTGCAAGAAGTCCTTACCAACAGCGCTGTAATCTCAACCTTATACTTGTTAGAATAAGGTCGATATTCGGTTGTACGTTCAATGGGTTTTGAGATGTTTTGTAATGTGAATATGATATGAAAGAGGAAAACTCTTGCGATGAATGGAACGGTGCGCAGGAGCAACCTGTTATAAGAATGCAGCGCAGCCGACCCACTGCCCGAATGACTCATAATATGATGCAAATATTATAACTTAATTGGGTGAATGTGGGGTTCCGTAGGTGGAAAGTTATATTGGATATATTAAGATTGTATTTTTTTTGGAAATTAAGCTATTCCGCATTAAAGTCTCGAAGAAAAATTGCCAATTAAAATTGTTCTTCTATCTTCCCGAAGAAGTATGTAGAGAGTCAATATTTTTTCAGTGTACCCATCGTGAATAAATTTATTACAAAAAAATCTAACTCGAAATAATATTTTTAAGATGGCTGTTAACATTTTGATTCAAAAATCTTGGAATCCTCAAAATAAAGGGCAAACCTCATCCCGCATATAATTCGTAACAAGTAGTGTACAATATTATTTTATACGTATCTATATTCCTAAATTAAACCTTTGGCCGGCATTATTTGGTCGAAAAATAACAAATAAAAGATGGACATTAATACAGGTCGGTATCTTTACCCTTTTCAATCACTATTGCCCATAATCGGGGCCGATTTAGTTTACAAGTGCGGGATGGTGCCTCTGACAGCGGGGAGCGGGCTGAGAAAATTTTAAAAGATGACAGTACATTTTTAATCCCGTTGCAAAAAGAGGGATTCGTTATAAGTTTCACCTCTTTCTGTGTCTGTGGCTCCTAAATGGATGAACCGATTTAGATGCAGTTTTTTAGACGAAAGCTAGTGTTTCATCTGTGGTTTTAAGACATGTTTTTTCTCAAGCTATTCAGTTGTTTTTAAATAATGATATATATTTGTTAATATTTTGTGCGCATTCATGATATTGAACGAAGATATCAAAAAAGTATAGAACAAAAATGTTGTCAAAAAAATACATAGATAAATCATCTATTGCAACATTTAAAACTAACCCAATCAAAAAAAAACAAACTCAATAGTAGCCAATACACTAAATTGCAAAAAAAACTAGACACAAAATCAGCGCAGTGCATTCCGCCGACAAGCGCGCCTCAGCAGACCAACCATATGTAAATGTACCGCCAGTCCTTCCAAGAACACGCCATCTTCGTTCCCTAATTATTTTTAATTGCCGCAAGCAGACACGACGCGTACGGCCTTCTACAATTTAAGTTTTTGAATTTTTTTCGCGTCTAGCGCTTGAATCATGTCGATTACACTATAAATGACTCATGTACGAACACACGCGATAATATTAAAACAAGTAGTTTTTTTACCGGCAACCTTTGTGTTCTAAGAACATCATAAATCAGTAATGGCGCCCTATTATTTGTAGTTCGCATAAATTCGGAGGATTGGTAATTGGGTATGGTCGGGTGCGCCCGCGCCGCGGGTGGTTTGGCTAATCACACTTGTCTGCGTCGATTCGCTTGTGAAACTGAAAACTGTCATTATGTATGACGCATTGTAACAAGTGTTTGCCCGTCTGAAGTTAGTTACAAGTCACTCAGGAACAGTCAACATGTACAAAACAAAGTACTACTGCGCATATGCAGAGCATCTAATGACTGACTTTAGAGCAGCATAGTTAGTTGACGAGCACTATACATATACTTCTACAGTTTTAATAGTTGTATAGTAACTGTTGTTAATATTTAGCAAGTTCAATCACTTATATAAAGCGATTGAAGTAATCGGCCCGATATAGTTATTGTAAACGATTTAAAATACATAAAATTAAACTATTAGAATAAAATTCGCACTTCATGTTATTGACTCGGTTATTGCCCTATTCCTCAAGGCTTATTGCTTAAAGTTAATTGAATATCAACAAAGAATGTACAACTAGTACGAATATATAACAATCCTTGCTACGTTTGTATCACCTGAAGACTCTTTGACCTACGTGATCCTCACATTAAATTGAAATTATTTTTGTACAAGATATCTAGTTATTTTAAAAGAGTGTCCATGCAGTTTCTTGCCGGTTCTTCTCCATGAGACCAACTCCTTGGAACCGTGCAACTAGCTTGACTTTTCATAAGAACCTGTAATAGGTCTACTTGAAATAAAAAAAAATGACTTTGACTTTGAATTATTATAAATGCGAAAATAACAGTGTGTCTTTCTTTTTTACCGTCTCACTTTCGCGTCGACCAATTTATATGAGAAGGATATGAAATGCTTCTTATCCGGTTGCGGGAAGTAAAACCCTCGAAGTGGAGGTGGAACAGCAAGGAAACAGCTAGTTAAAAATTATTTATTAGCATATTTTTTAGTTCACTTTTGCTTGTAAAAGTTACACATTATCATTTTACCTTAACGCGATCAATCTAAATTCTAAACCCAACCAATTGATTCTCCGAAACCAATGAAATAAAACTTTGAACAAGGTTCGCAATTAGTCTGATTCGTCGATACGTGTGTTTGTTAGTAAATCATTATTTAACCCCAGTTCGGTTGGGGAACAAAAATGGCGATTTTCAATAACATGTGACTTCCGGCCTGTAATAACCTCCTTTAAGTAAAAATTCTGGCCACATGTCGCCAAACAATGCCTCTAATGGTGCTTTTGTTTTTGCGGAATGCACTAGTGAATGCATGTGGCGTTGCTTGCTTGTGGAAGATTGAATGTGGAAAAAAATAAGAAGAGAGTAGTTACAAGAGGAACAAATATCTGTCATTTAAAACGACTTCAAAAACAAAGGAGGTTTCAAGTTTGGATGTGTTTCTTTAAGAATATTTTACAGAATGCAGAAAAGTAATTGTGTACCTATCGACTTCTATTTATATTTTCCCAAAATTACAAATCATTAATAAGTCTACAAATAAGTTTCCAATTTCAAAATATTCAAAACCTCATTAAAATAGCTTTAGCTCCAAAAAAGGAGACCAACAAACTGACCATCACAATATGGCCTTTTTTCACTGTTCCCAATTTTTTGCAATCTATTGTATGTAAGTGAGAGCACTTTCGTCCGGTCAATTTGACCGATCCTTTAAAGATTTTTGTGTCTAAAGATAGATTTAGTTTCTGCGTTTGTGATTTTGCTTACTCATGGTGTTGGAGCGTGGTGCAATTGGGAGTATGAAGCAATGATGCATAATTTTGTTGGGCTTTGGTCCTTCGTTCCAGCAGTCATGTGGGATCTGACGGGACTAGGTCCTGGTTCTGATAAAACAATGAGATTGCTTTTTTTAATTATCTTAATAATAAAAAAACGTGAATTTGGTATGTGTGATCATTGTGCGATCTTTAATTACTAAAATTAGCTTACCCATAACCCATATACATTAGCACTAAACCCACCATGAATCAGAGCTAATTAATTCCAAGTCCCGATAACACTTTAAACTTATTTAACCCTACAAGATTCCTTCTTCGAAAAACTACAATTGGTACTGGCACTTAATATAACTTAAGACCAAATTCAAGCCGAACATAAATTCCGAATGCCATTAAACCACACCGATTTATCTTTAGAACCCCGTAAAGGCGTTACACCCCCATGTTTGCGCAAGTGTTGCGCGCACGCACACATACAAACCTGCGTGTACGCTCATATGCTGACGTCAAGGAAGAAAAGAGTGCAGAAGATCCACTTTTAGCAGAGCAATTTAAAGACTCGCATGATTTGAATTGCTTTTTTACCTACATATCTCTTTTGCCAATTTTTTCTACGTTGAGTATAGGTCTTCATATCTATCAGACATTATAAAATTTTATTTGACGTGCACCACAGTGAATGGTCCTTCGGCACTTTTCTTCTATACACAATTTAGTGTACGTGTGTGCGTGGGCAGGTACCGAAAGTTAATTGCCTTCGTATGTTCAATGTTCATTTTTCTACCTGATCTGAGTTCAGAGTTAGGTCGGTCCGGATTACTTACAAAAAATATTTTTCGATACTCTGCGTTTGCGCATTGTTGCGCTACTTTTGTTTTTGTTGCCTGCTCTAAATATTCTGTTGTTTAGTAATAAAAGAGGGTCAGGTGATTAGATCGTAAAGTTGTATGATTTGTTATTGTTAATTGTAGACGTGCAGCTAATTAGGTTTATTCCTAATTGAAACTGCCATCTTAAGGCTAGGTAAAGACAGCATTTTATCGTATAGATTCACAATAAGAGTTTTATCTATTGAACAAAAATATGTAAATGAAAGAATGCCTCTTACAAAAAAACTTCACTTATTTAGATTATTCACGATAGTTGTCTAAGTATTACCATCAAAGGTGCGGCCGATATCTCACAACAATATAAGTCGAGATAGAACCAGTAAAATGTAAATCGCGCCGTACGTCTGTACCGGCCGGTATTACCGAGTACCTGCGTTTANTATTATAAATGCGAAAATAACAGTGTGTCTTTCTTTTTTACCGTCTCACTTTCGCGTCGACCAATTTATATGAGAAGGATATGAAATGCTTCTTATCCGGTTGCGGGAAGTAAAACCCTCGAAGTGGAGGTGGAACAGCAAGGAAACAGCTAGTTAAAAATTATTTATTAGCATATTTTTTAGTTCACTTTTGCTTGTAAAAGTTACACATTATCATTTTACCTTAACGCGATCAATCTAAATTCTAAACCCAACCAATTGATTCTCCGAAACCAATGAAATAAAACTTTGAACAAGGTTCGCAATTAGTCTGATTCGTCGATACGTGTGTTTGTTAGTAAATCATTATTTAACCCCAGTTCGGTTGGGGAACAAAAATGGCGATTTTCAATAACATGTGACTTCCGGCCTGTAATAACCTCCTTTAAGTAAAAATTCTGGCCACATGTCGCCAAACAATGCCTCTAATGGTGCTTTTGTTTTTGCGGAATGCACTAGTGAATGCATGTGGCGTTGCTTGCTTGTGGAAGATTGAATGTGGAAAAAAATAAGAAGAGAGTAGTTACAAGAGGAACAAATATCTGTCATTTAAAACGACTTCAAAAACAAAGGAGGTTTCAAGTTTGGATGTGTTTCTTTAAGAATATTTTACAGAATGCAGAAAAGTAATTGTGTACCTATCGACTTCTATTTATATTTTCCCAAAATTACAAATCATTAATAAGTCTACAAATAAGTTTCCAATTTCAAAATATTCAAAACCTCATTAAAATAGCTTTAGCTCCAAAAAAGGAGACCAACAAACTGACCATCACAATATGGCCTTTTTTCACTGTTCCCAATTTTTTGCAATCTATTGTATGTAAGTGAGAGCACTTTCGTCCGGTCAATTTGACCGATCCTTTAAAGATTTTTGTGTCTAAAGATAGATTTAGTTTCTGCGTTTGTGATTTTGCTTACTCATGGTGTTGGAGCGTGGTGCAATTGGGAGTATGAAGCAATGATGCATAATTTTGTTGGGCTTTGGTCCTTCGTTCCAGCAGTCATGTGGGATCTGACGGGACTAGGTCCTGGTTCTGATAAAACAATGAGATTGCTTTTTTTAATTATCTTAATAATAAAAAAACGTGAATTTGGTATGTGTGATCATTGTGCGATCTTTAATTACTAAAATTAGCTTACCCATAACCCATATACATTAGCACTAAACCCACCATGAATCAGAGCTAATTAATTCCAAGTCCCGATAACACTTTAAACTTATTTAACCCTACAAGATTCCTTCTTCGAAAAACTACAATTGGTACTGGCACTTAATATAACTTAAGACCAAATTCAAGCCGAACATAAATTCCGAATGCCATTAAACCACACCGATTTATCTTTAGAACCCCGTAAAGGCGTTACACCCCCATGTTTGCGCAAGTGTTGCGCGCACGCACACATACAAACCTGCGTGTACGCTCATATGCTGACGTCAAGGAAGAAAAGAGTGCAGAAGATCCACTTTTAGCAGAGCAATTTAAAGACTCGCATGATTTGAATTGCTTTTTTACCTACATATCTCTTTTGCCAATTTTTTCTACGTTGAGTATAGGTCTTCATATCTATCAGACATTATAAAATTTTATTTGACGTGCACCACAGTGAATGGTCCTTCGGCACTTTTCTTCTATACACAATTTAGTGTACGTGTGTGCGTGGGCAGGTACCGAAAGTTAATTGCCTTCGTATGTTCAATGTTCATTTTTCTACCTGATCTGAGTTCAGAGTTAGGTCGGTCCGGATTACTTACAAAAAATATTTTTCGATACTCTGCGTTTGCGCATTGTTGCGCTACTTTTGTTTTTGTTGCCTGCTCTAAATATTCTGTTGTTTAGTAATAAAAGAGGGTCAGGTGATTAGATCGTAAAGTTGTATGATTTGTTATTGTTAATTGTAGACGTGCAGCTAATTAGGTTTATTCCTAATTGAAACTGCCATCTTAAGGCTAGGTAAAGACAGCATTTTATCGTATAGATTCACAATAAGAGTTTTATCTATTGAACAAAAATATGTAAATGAAAGAATGCCTCTTACAAAAAAACTTCACTTATTTAGATTATTCACGATAGTTGTCTAAGTATTACCATCAAAGGTGCGGCCGATATCTCACAACAATATAAGTCGAGATAGAACCAGTAAAATGTAAATCGCGCCGTACGTCTGTACCGGCCGGTATTACCGAGTACCTGCGTTTAGACCCCACTGTAATTTTTAATTGACAAAAAAACAGACCCAACCGAATTTATATGTGGAATTTATTTTATTACTTACTCGTGGACGTGTGCGTGGGTATATTGATGTTGTTATTCTTTAAGCTTTGCGGCACTTTGTCTATTCGAAGAAGGGGTGTTATTGTAGGTAAATGATTCAGTTTTTTTGACGTAGCGAGTTTGATGTTCGGGTATTTGAAGTATGTATAGGTGTCTAAAAGAAGAATCTGTAAAAAACTCATAGTGAACTTTAACAGTTAGTATAATTTAGTTTACCATTAGTAGAATAATTTTCGAAATAGTTCGAAAGTTCTTTGACATTATCTTCCAATACAAAATTACGGAAGTAACAAAAGCCGATCTAAGATTTATTCGATAGAAAAAGTCGTAAATAAATCACTCTATGCATTTCTCCTGCCAAACCCTGCCAAACAATGCATACGAAAATCATTACGGGCGATGTACCGATAGCACAGGTAGCGCGAACAATGCACCGTGGTACCGTCAGCAAAAACGGTAATGAGCGCACTGTCACGAATAATGGCGTCCATTGTCTATGCGGCGCTGGGTTGCTTCTGAAAAAAGAACGACTTAAATTTTTTGTACTCTGTGGTAATGGGTGTTTTTTTTTTAATTGCGATTTTGGCGCCAATGGCGATCGATTTTTGACGGTTTTCGATGCTTTTTGAGATGCTGGATCGGGTTTCTGTTTTGGTTAAGTGCGATAAGCAATAGCGATGGTACAATCAAAGAGATCTGTATTTTTTCATACCCAAGTAAAAACTATAATGATTAAAAATGGTACAGTATAGCCTCCAAAAACTATAGCTATCATGTATAAAGCTACGAGAAACAATGAAGTTAACATTTAAATGCTACATTTAAAAGCTTATATAAAAAATCGTAATTATGAAACAAACCTCATATTTCTTAATTAAACAACCAATAGAGTGACCAAACTCAAGTTAATCACCGTATCATTTAATTTAGTTTTAATATTTCGATCAGATTTACATAAATATAGAATTATCTGTAACAAGAATTGACTGATTCGCATCGTAAATGTTTGTGAATGATGATCTATGTGTGACATTCAAACTTGGTCGTGGATTTGTAATAATTTTATTGGATGTTAAGATGAGAATAGACTAATTTATGTCATGTTGTGTAAAGGACTTGAAATGAATAACTAATTATAATAAAAATATTATAATTATTGAACTTTGATCGTATTATTTTAATAATTTAAATAATAGATTTCGACAACTTGACCAACGTTCGTTTCAACCAAACGAATAAATTTTCTCACTCTTTAGTTCATTTTTGTCAAAAGCACCCTAACGGCCATTCCCAATACTCTATCTATCTCTGGGTTTTGCTTTCTAGAGATAGAATTCTGAAATAAGCCCCATACAAGTAATATCAAAAACCTATCTTTAGTAAGCAAATCCAGAGATAGATACATTATTGAATTCCTCAGTAAGTCGACTAAGATATGACTTTATATGTCACTTTCACACACTAAAAAATATGGAGTTGCTTGTTGCAATGGACGACACATGTAACACCTACTAATGATGAACCTTCGAATTCTTAATTTTCGCATATCCGATGTGTCACCGAATTCTCACAATTTCTAACCTCCGCGTCACACGTACTTATCTTTATGGTTTAGAAATCTTCGCACCGAAAGAGAAAACGATAATCAAAAGACAAACCCGTCTGTTAATCAATTTCTTTGTCTCAAACGAATGTCATTAGCCGCAATCAGAATATTGTAATCTACAAAAAAGCTTTGATTAAAATCACGGTAAAAATGGTCTTTTTGGTAAATGCCACTGATGGCGTGACGGGGTTTGTACTGAAGAGAAAAAGGGTAACTTTTATTTCCCGTAATATTAAACTTGGGTTTTCTTTAAGTTTGAGGTGAAACTGGATGTCTTCGCAATTTTATTAGGTCATGAAAGACACTATGCAGTTAACTTCGCTCTTCTGAAATTAGCTATTCGATGCCTCGCGTTTAAGCAGTATTGTCTTTTTCGTACATTGTTTAAGTGAATTCGGAAAAGTGATTTAACGAGACCTATACTAATGAGGGAGCTATAAGAATCTACATTTACCTTTCATAAGAAAAGTCGTAATTGCACAAAAAAACTGGGTAAAACATACTTACAAAATTAGAATAAGTAAACTATAGAGCACACAACTCGTTTGTGAAACAGGTCTTATGTAAAGTGCACTCAATAATGTACGGACCGGTATGGTAATGAGTCCGGTTTGCTGATACATTTAATTAAGGCGATTCACCGGAAACGAGCCGGCACTCACCACAGATTTATGAAATGACATAAATGTCTCTCTGGAGGTGAAACTAGCGTTATGATTTTAGATAAGTTTGCTGATAAATGATACGTGGGCCGCGTATGTTGGCGCACGCGACTGGCAATGGGACTTAGTACTGCTTTTGATTTTTGGAATGTGTATGTACAGTCAGCTTCAAAAGTACCTGAAAAAAATCAACATTTTCAAAACTGATAAATACCGTGTCGTCAATAACTTACCCGACTACTCATCTACCTTTTTTGAAAGTTAGGATGGTAAGCAAATTTTGGCGTTTGTGTTGTTAAGAAATTATGATCTTAGACGTTGTTAAGCACTTTTAAAAATGTTGATTTCCTCAGCTACTTTTGACGCTGACCTTACTACCCTTTCCAGTGGATGTAGATAGTTTATCAATGGGAAATCATCAGATGACCCCTCCCACTGTGGGCGACAGCGTGAGGGAGTGTCAGACTTTTACTGACTGAAACCCACCGTGTTCCTTCGGGAGCCCTTTGTGTGCCAGGGCCGCGGTAACTCTTTCGAACAATCCCGCAACTCCGGCAGTAGATAGTAAGGTCTATGGCAGAAATTGCACGTTCTAAAATGACAATCAAAGTATATAATGATAAGCACTTATTGCAATGTAGAGAATTTCTCTCAAGAATAAGCTTAAAAGCTTGCATGTAATATTAATATTTTTTTTATATATTCAGTAGCTACTTAAATTATGTAGTTTTTGGACACATTTTTGGGTTTTGATATGTGTTAAAGGTGAACTTACTTTCACCCATTAATACATACTTGTTTACGAGCTTCGAATGGCATAGCGTGCTTGTTGGTGATTTAATTATAACATTCAAATAATATGTAAATTGTTTAGCTCGATATATGTTTGACAGAGATTACATACTGGTCCTCTTTCATAAATTATCGGGATTACTTAGCCAAAATGTGAATTTACATAGCATATACTTTTTATTAGTTTAGATTTTAAATACGTAAATAAATTCCTATATAAAACACTAGCTGTTCCCGCGGTTTCTCTCCCGCGTCTTGCGGGAAATACAGGAGAACATTATCGTCTATGTTATTCAGGGATACTGTAGCTTCCCATCAGTGAAAGATTTTTTTGAATGGGTCTAGTAATTTCGGAGCCTTTATGATACAAACAAACAAATAATGTTTCCTCTTTATTATATTAGTATAGACGAATGTTTTTAGTAAATTCTTAACGAGTTACATCGATGTATTTTCTTATTTAACTTGCTTCGCAATTTGCATATTACTGCAAAGGCAATAAAATTATATTCGAAAAAAACGGGTAATGACTATAAAGTATTTTTAACTAATCAAGTTTTGGATTCCTCGTTTTATTATTGTAAAAACATATTTGTTGGAATTTAAAGTTTAGTTCGAATACCTATTATTTAATCATATTATTATGTATTTGCATATATACTCAATTGAGTCAAAACATATTAGGTTTGTATGTAACTTCGATGTTTATGAAATGTTACAGAATCAAATCGTATCGATATTGGCTCATCAGTTTCCGATGTCGTCGGTCACAGACAGAGTGACGCGCGTTACATAATTATGCAAAAAGTGGTTTCCAAACATGATTTAAATTCCAGTTCATTAATCCATCTAAAAATGTGATATTTTTCTGATCATTCACACGCACAAAGGGTTAGGCGTGAAAAAGTAAACAGTATATTTTTACCCAATTAAACATCCATTGAACTTTGTATAAATCGTGTATTTCTGTAACCTATCTATCCCTGAATTTGCGCTAAGGGATTGAAGTTAGAGATAAGCTTCATATGTATATACAGGGTTACTTGTAATTCGACGTATATCCAGAAGGAGGTGATAGATGGGCCCAAGAGCAACAAATTAAGCCACTCTTACCTCTGAGCAAAGTTCAGTGGTTTCCGAGATAGTCAATAATACCTTTATTGACTACCTCGCTGGCGCAATGGTTACCATGCCGGACTGCCGAACCGATGGTACCGGGCTCGATTCCCTGTACGGTCAACATTTGCATGATGAGCATGTTTGTTGGCTGTGGTCTGGGTGTTATAATATGTATCTATTTATAAAAATATATACGTAATTATATTAACTTTATCAGTTGTGTTAGCATCCATAATACAAGCTAATTAATAGCTTACCATGAGGCTTACCAACCGTGTGTG
This sequence comes from Heliothis virescens, assembly GCA_002382865.2. Taxonomy (NCBI): domain Eukaryota; kingdom Metazoa; phylum Arthropoda; class Insecta; order Lepidoptera; family Noctuidae; genus Heliothis; species Heliothis virescens. Next base: position 15,223,314 of record NWSH02000505.1, read on the forward strand.
AAAAATTATTATTATTAAGTAAAATTTAAATCTGTAACCGTAAAACAATCGATAGATCGTATATAGAAATCCACAAGCAATTATACTATCATATGTGGGTGGCAGATGGTATTAACAGCATGCATGAAATTGAATAATATTTTGTCGTTGAATTTATTGGCTAAACAACTAAATAATTATGCATATTGGATTCAAAATGAATAACATTTGCAAATGACGCAAATTGATGTTACAATGTTACGTTTAATGTGGCTTATGATCGTTATAATATATCTATTTTAATAGTAATCAGAATTTATTAAGTAAAGAACTAGTTACTATCCGTGAATTCGCCTGCGTTTCATGACTTTACCCTTGGTGTTCTCGAAAAACAAAGATATTTTTATTCCACTCTTCGTGCCCAGATGAAATACCTACCATTAGCCTTCCTTTATAAATGGGCTATCTAACACTGAAATCAGTTAACTAGTTCCTCAGATAAGCGGCAAACAAACTTCAGGTTTATGACATTTGTATAGAGACTAGAGGTTTCTAGTACCTTGCAGCTTAACATTAGTTAAACAAATTAAAATTAAACTACTGAGGTGTAGAAAGTTGAAATTTAGTTTCTTAGGGACTGTAAGCAAAGATACCCAGAAATCCCTACGAAAACGGGATTTAAAGTATTGCGCGGGCAAAGCCGCTGGCTTAAGCTAGTTAAATATAAGATGTTCTACAAAAACACAATTTAAATAAGTAATTAAGACAATCATAAAACGATGACACCACTAGTCTGTCCGTTACACAATTATTTTTAATCAAAACCCGTATAAGTTGAACAAATACCTGGTGGGTATCAGCCACATTTCCATACGGGGCCACTCGGATTGCGATGTCACAGCAATTGTACGAATATTATATTTATTTTATGCTAATTCCAACATTTCAAACGCTGGCTTCATTATAAATTATACGTACACCGACGCAGATTTAGTATTATTTCTCCAAAATATGTTTATCTTTAACGCTGTTAGATTATCTTGGTTTATGTTCAATGTGCTCTATTTTGTTTGGTATTTTGTTACAGTCGTTTTAAAATGTTTTAATAGATTTGATGTTTTTAGCGCCATCTGTCGTTTTTTGATGACGTCTTGGGATTCTGGATGCAGTCTCATTCACTTTTGACATTTAATTAAACTACAGCTCTATCGATTGTATATTGAAAACAAAATATGATTCAAGATATCATTTTTTCGTTTTAAATAGGGACCCAAAATTATCTGAATTTGTACAAAAAATAATCCTAAGTATCGTCTTCAAACGTAGGCGTTATTCCTTATTCAAAACACCGAGCGAAGACAATGAGGCATACAGCCTCATCTGTCAAATCCGTTCAATGTTTTTAAAAGGTTTTTAAGATCGACCCGAGCCGACTTGTTATTGTTATTTATATTAAGTTAAGAATTGCCGGGCCCTTCGCACTTGGCGTTTGAAAAAATTATAACGATCTGTAAGACACATTTGTTTTAAGTCCTATGACGTCAGTATAAAGTGCATTTTCCTTTGTTCCTGTAAGCACGGGTCAGTAATGGCGAAGGGTATGGAATGCAACGGATTGCGTTCGGCATTAGGTACTTATTTTTTGTCGGTGTGTGAAAGAGACCGATGTATTTGAGGATCTTTCGCGAAGTGCACTAATGGGGATTATATGGGATTGCTTGCACCATCACGTCATTTCTTACGCTACATTAGGTGCGACTCTTTTATTTTTTACTTCGTCCATATTGATCACAAGTATTAACCTTATGGAATAGTAGAGGCATTGTGTAGCGGTCCGTGAAAGTTAACAATTAAGTTTACGACGCAATTTCGCAAATTTACTAGAATCGATTGTGGGTCAATTTGTGGTCATTTGTTTAGCATTTCCAATTGTAACGGATTTAAAATGGATATTTCTTAATTGTGATCTTCTCTGTTTGTTTTGTTAGGACTTGATTGCTACATGTCTTGATTTCAATCAACTGGAACATCATAATGAAGCAGTTGTCTTCAAAATTCAAATTGAAGTCGTTCTAGAAGGCCGCGAATTTCACTGGGTGGTACAAAAAGCCAACTAACCCAATGTGAGGCACTCGATATAGCACATTGGGTCACATTGGGTACCGGGCGTCCTTCGCGCTGCAAGCCTGAATAACTTATGATGCACCGCCGACATAACCCACTGTTGCTAATTTTTAGGGATACCAAATTAGAAATATGATCGTGGTTTCTTTTTGTGGGAGTGGGAATATTTTGTGGAGTGTTTCAAATACTTTCAGAGGTTTAATTGAAGTTGGTTTCTGTTGGTTTTTTATTTTGAAGATAAGCTTTCAGTCTTCGGGAACAAACTTACTACTTCAGCAAGAAGATATTTTACCAATTTGCTTGCTGAATTATTTATTGTAATCTCAGTATATTTTAGCTTCTGAAAGCGGTTTCATTCGCTTTGCGAGGGAACTACTTCCTGTACACAGATAAAGGTATCTAGTGTTCTATCAGTTGTTCTGATAAATATGCTATATTACTCCCAAGTTTCATCAATATCCGTCTAGTAGTTTTTGCGTGAAAGAGTAACAATCGTACATACATCCTCACAAACATTTGCGTTTAAAATATTAGTAGCAGGAGTCTCATTAAAAGAGTGCCTAATATACCCCACTATCTCCCATAAACCTACCAACAAAAATGCACAATACAGCTACCATATTTTTATAACAACCAAACCTCTATACCTACGTAGAAGTTTTTATGCGTTTTTATCGTCCCTTGCACCTCGTACCTTTAGAAGGCTGTAAACATTTAATAGGGTAGGTTTACGATGTAAGGGTGGAGGGGGGGGGACACAAATTGTTTTAGAAGGAGGATTTATTTCGTGATTGTGGGATTGCAGTGTTTTAGAAATTGAAGGTTTTTTTTTGTACTGACGGATTCTTAGATTGTATTGAAAAAAAAATTGTAGGGTTGATGAGTAGGTAAATGTTTTTTTATTAGTGAAAAGCGTTTCTAATTTAAAGGTTTTTGTACTTCACGTTAAAACTTTTTAATTTTCGAAATATTTCTTCTTGCTAGACTACGTATCTGACATTTAAGATTCAATATTTATTTTTATTATACGATCTCAATAGTTTATAAATCTTCACCTGTATGATTTACTACCGTGTAAAGCATATATCACAATAAATATGACCCGTAGTCAATTTCAATAATTACACCACCAAAAGTTCAAATATTCATCAAGCAAAAACCATATAATTTAAAAATTCGATAAACAAACGCTTACCGGTTCCAAACCTATTGATAAAATAATAACTAAGTATTAATTACATACATACAAACGTGTGTACGTCTGTGTATTAATATAGCACTTACAAAAACTTGGACCAGTCTAAAACCGCCAATTACTATCGACCTCTAAACTAACAGTCAGAATAATCGTTTTGTACGTAGATTTATTATGTGCTGTACAATTATAGATATAGGAAATCGAACTGATCTACTCTTTATCACCAGCTCTTTAAGACCCATGTTCAGCGATAACATAATCGTCAGTTTTCTTTAAACAACTGATTACTGTAAATTATCACGTTCCATTTTTGAAAGTAAACAGTTGTTATATAAAAGCCGTACGTGTATTGTTGTGGGTGAACTTAGTCCTAAGAAGCTATATCCTGAATATTTACTTAATTCTCTTATAAACATCGATACTGGAGAGCTTTGCCTTGTAGAGTCCTGAAATCATTCTGTAACTTAGACATTTAAACCCATATTTCTTTAGTAAAATTCCCGTGATTCGTCTTATAAAGCTTATTGTTCTGCGAAACAAACTCTCGCACGCCAGCTCGCGAACATATTTTTACGGTGTTCCAGGCTTCCAGATATCGGGATATAAATACTTACTGTTATTGTGTAACATACTTTCATTACATTTGTACTATGAGTAGCATTCCTGTATTATTTACAACAAACCGATTCTAATTCTAATTAACTTATATTCAACGTATATACAAACGACAGCTGATAACTCCTTCAATTCCAAAATCAAGTCCGAAATAACTTATAACTTTGTACGGTGCGCAAAAAATGATTTATACGTCAAGGCGCTAACACCTGCCCTGCTATCTGTACTTTGGCATGTGCGAACTTAATTTCGGCTATTAAGTTGCTTTTAAGTACCAATAAATTGGCCGAAAGAAGCCTTGTATGTTATTACTTGATGGTGATAATATCTTAGTAAGGAACTCTGATTTTTGAGCTCGGTAATCATATCTCGATTACTGCTTAGAAGGTTTCAAAATTCGTTTGGATTTTGTTTATGTGATTAGTGGCGCCATCTGTGATGTTTAGAATGAAGTTTAGGATTGTTGTGACAATTTTCAGCGTCTATGTAGGACACTTTTAATTTGAATATACATAATGTTTATGGTTATCATTGTCTATTAGGTATATCTGATGAGATTTGAGATTTATGAGCACTTATTCTCAAAAGATTATCAATAACACCATTTATTCAACACTGGGTACATAATGTATCTTTTTTAGGTAACTAAATAACACGATGGAGCAAACACAACAGAAAAACAAAAGACACCCGAAAAATAATCTTTTTACAAACTAATTACTGCAACAAACGGGAATTTAAATTACACTGTCGTTCGTTTTCAGTAGTTTCAGCGTTTGAGTGAAAGGGCGGAAGCGCTCGCGAACTGGGTCAGCCTGACTGTCAGTGCTACCCCATACCCATCCCCGCTCACACTTGTCACTCCAACCACCCCCCATTTTAGGGTTAATAGTGAAAAATTGAGTGCAGCACGGAGAAGGTTATTTAGTTTCCGCTTTCGTTAATTTTCGTTGTTTTGATGTCGCTGCCATTTTGTTTTGGTTGAGAGTTATGGAATTGTTTTTTGTTTATTTGATGTAAATTGAGGAAAATTATGCTTTTTATAGGCTGTGGGAAATAGTGATTTATTTTCTTGGAATAATTATTTTTATTATTTTCGTATAATTGATTTGAATAATTCATTGTACCTTTAAAACATCTTTGTAAAAGTAGGTACTAACGAAAACCTTTTACGTATACTTGGGATCTTCGTAGGTAATAATATTGAAGCAAGATTAAATCTAATCAAATACCTACCTATCTGTAATGACTTCATTTTAATAAAACTGTAGATAAAAGCTCAAAATAAAATATACAATGCGTCATTAGACGAAAACAAAACACAAGTCATCGTTTACATAATTAAGTAAATCTAGAATGTTCTAAATATCATCGAAGATTGCACAACCAAAGATCTTAATGTTCGTGAATCATCGGCAATGATCGGTAAAACCGAGCAATTGATTTGCATACATTGCTCATTATCCGAAAACATGGAACCGTGTGAAATAGTTTGGTATCTTTAGTAACGTGCAACGCCCACACTTTTACCTCAAAATTATATCGATGTCAATGGTTTTATGGACATTTTTATTTCTTTCGCTTCTATTCTAAGTGTTGTTTTTTATGGCTGTTTCTATGATTTATTGTTTTTTCTGAGTAACAATATCGATGGTTCAATAACATGCATATTGTGAAGCACTTCTTAGGACTTGTGTCATAAGCCTAACTAGCCTTTAAAATTACAATTGCCATCTGTGTTTCTAGTCAATGTTTATGTCTTCAAAAGTCCTTCTTCAACTTATTTATGAACGTAGTTTCAAATATAGGAAATCCCATAATGTTTTGGTATTATTATGGTTTAGAATAGGTACCATTAATTCGGCAAGGCATACGTTCAGACGGCGTTGGCATCAACACCTGTCGCTGCGAGCTCCGTTTGTCTGGCTTTGACTTTTGGCAAGTGCTTAGTGATGGGAAGATGGGCATCATCGATTTAATATCGATACGAGTTTAGATCAAGTAGGACCAAGGTCACCGATAACATAAACGTGAGTTTTCTTAATACAATGGTTTACTATGAATTGTCGCGGTCAATTATTATCAAAGTAAACAGTTGGTTTAGAAAAAACGGACGTTTATTTTGTCATTGCAAAAGGGCCTTAGTGAGCTACAATCAACTAATTCCATCTTAATGAAAGTAGAACTTACTGAAATCTGATAATATCACCTCTATTTTGACGTTTCGTTGTATAATTTTACCTGGTTATTTAGCCATATGATGCTTACAAATCAGGAAGCGACATCCACCGTTTGTTCAATTAAAACGTAGTAGTCAGACTTAATGGTCAAGTCACGACTTCAGGTCGGCTTTATCAATTACTAAAACCAAAAATTCGTCATAAAACCAACGTATGTGATGTTTTGAGAATGACCGTTGACCTTGTTTTATGTCTCACTGGGTACTTTGTCATAGATTTGTATCTAAATTAAAATTGATCTGCGAAATTCTCGCAGTCTTGGTAATCACAGTTCGCGTGCAAACGGTAATAAGCCAGCAATGTTCTTGTTATTAGTACGAATTGAAATAAATGAAAGAAATCTGAACTCATTTTCAAAGTTCAATACCAAATTGCACTCTTGAAGTTGATTACTTAGTTATCTAATTCTTAATTAATTTTATCGATATTGTGCCGCATCCCTATTCTCCCATAATGGTCATTTCGGTAATGGCGTGTCGGAGCCCGCGGGACCGCCGGGAGGGGGCCGCGCGCTGCCCTTGCGCAGCCGTGCCCTTGCGCAGGTCACCTTGCGCAGGTACGCGCATGCGCCTATTGCGCGCAACAAACCTTTTACTAACAGACAACCCAATTTTAAACCCAATCAACATGGTAATAAAGTTCAATGTTGAATGGCAGTAGTCTAACTTAGGGCTGGACATACGGTTCCGGTATCGTACGGTTATTGATTCCGAAGATTATATCTAGACAAGTATCAGATTTCTTTTTTCGTATATCGATTTTCGTTTGATTTATTGATTGAAATTCAATTCTCGCTTTGGTTATACTTACAAATGAAAGTTACTTAAGTTTCGTTGAGTTACGAATCCTAGGCTACGGTGTGTAGGTGCTTCTAATTCCTCCAACAATAGGAAACTGTATCTTATAGAAATATACAATTCATACATCATATTATGATATTTTCTTTTCGTAGCCTTCTCACATGACATGCTTCAAGAATCTTAAAAGAATCACAGTCCTCAGTTCTTAGTCTTATCCCATTATATATTTCCAACAAGTGTGAACGAGCCTTATTCTAACGAGTTCCGATTTCGGTTTTTTAAGCCAATTGCATTTTATAGGCGAGCGTGACAGGATAATTTAGGAAAGAGTGGGTTTATCTTTTTTGTTCATTGCCTTGCGCATGCGATTCTCAAGTGTCTGCCATTGTTTTTGCAGTTTTTTGCGAACCATTGTACTACGATATGTTTAATAGGTATTGAAGTAATAAATATTAACGTTTAGCATTCGTTTCTGGTATAATTACGCGCGGTTTTTTATCCCAACGAAGATCGACGTGCAGCCATTTTGTTTATAGTCTATGTGTCGGGTTTTTTGACGCCAGGATAAAACCTTGTAATCATATTTTGTTATACTTGTAATTTGCACACGTGTTGCCAGTAAAAAATTGACGATCGCTAATAAATATTGCAATTACATTTTATTATACGAATTAATTTATCACTCGGTGTTGTCAATAAAAAATGCAGCGTCACATTGAAATGGCGGCAAAGATTCCATTACAGAGTTGCCACAGATAAAATTTGAACCAAAAAGTTTGATTCCGACCTATGCGTTGTTTGGATGTCTTCCGAATATTTCTCACGAATAAGGCTGTCTTATAATAAGACAGGGAATAAAAAGGCTTTCAGTACTGGGAACCGAATGATGACGTGTTTGGGTGGATTTTTCCTCCTGTCTGTAATTTCTAAAGCTTTCTTCTTAGAAATAATGTGAGTAATGGCATTAGTCATACATTAAAGTACAAGGTCTTACAAGAACCTACCTACGATGTAATATAAGTAAGCAACTGGTTAGTGGTTAAGTAATGGTAAGCCTAAGGTCTTCATGTCTGGTGTGCTCGGGTATCTAATTAGAATGGATATGGAACATTTTTTAAGATCACATACGTTCTACTACCTACTAGATAAGTGCTCGAAAATTGGTTGAATGTCTAACTGGAAGTTATAACCATATTCCACTTAACTATAAGTTAACATAAACAGTGATGAAACATATTATTTTCCTATTTCAATGTTTGAATGAACCCTGTGAAATTTTTCCAAAAATTGTTTTATTTGATTATTTAATTTGTTATTTATTATTTGTTACAAAAACAATTGGGCAATTAAAGCAGGATATTTATTGTTTCTTTCACAGGAATCATCGCCAACATTGACGCTTTTTTCGTCAAAGGTAAGTATTTCAAAAATCGAACATTGACATCACTCATTGTCATTGCTTGACCGGAAACAAATAATATCCTGCGTTTTTTAAATTTCGATTTTTTTTCGTTGTGTTTTATTTTTCGTAATTTCTGTGTACTTTTTTTGTTTGTGTATTATTATTGGGGTGGGTTGTGTTGCATGGTCGTAGACGCCATTCATTTCCATTATCGCTGTGTATGCTAATTTGGTGTATTTAAATGTATTGGTGTTAGATGTAATTTAGGTAATAATGTATATTATAATGTGTATAGTTTATATTAAAGACAAATCCGAGTATTTAACAGAGTACAGTCAGCAACGAATGTTGATTTGCATTTTATCAATCATGAAAATGTTGAATTTATTTTCAGCTTTTTGGGTTACTTGCTGTTTATTTGCTAGCTTTGTTAATTGCATTATCAACATTTGTTGCTGAATAAAATATACTCTCCCGGTTTCGGTTGATAATATCACAAATAGAAAGGTAGTTGTAGTTATTTAAGAAGTATTTTATAACATAGGTATTTACTAAGTGTCCTGACTAATTAGGCTATATTTTCAATTATACTTACAAAAAACGGTATCTTAATAAAAACGCGATTTTTTTTTTACAAAAATCATCGCTTTAGTCTAAAGAACTAACAGTAAAATGCGTCCGATCTAAAAATAAAGCTTTTACTAGAAAACGCGTAAATCACGTGTTTTATTTGTTACATAAATTAATTAGGCAGTATGTGTACCGTTTTCACGCAGTTTTGGTTCAATAAAAAAAGTTAATAAACGTGGAATTTATGGCCTATAAGCTCTTAGATAAAATGTCATATACTTTGGTTTGATAGAAAAGAATATATTGATTAGAAGGGTCTATCTATAGTAGCGAATTATTAATTAATCCTACCAATATTATAAATGCTGAAGTTTGTGAGAGTTTGTGAGAGTAAAAACTACGTGACGGATTTGGATGAAACTTGGCAGTAATATAGCTTATGTATCAGAATAACATATAGGCTATTTTTTATACGAGTAGGGGAAGTAGTTCCGTAGATAAGCGGGTGAAACCGCTGGCAGAAGCTAGTGTAACATATTTATGTCTGATCAAGAATCAGATAAGCGGGTCATATTTAAAATGCTTAATAAGCCATTTTAATTAATATGTTTTTAATCTATGGGTTTTATATTTCTGTAAGGTACTTAATTATAGACTGTGGTTTTTATATAAAATAGGAAGCACTATTTTGTGGGTCAGGTTGAAAGTAACCTTTGTCGTTAACTAATTTCGGTTTAAGTCATTAAAGCATAACATGATAGACATCTACACTAACATTATAATGTTAAAGAGTTAGTTTCTTTCAAACACGCTAATCCCAGGAACTACTGGAACGGTTTGAAAAAATATTTCAGTGTTAGATAGCTCATTTATCGAGAATGGCGACGCGGGAGAAACTGCTGGTACTTAATAAAGTTGTGATCATAGATAATTATATACATAAATGCATTTCTTTATTTAGTTACCAATCAGCAATTAATCAACAACAATGGTTGCCAGTTAAAAAATGCCTACAACACTATGTTAACACACGAAGCACTGATTATTTCGCTAATATACAGTTTTCATATTAATTAACTAAATTGTTAAAAGCAGGCCACAGTTGTCCCACGAATGTTTGATATCTTCCAACGAGGCAATAAAATGAAACGATGTGATTTGCCGATAATATGTGAACAATATTATTGTGGCCTACTGCGCGATAGAAAGTATCTAATGTGTATATATTACGAATAAATACTGATATATTATATATTTTATAGTAAGATTTTAACGATAAAAAACCTATTTGTCAGTTACGTTTATTTATTATTTTAGTATGTAAAATTATCGTGATTTTTGCGTCGAATTAAATCAAAAATTAGTTTTCTTAAAAACGGTAACCTTATCTTAATGCATTGCAATGCCTTATCAGTGGAATAAAAATAATGAGATAAATGAAGATCGAAATACCGATCTTAGCTTATTGATAACTATAGCTTACTGGGTATAATAAATTGAACATGTTTTACTACTAAGTTATACGGTACAGTCGTAAACATGTCGAGGCTAATTTATTTTCAATAATGAGCAATAGAAACCTGTATTAAAAATTATAACGTTAATTAGTTATATTTTTCTATTCAAATTATTGTAGCGATAAAATGTAGTTTGTGGTAATTAAAAATTATGGCCATTTTTTTGTTGGTTTTAATTTCTAATTTAATTATTTTTGGAAGTATTTGTAACTCGTATTCGCTGCACTTGTTTGCAAGTGGTTTTTAGTTGGCGAGATATTTCAATTCAACGAGAATTTAGAAACAGTTTAGTATTTATTTAGTTATTTATTTAGTAATCAAGTTTTTTCCTCGATTAATCGAGGAAAAAAACTTTGATTATAAATAGGTATTTATCTTTATTTATAAACTTATCTTTATAAATTATTAAATTATTTTTATCTTTATAAACTTTAGAAATCATAGAATATCTTGCTTAGTGAGTTGTTTGCACCTTTCTACTGCTACAACTGTTCTGTAATCTAGCAAGGTATAGATTAAGTAGTAGTGATAGAAGAGACAGCAGGTTAACGTATACGAATCTGTCAAATTTTACCAATCAAATATTAACCTACCGCCATTGCGATAAGGTTGAAAATCTATTGCACAAATTTGACAGATTGTGGTAACTTGATGTGCTGTCGTCGGTACCAAAAATGTCACTGGTTTAAACCATGGTGTTCCCAACATTAATGACCCATTTTCCCCACGTTTTTAATACTCTTACGCAAGCTATACATAAACAGATCGTAAAGCTCATGTTTTTTATCCCTGGACATAGGACATAATAATAATAAATTAAACCTAATGCAATAACTATAAATTTCTTGATCACGTAAACGGATTTTAATTTTAAAAGCTTTTTACTATTTGTTATACATGATAATCAACATCTTAGAATCTCACAAATATTTTAGATCGAGACTTTGCTTATCTCAGTTACAGAGAAAGAGTTAAATAAAAAACATCCTATGAACTTATATTCATACCCAATCTGTAAATCATAGATCATTAACTGCGGAATTCAATATACTATCTATCTCTGATTTGCTTCCTAGAGATAGATTTTTGACATTAGCCCCATACAAAAGTAATGTCATATTTCTATCTCTAGTAAGCAAATCCAGAGATAGATAGATTAGGTATTGAGAACTGCCGTAATTCTACCATGATCTCAGTACAGATAGATAATGATATTCTTGATCGCATTTATACATTTATATTATTTGGTACCATTTAAGAAAAATGGAAGAAACAATAAACTGGTGGGTCCCGGCTATCATTTGGACATCTTTGGCAGATGTTATGTATAATCAGAAGTCGCAAAGTATAGCAACCAGCCTTACCAATGGGTATCGATTTGGCTGTGGAGATCAGACAGGCAGTCGTTCCATGTTAAACACTGGTTCTCAGCTGCAAGTGGTTAGCCTGGAAGTCGACCCCAACATATTTGGGAAAGGTCTAGGCAGATAATGAGGATAAAAGAAAAATCATTGTAATGAACAATTCAACTCAAAGTACATAAAAAGTTTTAGCCCTAGTTCAGATATGTGGGAACCGCGCCTTTTTTCTGTCGGTAACTGCGCGGTTATGTCTGAACGATTACTTAATAACTCATACAAAGAAGACCCACGCGATTTCAGAATCTCATGGAAATCTCGCGGTTCCTGCCGTGTCTGAACGAGCCCTTAAGCTGCTAAAACAAATGATACACGTAATTATATCATCAACATTTAAAATATCCTTCATCAAATGATGGCCTCCTAGCCGATTATCGGCCACGGCGGCTGTTCTCATATAAGGAGATCAGCCAGCTGCGCAGGACATATTATAGTGCACAAGCATTTGCGCTGACACAGGTGCACTCCCTATTCCCTCACTCTCATAACCCGATGGGACGGCAATCCGACACGACCGGCGATAGATCAGGCGCAGGACCGACATTAACGTGCTCTCCGATGCAAATAGTCATCATCCTTTAACAAAATTCTAGTAACACCCAAATATAAATGTGCTAAAGTTCGACCACTCATTGCACAGTAATTTCCTGTATTTAAAAGTAACAGAATGATTCGGTTATTAAGACATATGTACAGTCATCGTAAGCTTAGTAACTACGTGTGAAAATAATATAGAATGTGAATAATACGAGTTTGAAGAAAGGATCTTAAATTACAGGTTCAAAAGGATCTTAAATGACTAACGGTAGTTAGGTACCAGATAAAGTTCTAAATAGTTATATGACGGATAGTGCCATAGAAATGTCTTTAATTTATTTTTATTTATTTATTCCTTTAATTCAGGCAACTGAGGCCCATACATAATACAATAAACAGAATACAACTTAAAAATATAAATATACTAATACATACAATAGTAAATTTTGATGACTTTTCTATGGCATGATCTGTCAGATATCTAGAACTCTATCTGGAACCTGCGAAACCAGCCATTAGACTGGGATTTTTCAGAAACGTCAAGTAGTAAAAGTATTTTGGTGTCTATATTGTAAGTCTGTACTTATAATTTGCAAAGATTCAAATAGCTATACAAACTTTAATACATACTTACATGACCTAAAAATCACCATCTTTAGTACTTTTCAATTCAGCAAAACAGCTTTCAGCCTTTTACTAACCAATAGAAGAACCATCAAATGAGTAAGTCATATAATATTCTGATTAAACTCTCAAGTTACGCATAGATCTCACTTAAAGTATAGTTACGCATATAACCCTGACAATTGAAAAAAACCAACTACGATTAATCAACGGAATTGTTATTAGCACTTCTAAATTCCGAAACTAAAAAACCCAAATGTCTAAAAGTTCCCAGACGCGACCTTTGCCGTAATCGCAATTATATCTCAAACAATTAGTCATCTTAGATTTCTCTTGAACAATGTTTCATTGCGTCCGGATGAAGTTACTCATCGCAATTGGCGTGCTTAGGACGTGAGTAATAGCTACGATGAGGAGCAAATGGAGTGCTTATTGATACTTGATAATCTTGGACTTGATGCGGGGGCTGTTACTTTGGAGTCAAGTTTAGGAATAGGTATAAAGATTCGCCAATTGACATAAGAGATATTTTATTTGAAACTAGCTTCTGCCCGCGACTTCGTACGCGGATCCTGTTTTTTTATATATAAACCTTCCCTCGATCTGTACAAACATTTTAAGACCAAAATAAGCCCGATCGGTCCAGCGGTTCTTGAGTTATGCGCTTACCAACACATTTAGCGATTCATTTTTATATATAAAGATTGTTGTTATACGTTTACTGTCTAGCTACTTTTACTGTGTTATCTTATAGTTATTCTCTCAGGTTCACCTGGATTTCGGCGGAACTGCCAGTGGGAAGGCAATTAGCCTTTTGATATCAAACACAAACAGAATTCCCTTCTAACTTCTTCTAATTTCTACTTACATTTCGGGTCAGTTATTAAACATAGCGCAAGCTTTGTCATTAAACGTAGAAGATAATTTCTTTAACATCAGCAGCTTTGATCCTGCGAGCTCCATTCTACCATCCTCCGTGGTACTCCACAGTTCCTTGCCATTAGTACATCTCATTGCGCTTGTCAATAGAGGTGCGAAGGTGAAATTATTTGCGCGTAAGTAATGTTGTGGGTGTCATGACGTCATGTTAGCTTTAGTAACATCAGTATTGTCCTGGTTCTTAAGTTGGCACTTCATGTCGAGGTTTATTTTGAGCTGACAAGTGAAAGTATTATGTCAATTTGAAAACAAACTACTGATCTAATAGGAACACTAAGCAAACAAAGCTCATTACGATATGTAATACCTAGTAAGTCAAATAGTGTAATGGTTGGATCTTTTGTAAATCTTGATGTTCAAAAAGCTAATTTTAAATAAATGATTTTGAATTAGAGTGTACGAGTATGAGTTTGTCGTGTCAGTCTTTTCGTCCTTATCCTTTCATACAAGTGAAAAAATCCTACTCTATGTAGGGGTGTACATTTTTTGTCCCAATAAAACAAATCAAATTGAAACAATAATACGAGCATGAAACTAAAACTGCTGAACATGAGTCAGTTCAGCGCGGTGCGCGTGCGACGTTGTTTTCTTACGCGCCCGCGCCGCTCCGGATGCGAGCGTGCCGGCACCATAGGTTTGGGAATGGTTAGATTGGGAGATTGCTAGTACTTATGTGTTTACTAGATTCTGCTCGTGGTTTCAGCTGTATCCTGTGATAAGTACTTCTCGTAACAGGATAAAATGTAGCTTTTATTATGTCATTGTGGTGTTATCACCGACAAGTAAAAATCCGTTCAGACGTTAAAGCGAAGAACCAACCGACCAAGAAAGTTTCACATTAAGCCCTAGTTCAGACATGCGGGAACCGCGCGTTTTTACTGGCGGTAACCGCGGTTATGTCTGAGAGATTACTTAATAACTCATACAAATAAGACCCGCGCGATTTCAGAATCACATGGAAATCGCTCGGTTCCCGCCGCGTCTGAACGAACCCCTATAATGTTAGTAGGATTCCAATTGATAGCGAGATTTTTCAGGGCTACGAGAATTTTTTGAAACTGTGCAATGGTGACTAATCAGTTTGAGGCTGCGATTCTGTATCTAAATTATGTTATTCTAATAGCTAGACTACATTTTGATAAGCATATAATAACATGATACTGGTTGAGTGCGCTTTCTCTCAGTTTCGACTATTGACAAAATCTCCTTACACAAATTAAACTCTTAAATGTTCTTGCTTTTTCCATAAAAATTCACCCATTCTAAGTCCTTCCTAACTCTACGCCTAAGAAAAGTCACATCACATCGAGATATCCAGTAAAGTACAAGTGAAGTGTCTCTGCTACTAGAAATAGCTGCTACTACGGAGGGGCGAGGGGGGAGGCTGATGTACTTGCGGGACGGGGGGGGAGCATATATGTTTCCGTCGCTGG
Source organism: Heliothis virescens (assembly GCA_002382865.2). NCBI lineage: Eukaryota > Metazoa > Arthropoda > Insecta > Lepidoptera > Noctuidae > Heliothis > Heliothis virescens. Next base: position 15,238,710 of record NWSH02000505.1, read on the forward strand.
TAGCACGTGGCGATTGCGTTGATTTTTTTTCCTCTTTATTTTATTTTGTTTTATTTTAAATATGGAAGGTATGAGTAATTTTTGAAGAGCTATTAGTATGTATGTCCTTTTTGTTGTGCTACGTGGTCTAATACATGTAGCAGTGAGTTGGTTTTCTTAGAATTTTGAATTTATAGAGGTTAATTTGGCGGTATTAAAAATTTTATAGACTAAACAACCATAAATATTTATAATACTTATTCAGTTTTCTGTAATTTTATCTGTATAGGTTAGTTATTGTAGAAACGAAAACTCCAAAGTGAAATCGTTTTTTTTTATCACTTACTGACCACAAGAGGGAGAAAAGGCCTCTTAAGAATAGTAAATCAATTTTATTGCACATTTAAATTGAGGAAAAGTATTATTCATTTTTACGACCCGGTAAACCTTATCAATCTCTTTATTTTCCAATATTGGAAAATCCTTTCTTTTCCTAGTAAAAGAAACGTTATTATCTTTGGCGATTCTAATAACTATGTTAAGTAAGGTTATTGGTATATCCTTGGTAATTGAATATAAGGAGGTAATTTGTAAGTAATCAATGTCTGTTCATGCAAGGCCCCATGCAAATGTCAATCATTTCCAAGTAAGTAATAGATAGAAGTGGGCAATTCTTGTACCATTCAATGAGCTTAAAACTTCATTTCGATATATGTTTGACGTACGGTGATTAGGTACTTAGATACCATCTGTTAAACTTGGTTCCCGCGTCCCAAGGGAACTACTTCCCGCATCCGGATAAAAAGTATGGTCTTTCTCAGGCTCTACACTAGCTATCTGCTCCTCGTTTAATTAGTTGTTTGACGAAAAAGCCAGACAGACCTACAAGTGGAGATAAAAAAAAATTTTTGTTAACAAAATGTAACTTTACATTGGCTTACATTGACATTGAGCCACAAACTAAGCACAGCTTGTATCTCGTGGCTCAGAGTGCAATATTTAGCTTAAAACTAGAAGTTACAAATATCTTTGGAGTGAAGTGAATACAATAATCAAAACTTATCTTTAGAATCATAATGAGTTAGGGGGCAGATTTATTTACATATATGTATTTACAATCACCTTATTCTATTACAAAAAAAAAAACTTATCCTAAGAACTATTAAAAAAGCGCATCAAAAAATTGATCCTCATCGCTGTCAACCGGTAGTGTACCCAATAGGCTGGCCGCATTGCCACGTTGAATGGCAATGCTTAGTCGCTGGGCGAAGTAAAGGCCAGCCTTTGGGTCACGAGAAGTGTCAACAAGGCGTTTGGAAATATCCTTAACAAGCAGAAGGGCGCTCGGACCCCACGGCCCGAGAGTATGAGTTAGTAATAAAGATAAGGTATTCGGGCTTATTCTAGATACTTTCGCAATTAAATGCAAAGTAAAGAATTTGATGTAATATCATTTCAAGACACAAAACAATCCTCAAAAACATCAGCCCCAAACTATAATCTAAAACCCGAATACTTACCTAACTTCACTCTTAAACCAACACACCATCAATACCCATACTCCTTGACCTCAGACGCAATCATCTAGACGAGTAACCTCACTCCATGTACCCGCAAGTAAACGAAGTACTTTGCATTGGAAACCCATGTAGAGATGTGCCGTTGCCGGCAATATTGCCGAAAGTGGGAATATTGGTAGCAATATTGCCGAAAGTGGGAATATTGGTAGCAATATTGCCGGGAGTGGAAATATTTGGGAATATTGCTTAATTATAAGTCAAATTAACTTCGAAAACTATGTACAATACTTAAAATTAGCATTTATACGTTATAATCTACATTACATCCAATAAAATATTGTTTTGGGTAAAATTGCCAATAATGCCAGCAATACTGCCGGTATTTTACCGGCAATATTGCCCATGTTGTCAACAACAATAATGAATGTAATAAATAACATATAAATATAAAGATAAGAATTGACTATCGTTGTGTATTGAATAAAAATCGGCCAAGTGCGAGTTGGTGGACTCGCGCATGAAGGGTTCCGTATCATTATCTATATAAAAATTAACGTATCTATTACCTACAAACTAGCCAAAATACAATAATTTTTCGGCATTTTTGTTTTTCATACAAATATATGTAATATAACACAGATTATAATTTCGCGTTTCACATGTTTATTGTTGTCTGTCTAATCTCCGGGCTGTATCCTCATAAACCGTGATAGCTAGAAAGCTGAAATCTTCACAAAATGATGTATTTTTGTTGCGCCGTTATAACAACAACTTAAGATAAAATACCGGCCGATAACAAAGCTCCAGTCGATATACGTAGCACATGTAAAAGCAACCCGGCCAGAGGTTAGCCCGGCGCTCTCGTCTTAGCGCGAACTAGTGGATAGGGTATCTCTCGTGGTCGCTCTCAGGTGTGACTGACAAGCAATGATAGTCGTGAGGCACACAGCTTAGCGCTCATTGTTAGCGCTAACACATGTGCTCGCCAAAGGTTAGCGAGAGGCGACGCAGCTGCTGCTTCTGCGAGCGAACGACATGCTATCACATAGTGATTGGATACATCTGTTTTATGCCATACGATACAATGCACTGGAGTAACAAGTTATATAAAATTTGCTAGCGCATGCGAGCTCATCCGCCACTGACGAACCCATAGTAGTCGGTCATCACTACTGTACCAAAAAACATATAGTCATGCTAAACTGCTTATATACAAATCCAATATTGATCGTATGTGTTAAACCAAATTGATTCGGATTGTTTAGATAATTAAATGAATTCTTGACCTCATCATCATAGCCTCAGTATTTTATTGAGATCTTTCGATCTCCTCGGTACTCTCTCAGAACATTGTACTCTTAGGAGTGAGATGGCTCAACACGGAATTTCAAGCACTATAGTGACTAGCAGTAGTACTTACCCTTATATTTGAATCAATGTGACACTTGACTTTGATGAGAGAAAACAGTGGGTTTTATCATCGACAGCCGTGCGCCGTCTACGTTTTTACTGACATCGAGCGCGGTTTAAGCTCGCGTCAGTCTCAATGAGCGAATATCCCACAAGAAGCTAGGTTGTGATGAAACAGCAAACTCACGTTTGGTCTGTCGTTTCATCGTTCGCTCCGATGCTCACTCGTGCAGCGATAGGACGCCTCTAAATACTCATGGTCTTTCCTTTCTATCTTATGGCTCCGCGAATCGGGAAGCCATCGTAAAATGCACGGTTCAAGTCTCTCGGATAATATCTACTCACGAGATGTTGACAGCTTATGTTAACAGTGATTGTTGCCTAACATGAAAGAGTTCGAGAGCTAATTGATGCACCACAATAGGATTGTGTGTTCTCTGAAAGTAGATTTCATCATTAATTAAGCGGTAACAAACACTCACCTACAGATATCGATATATACTCTCCGTATAAGTAGATGATATCTCTCACTGACTTTGTTTGTGGCTATAGTTCTCAGGTGTCTACTTGCTGTTCACGTAAAATATGCGTCAGTGTGTATGTTGATGATTCACTTCGTCCTATGATTTTAGAAATCAACTGAGAACTCTACTTCTACTGGTCACCCTCCGGACATAGTCGCGAGTATGCTGCAACAAGGGTTATGATGCCACGAGAGACCACGTGTGTGCGGAGCATAGAAGGGGTGTAATATTTATGGTCTCTACAAGACTCGTTGAACTTTGAATAATCGATTTGAGCTCTGACGTAGTTAAGTAAGCATGTATCTCGAACTATATTTTTTCCAATTCCTAGTATTTCCTTCTGTACTTTTTTCTCCATACTCCTTATCTCGAGTAGGGTGCTGACAGCTCATTCCTTATCTCTCGTTATGCGACTTCCGACCTCTGCGAAAAATGATTTTCTTTCATACGTGCCAGGGTTACTCGCATATGTCAAGCGCACGAGGTCGAAACCCTGCTCCGTCGTCATGGTTTCTACGTGCCGCGCAGAGCTGGTAGATGCGTGTGAGCGAGGCAGCTATATAGCCGCTCCCTAGCGCTAGCTCGGGATAGGCCCGCAGGGGGTCGCTATTCCCCATCACTGCCGACCTGCTACCAACTCGACCCGCGCTCGCGAGACCTTGCTCTCGCCGTGCAGGAAGAACGCGAACGAAAAACGGCATGGTGCCCATGGGACTGGAGCTTCTTAGACTCACAACCTGACAAGGGGTACATTATCATCTTTGCTATACGACAGGACCGAGTTCTGCTATAAGACTTCTCCAGTGATTTTTGGTGGTAGTATAGGACGAAACATAGTGGGGCCGAAGCCAACACGCTGGCACAGGGCCGTCTTATGCGTGCTCGTTAATGAAAAAGATTAAATAACAGACACTCTCAAACCGAAACGAATTATACACAGTGGTAAATATCTCTCAACTATTATTCGTCTAGTGCTCTACTCATAAGGACTCAAATACTCCTTCGAGGTTCATGAATCGCTCTTCTATATGAAATTACAACGCTAAACACATATATTGCGATAAATATCCGATGGAACTTTGCGGCTGTGTTAAACCTTTTCTTACTAGGTGTATAGTGATAGTGAACAGAGATTGTCGCCTCGATGATAGTAGATTTCTATATATAACTAAGTGCATTATGACGCGGAAATACACTAAATGGGGACTACGGGACTACCTGGCCAAGAATGTATCGTGCAGTTAAACTATTCCATCGTTATACATACTGTATGCGATTAACAAGAGTGCAGCTCTACTGTGTGGCGTCTAACGCCTAAGTACTACAAAGCATTAGAAATCAAACATAGATGGCCCCCAGTGGGAACAAAAAGAAGGTCCAACTAAGAGAGCATGACTCAAATATCTGATTGTGTCTTCTCTTTGCTTACTGTGCGGAGTTCTGCTGCACAGCCGGCTCAGCTGCTTCAATGTCACTCCGAGCTAAGTCGTTGCAATGAAACACATACCTCCAACTTATAATAGTGTAGGTCGATGCTCGACCCAAGTACTACTCGTCTGACGACGGGAGCTTCTAATGGCAACTCATAATAGTGCGCGATCACTCTGCACAATCCCAACTTGACCTATATTGCACTCATACGTGCGTAGCCCTATGGATCATAGTACACTTACTCTCGAGCGTCTCTCTCTCTACGTCCACTTTACTCTACACTCTTTCTACATCTACACATCCTATCGTTAATCTCATGGTACAATTACGTTTTTATACTTATCCTACTATCACTACATACCTCCTTCACTCAACTATACCATCATCTCTCTATCTTATGTTTAGTTATCATATCTTGGCAATCCTTGAATAATCTGTGTGTTTATTCAAGTCAGGTCCCTCTATTTGATCATATATATAAATAGAATCTATAGGCTTAAGACAAAACTATATCATTAAAAAGAATATAGTATAGTGGTATGAGATTCTCTCTCTGTACATTTCTTATGTGTGTCCTTCTTCGTCACTCTCCGCATCTAGCCTCTAGTTTGTGTGCGAGAATGGGAGCGAGGCTGTCCCGGCAATCATCATGATGAATAGCGCTCGGTAGAGTCTTCGTATAAGGAGAGTGTGAGGAGCGATGCTTATGCACGGGGTAATATCTGCATTCTTGACAGTGCACTGTCTACGTATGATGGCGATTGAGATTCGCACGCGTCTGCGCTAGCACATATACGAAACCTTAGGTATCAGATATTGTTGTTGTGTTATGAAATTCAGAACATCTCTTAGATGTTCCTTAATTGTGGTTGGTTGTAGAGACTAATAAAGCGTTTGATTGTGAGTATTTAGCGTTATAATATTTTATTTTGCTTCATAAATCTTAATTACAGTGCACTCTCGGAGTAGAAGTTACTTATATCCTCTCTCTCAGCGTACCGTCATATCACAGCAAGTCGCGTACCATAATCTTTCTTGCAGCCACAGGGACCACACGAAGGGCTGGTCGCAACCTATGTGTATCGCGAGGTACTATTAGCGTGTAACAGCTTATCTCTAGTATTGCCTTACAATATAGAAATATTTCTGTGCTTAGAAGGCTAGTACTCTTAAAACTATTTTGAAGCGAGAGATTATCTAGAAGTGTGTGTAGATAGGACACGAGTGTATAATTACATAACTCATTAGTGTATGAGTCAAGGTTGATACTCTAATCCAGCTGAAACTAGTCGCTTATCAGGCCGCGCCGCCTCTGTGATACATGACTCAGATGCGCAGTTCTCAGATCCGCACACAGGCGACAGACAAGGAGATATTCATCAGCGAGGGACTGCGGCTCCGAGCTTATCTAGGTCGGGCATGTACAGATCAAGGAGTCTACAATGCGACCGTGCATAGCTTTCCTACCTAATGGTTTTGATAGATAAGTGATCTTAAAGTCAGCTGAACCCGTGATTGGCGGCGACTTCTACCACTTCCTTTGAGCTTTGGAACTGTTTTATCTAACATCTTCATCCTTTCCCTCACGATTCCCTCACACTTGTTGAGCGGAATAAGATGGCAGTAGGAGTATGTTAAAAGACAATTTAAAGTCTGTAACTGTATACTTCTATAACACGATTTTGGGCTCTACCACAAAAATCTTTCATACACCAAAACTCAAACCAATTGAAAACGCACCTCGCTTTACTCGCGTCTATTCAAATCTCAACATAACTATATTTTCTCTCATGTCATCTTGTTTTCAAGTGCATTATAGACTCAGTAAAAATTTGGGGTATGGTATACCCATCTACTTGACTATGTTAAGAAAATTTTTGTTGAAGTCATATTGGTAGTCACATACTTGACTATATACGTTATACTACTCTCCAAAACCCTAGAACTTGACCGGACCACAGGTATGCTATATAACTATTGAAAAGTGGATATAGTAATACTACAACACAAGGACCAATCACAAAGTGCCGAGTTGCTATACCATCAGCAGACTTACACAATATGCAGTTCCATATCCTCATCATCACACTAATTAGTAAAAAGAGCTATATAGTCAATAACACATTGCGTATAGAACTCGGTCGTCTGACAGCACTCGAGCGAATAGACAAGCGTCTTACTAATTGTGCTCCTCTTTACACTCATCGTACTGCTCGCGTGTGTGTGTTTATTCTCCTAAGAGTTCATTATTTCTTATACGTTAGTATATTTTCATTAATACTAGCGTTTTTGTGATGTTGCTATTAGATGTGTACCTGCTCTAGCCTTCTCACGTTTCTGTTCTTCTCGTCTCACTAACGTTTTATCAGTAACTGTGTTAGCGTATATCGATACCTAATATTGCAAACGAGTCGAAGCTGCTACTCTCGAGTAGATCTACAGATAGATTCTAGTATAATTTCTCAAATCAATGGAAAGTGCATCTAATGAAGGAAAGCTACATCTCTTGCTCGGCTCTTTCATCCTGAGAGTCATATGCGTTCAATTTTCTCTCGCCGTGTCGTTCTGTCAATCTAGCATTTTTATGATCTGGGTAGATTTGCCGATATTCTAGTATGGAGCTGCAAAGAGCCTATTTAGATGTTAATTGAAGGAACATATATGATTCATTGTTGATGTTTCATTTGACCATTTACTCTCTGCAAAAATAAATGATGATATTCATACATATTTCTGTACATTCCTAACTTACATCCATTATCTGACTTGCTATAAAATACAAATATCAATATTCGGCGTCTTTTTCAGTTTACTCTTCGACAGTTCTCATACAATTAATCTGTGACCTTTCAAACATAATTATCATAAACATGCCACAATACACAATGTTATGATTATTGCGAAAGTTTATAAAATTATTTATATTGTTGTTATAAGTTTCTTTTTGGCAAGGCAGTACATACGTTCGGAATAATCTGTGAATAATGTTCCTCAGCTTCTTCTACTATTATTAGTAGTTAATAGTAGCATCAGCACTGTTTGTTCGAACTGATGAGACAGAGTCATGTACAGCGAATTCAGTACTGTTAGAGTAATATATGTAGGTCTCGATTTATACCCTAATGGTGATTCTGAGAACACTCGTTTCTAAATAGCACCTTAAAGGCCTCTAGTCCCGATAACCTATACCCGTGGCTATCAGATAGCAGTTGCGGAGGCAGTCATCTGGTATTATTATCTAATCCAAAATCCCTATCATTCAGCTTAATCGATATGGCAGATAGTGTACAGAAAAGAGAATAATTGAGGGGTAACATAAGCTGATACTCAATTTCTACATGCTAAATTCAAGCGAATAGGGTTAGACATAACACTCAATTATTTTGAAATTATGATTAAATTTCGGCAGGTAACATAATGTGTCATTTCTCTAAACGAGTGGTACGGAAACCCATCTCACGATGCTGTCATGTTCATTGGATTACGCACTACCGTGTTGTGTGTAATCGTATCCTAATAGATTATACATGATCGTGAGAGGACCAGCCGGACGCTCTGCCACCTCTCTCAACGTCTACTCGGAGCCTATGAATAGAGAGATACAGACACTCGTGATACTTTCGCTCGACTGCTGCAGACCAGAGAGGATGGTGTGATCTACCCTCGTGCAATACTATTTACGGGGCGTTTTTGAAGTTGGAATGTAGACAGATTTTTCTATTGGAAGTCGTCCTGTGGCTCGTAGTTCACTGCACTTCTTGACTCATACTTAGCTGCAGAATCGATCTGACGATAAAAGATTATATCATTATAAACATCTCACTCTCACGTGCGCTCATTTTACATTTTTCAATAACTATATGTTCGCTCATTATCCGATATACTGCATCCAATGACAAAGCACATATTTGTGTATATGTACAGAGTCGCAATATTCGCCTGATAATTAACAGATTTTTTTATGTCCACTTTTTTATACATTTATCTATTCTGCTGAAACCTCAAGATTTCGACTGAAGTTCAGCGCACTCTGAACTCGATCTCAAAGTGGCGGCGCTTGCAGTATTATAGATTCGTCGTGCTACAGCTATTTAAAGTCTCGCTGCATCTTACCAATTACACATAGTGTCTAGCTAGTTTTTTTTCCCTTGCGTTTATGACTCCACAAATTAACTAAAAACAAAAATGGCTGGCAAGTTCAGCTTTTACATAGGTTTTGTAGTATAGAGGACCATTTTCAAAATTTTATACATTTTTCGTGACGTATTTTACCTAACTAAAAACATCGTCAAAAGTACTAATGTGCGTACTCTTAGACCCCGCTCGCTCGCCTTTTTTTTTCGATGTTTACTCGTCGAGCTTGAAGAACAAGTTTTTGCGTGGCGGGGCGGTCGTAAAAACTCCGCCTACGCTCTCGGATCCTAGTCCCTATCACTACTAGCGAATATATTTGTCCGTCTACATACCGTTTCTGTAACGCATATACTATAATATGTGATAACATGTTATAAAAGTGAAATACGAGCATAAGCAATAATGTACAGTCTTTTTGGTACTGGATGACAGCTAAAACTGAATGAATATATGAATTGTCGCTATCCTCTACGGACCTGCTACCACAATGCTAGAGTGTGGATATCGCGCAAGTCTCGGGATGCTCACCTACAGGCGTGTTATCAACCTTACATGATGCATCTTAGATCGACACATAAAATAGCTGCGATATTTGGTGCTTAGTGAGCGCCAGCACCACTGTACGTGCCGCCCGGTTGGCTGATACGATAAATTAAGCCAGCCACGTCTCATGCCCACAAAAGAACTCTCGATTTGATACTCGAAAATGTTAGTTGACATGTTTATTACGGTGTTCAATCCTTATGGTGGCTTGGTTAATTGTAAATTATAAATATTGACTATACGTGTTTACGAGACCATGTACCTAGGAACCATGCATCATGCCCAACTACATGAGCCTTCGATAAAGCAACATATATCTTCGATCTATACTGTCCTCCTTCTTTTTGCAGTTGCGCAGTTGGGATGTTAAACATAGAGAGCGTCGAGACATATTCAAATAGTGTTGTGATTACGCTCACTTATACATGGAAATCGCTTCGGACTAGAAGTGTGTGCGTGACGCTGCTTTCTTTGATATTAATGTGTTCTCTCCTTTATAATTTATCTTTATATGAGACTACAATAAGCTGCAGAGCTAATTGTGGTATGTCTAAATAAATATAGTAAGATTTTCACATATAATCGTATATGGTCGTGCTTATAGTATGACTTGAAATATAGTGCTATAGTTCTTGATTAATGTGGCAAGAACTTCAATCACTTGTACACTATATACTCGTATAGTGTCCCCGCAGCTCTGATATCTATTCGGAATAGAAGTATAACTCTCCGCTTTTGAAAAAGTTATTATAATAATATTTGAAGATTCTACTCTGACACAGTGTGTCTCTTTAATTTAAAATAACAAATAGATGGGCAAAGTATCTAAGTGTGCCACAAGGCAACGTCTCTGAACAGGCACCATGGGTAATATATATATGCGGTAACATTTACCCATGTACGCGGGCTGGCCAGTTAAATTTCTAGCATACCAACCTCAACAAAGTTATAACGTGTTATATAAGTCTTTTCAATACGATATTCTATATTCTCGCACTCTCTAGGACCCTGTGTGCAGTCATTTTAAACGTACAACAAGAGCGATCCGACTGATGTCTTATCGTACTCAATTCTAGGAACATTAATATTCGTGCGCGTGACATTTCACACTTGAATACTCGCAAGTATCGTGTATAGTCTGTAATATTAAAGCGTTAACATACGTTATGCATTCATTAATCCACTTCACTTACTCAGAATAAGTAGTACTACCTACAGCTTGTCTCTCCACACTCTACACCAACTTGACATTCATAACGTATCTATTCATCTTCCTAAATTCTTAATCGGGCCTAGGATTAGTCTACCTCAAGTACGCGAAGGCGACCCTCTATCGTAAATTTACTCATACCGATTATATCAATGTGTTTTAGATATATAATCGAACCGTATATACTCTTCACAATATATGACGCATATATATACACCCGAGTAACGGATGTCGACTTGGACCTTCCAATATAATAACTCTGACGACATGATTCATACGATACAACCATACAATACTCGTATGATCTGACCTGACAACGATCTGATCAATCACACAAAAAGATCACATTTTTCTTTATACATCTCCAATTCTTGCTATTCTACATACATACACTCATCTAAAAATATCATAGCTAATAATCAATATTCTATGAGAAAATAATCTCTCTATTCTCTCCTAGAAGAGAT
>NWSH02000505.1:15249952-15260371 GCA_002382865.2 Heliothis virescens
TGGAGACTCGCCAGCTCACTTACTGGCCCCCCGGGAACTAGTCGCGAGAATTGCAACAAGGGGGCAACAGGGACGTGAGCGGCTGAAGGGTGAAGATGCCTCGCTGAACTTTAAACTCAGATTACGCGCTTGTACCACGAGGTACCCACCCTCCGAGTAGGGCTACTAACCCTACTCTAGCGACTCCACTCTGGACGGCCAATGAAGGCAAGCCAGAGGTGGGAGACCTGTCCTCCGTCATGGTTCACTCCGGCAAGCAGGAGGAGAGGGACAGTATACCCTCCCTGGAGCACTCGGTACCCGCGGGGTCGCTACTCCCCATCATCCGCCTCAAATGCCCTGCGGGGTTCAGATGCCCTGCGGGGTACATTATCTTTATGTATCTAACCAGACCACGGGGCTATAGAGTCCCGGATTTTTGGAAGGCGAACGTGGGGCCGAAGCCAACACGCTGAAGCCCTTTTGAGACAACTTTAATGAAAGTAATGGCGACACAAAACCGACGATTATCCCGGTATACACTATATAAATGTATCCAAGGACAATCCCCGGTTCTGTGCTAAACTATTGCTAAATATGGAATACGCTATTTGGGCTATTGTGATGGGATGTTGATGGACTAGGATATGGGAAACTATGGGGACTACGGCACCTGCCAAGAATGTATTAATACATGTAAAAATGGCAGGTCATTACTGGGTCTCGCCAGCTCACTTACTGGGCCCCCGGGAACAAAAGGGCAACAGGGATTATCTATTGTTATTTTGTTATAAAGTTCTAACCACGTATCTGTTAAGTCTAGACTATGTTGCAACTGAAAACCTTTTAACTATGGCCATATAAGCGGACCTACACATCCACTCCCACTCCCACTCACATCTCATACATATACACTTACACACTCTCACTCGACATTTACACACTCTCACTCACACATCCTCTAATTCAAGTCATATTTTACAAACACAAATACCTATCATAATTACTACCCACTTTTTGTATCGTTTTAGTATAACTTGTTTTAGCATTATTATTATAATTTTTTGTTATTATATATGTATTTTCTTTCTTTCTTATGTTCTCTTCTTCGTCATGATCTAGCTTTTTTGAATATGGATGTAATAATTATAAAAGTTGCGCTAAGTTCGAAGGGGGGGCCTGGTAATCTGCGTGACAGGGTTTCCTAGTGCGGATACCAGTCTCCCACAAAGGACTGGTGTGGAATGTTGTTGTGTAATCAAATTTAGAAACCTTTGTGGAAGAGAAATAAACGTTATTTTATTATACGTTATTTTATTATATTCATAAATTATTATTATTTTCTGTACTGGTAATAAAGTGCTACATAATCTTCCTTCGCGGTCGCATTTTTGGGGTCAGGAACGGATATTTATTCTTATAATATTGTGTTTTAACTTTTTGCAGGACAAGTGTGTGCGTATTTCAAATATTGTATAGTCAATATACAACACAAACAGGGCCGCGCCGCCCCTGTGTGCGATGTGTGCGGCGCACACAGGCGCCAAGGCACCAGGGGCGCCGCACGGCAGCACAGGCACAGCGCCGTCAAGCCGCCAAGGTGAAAGAAGCGTCGCGACCCGATGCGGCGACTCTACCACTTCCTGAGCTTTGAACTGTTATTAACTCCATCTATTCCCTCTACGATTCCCTCACATTGTTGAGCGAATAGATGGCGTTAAAGACAATTTAAAGTCTGTAACTGTAATCATTTTTGGTCTACCAAAAACTTTATACCCAAACCAAACCAATTGAAAACGCACTCGCTTTACTCGCGTCTATTCAATTCTCAACTTCTTTTTTCTGTGTTCACTTTTTCAAGTGCTAGCGTTAGAACACTGAAATTTGGTACCAATATGTATATCAACCACGCCGACCAAGTGCTAAAATAAAAAGTGGAAATAAAAACCGGCCAAGTGCGAGTTGCACTCGCGCACAAAGGGTTCCATATCCAATCCACCCTAATTAAAAAAGCTTATTATAAAATTCAAGACTTCGTTGACGATAAAGATATATGGCGCTAACTCATCTCTGCATGTGTGGCTTCCCTGGCAATTAAACTAGTTTTTCTTCTCTTTTTGGATTGTATAGATTTACAGTTTACCTTTCAGTTGCATTGTATAATTTTATCAGCCTACTATTGTTATGTAATAGAATGTTTGTGAACAAATTATTTTTTTAAAAAGAGTGTCTATGGAGTTTCTTGCCGGCTCTTCTCCATGAGATCAACTTTTTGGAACCGTGCAACTAGTGTGACGTTTCATAGGAGCCTGCAAAGACCTATTTGAAATAAAAACATTTGACTTTGACATACCATTATCTATGAAAAAAGAAGGTATCTATTACCTACGACTAGCTAAAATACAAAAATTTTTCGGGCAGCAAAAAATAACTTTGTTTTTCAAACAAATATATGAATAACAAAGTTATTATTTGCGGTTTTAAAATTTTTAGTATTTGTTGTTATAGCGGCAACAGAAATACATCATTTGTGAAAATTTCAGCTTTCTAGCTATTACGGTTAATGAGATACAGCGTGGAGACAGACAGACAACGAAGTCTTAGTAATAGGGTCTCGTTTTACCCTTTGGGTACGGAACCCTAAAAATTGTTAGTGTCTTCCCTACACGTAGTGCGGAATGATTTCTTTTTTCATTCCAACCCTAACGTGTTGGAATGAAAAAAAAATAATTGGATAAGTATTTTAAAAAGAATAGGGGTTTACTAAAATCATTTTTTGATTATGTTAATATTTTCGGAAATAATTGTTTCAAAACGGTACGGAACCCATCACGAGCGAGTTCAAATCGCACTTGTTGTTTTTTCCATGTTTACATGATAAAAACCGGCCTCTTTCAGTCTTCAAACCATAAAACAAAATTCGCACTCGGTACGTTCGCGCCTGCAGAAAAAAGAAGTCGGGATCTACCCTCGGCTACTTTTTACTGGGTTCACTTTCAGTATCAAATCTGAAAAAAATTAAGCGCTTACTTCGCACGCGCATTTTCTATAATGACGGTTTTGATCCTAAATCCAACTGAATAGATCGCGCCTTATCCATTTTTTTATTTTTTATTATTTTATGAAACCTAAATTCGACGGCGGCAAAATTGTCTCCAGTGGCGGCGCTGGGCATAAAAATTTCGCGCTCGCTTCGCTCGCGCATTCACATTACACATTGCCTGTGTTTTTCCTTGCTTTATGACTCCACAAATTAACTAAAACAAATGGCGGCAAGTTCAGTTTTACAATATTTGTAGGTATGAGACATTTTCAAAATTATACATTTTTGTGACTTGATCTAAAACCGTCAAAAGAAATTGTGCTCACTCCGCTCGCGCCTTTTTTTTACGATGTTTACTCGTCGAGCTGAAAAAAGTTTTGCGCTCGCTACGCTCGCGCCTTCATCTTTTTCCTACATATTTCATTGCTTCATAAAGTATTTAAATAAAATTATAGATTGGTACATGACCACAACTGTATGACCTCCTCCCCTCTCGGCACTAAAGCTGGATCCGCTCTAGGGCCTCGCGAACTTGATGTCGCCGACGTACATATTTGGTCTAGCGCCGCCACTGTCTCCCGCCCCGGTTGGCGTACAGCCACGTTATGCCACTGATTTATCGAAATTAATTGGTCACGTTTGTGGTTTAAATAATGACAAAAGGTTACAAACCCATAGACCACATACATACATGAGCTGATAAAAATATTACCCTCCTTTGCATTGCGCAGTTGGGTAAAAAGAGGCGCTTCATAAGTTTCGCACACAGGCGCTTCGGGGTGTCGGCGCGGCCCTGAACACAAATGTAACTAAGCGAGCTAATGTAATAATAAAATATATTAGTTTTGTTTGATAGGCAACATTGGCAATATTGCCAATGTTGCCGGCAATATTGGTATTTTACCGGCAGTGGGAATATTGGGATTATTGCCGGCAGTGGGAATATTGCCACCAGGCACATCTCTAAACCCATGGGATTTATAGCTAACATTACCCATGTACGCGGCGCCAGTAAATCTAGCACCTAAAATTAACGTATAATCTTTATAAATTCTAACTGACCAATGTTGATTGGGAGTTTAGAAAAAGGGAGATGTGTTATCGATAATCGGAAAATATCGAGTAGTGACATTGACAGTGTATCGATATAAAGTGTGATTTTATCGATAAGGCGAAGTTTAAAGTTGAACTTTGAAGATATTACTTACTAAATAAGGATTTCTTAGTGGGAAACATTATTTCATGTTATATTTTCATGTTATATTTTTGCAGACTTTTTGAACGTTTCTCAGAGACGCTAAACTGTTTACGATGACATTATTATTCTATTGGTAACAATTTTTTTTTCAATTCCATTCTTGTTCTCATAAAATACAGATCTTTCAATTCAATATTCTAAAAAAATAAGTTCAACTTCAATATCGATAATTTCTTCGTACACTTTGTACGCGTAATCTCAAATACCATAGTCGTTTGTATGTAAAATTTCTACGATCGGAGGTACTAAGATATCTGAGTGTCGGGCAAGTAGACCGCGGGTACATATTTCACTGCGGTGTGGCAACGCGACGTCGCCAACCGAAATAATACAGAAACGTGTGGGTGGGATGCACTCGCTTACACCATGGAGGTAGGAAGCAGTGGGAATAGATGCGACAGACTCTGGAAACTAGGACCAAAAATTTACTAAAATTTATACTAGAATTGTTCCAGTAACGGCATTAAAATTTGCAGAATGTAATCTGAATAGGTGCATGGAACCCTTTTTTTGGTCGATGGGAAATCATCAAATGACCTGTGGGTGACAGCGTGAGGGAGTGCCAGACTTTTACTGACTAAAACCCACCGTATTCCTTTCCCAGCCCTTTGTTTATCTGGACCGCGGTAACTCTTACGAACAATCCCGCAGCCCTGGCAGGCTCTGAAGGTATGGAAACTAGCAATAAGTTTTACATTTTCCATTGCTATTATAGCCACTTTCCCAGCTGATACAGAAGTTACATGAAAACTTATAAAATGTTAAAAATATAGTGTCCACTTAAAATTATATTAGCAAAATGAATGACTATTACCTACTTATGAGAGCGTGACAAACTCTGCCGCCTCCACGGCCCTAGGAACCATCATTAAAGTATTTTTATAATGTCTCTGTAAGTTTAATCTCGTCTCTAGCATTATTCACCGGCCGCTGAGCGATATACACTCGACTCTCGATTGGACAACACTATGGCTCCTTTGATTTAGCTGTGGCGCCTCATTTTAGAGAATAAAAATGATTTTTATTGGGAATTATTAATGGCTGTTATGTAAGGGATGTGTAGGAGCCGTTGCGTTTCTTATGGTTGTTGATTTTTAGTTTTTAGGCTACTGTGGTTTTGGTTTTGTACGGTGTTTTGCATCAATTTAGTATTTGACTGTGGATTTTTATTAGTTTATCAATTAAACTGAATATCCGCTTTATTAATTTAAAATAGACATTATGTTTTCAGACACCTTAGCTATTTTTCCAAAACTTTACAAATAATTACGTCAAACCTTTTAAAATAACCTAGAGTTTAGCATGATGGTCAGAATTTAATGCAGTTGCAACACAAACAATATATTATAATTAACCAAAAACATGTTCACTAACCAAAAACGCCAAATCATCAATCATCAACATTGCGGCGCTAATTCAGCATTACCAATCTGAAACCACCTGAAAATAAATCCTCAACCGCACTACGTGACTGAAGCTGGAGCAGGCAGATTACAAAGTACCAACAGAAATAGCCAGCATGTACCTACAGTACAGACGACAGCAGGTCACGGTACCCAAATCTGAAAAAATTACCAGTCGAACAATAACCTTCCACCATTGCATTAAGGTTGAAAATATATTGCAGAAAATTGACAGACTGGTAGGTTTATGTGCTGGCGTCTGTACCTACGTAATTGTAAAAATAAAATGTTTGTTTTGACGGAGAGTGCTGTCCCATACTCGATGGCTTCCTTATGTCGGTTGAGTGGTGTTATGTGTTAAACAAGAAACGAATAAAGTTGATAAAACCTGTTAGTTTGACAAGAACTTTGGTCCTTTTATTGTAATCGTGTCTTCAATATGACAGTATTAAGATTGTTTCGTGAACGTTCTCAGTTGTGTTTTATGAGTAGTGGATAGAAGGACCAAAAATAAAAAAATTGGTCCTTATGTTTGCCAGCTATATTTTTAGAATATAGTTGGGAAGTTTTGTTTCAAAAACTACCCACACTTACGCGGGTATTACATACATTTGTCCATCATCAATATTGTATCTTATCCCTGTACTTCATTCTGCAATATTATCTGAAATCTGGAAAGAATTATAACAAATTACACTCAAATAGTTCCAATAACACTTGTGAACGCGATATATGCGTATGCGCGCTCAATCATAACAATATTTAGTTTGGCGACGCCACGTGCGCGCTTCTTTGACGTGCTATAGAATAGGAACATCAGAAGGTGCATTTTAACAATCTCCTGTGTGTTTGTGTAATTACATACTGGCCTTTTCCCGAGGTTAGGGTCCACTTCTAGTCTTACTGGAAACAACTAAATACCAGTATTTTATATGGACTGCCTATCTGACCTCCCCTACCCAGGGGTTACCCGATTCAAATTGATAAGACTGGATGTAAGATTTCTCTCTCTCTTCAGTCGTTCACTCTTGACAGAGTGGTCGTGGTTGTATGATGATGCATCTTCTTTTGATAATAATGCAGCTCCCGCGATGCGTCCCCATTTGTTGCGGTCTTCAGCGTTTCGGGATAAGATTTCGTGATAAGATCGGTAAGATTTCATGCAATACTAAATCACTAACACCCTGTTTTACCAATATGTAACTGTTCAATTCCTGAAACATAAATGAATCATATCTGAATCTTCTGAAAACATCTCCATAGCACAAAGTACGGCGTAACTGAATAAAAATGTGACAAATGTTTGAATTACAAGAAATGTGCGCAAACGCAGTATTTATAGACACAGTACACGCGTTCTTTATAACTCGAGCTATAAAAATTACTTTAAATTATGTGTAGTGACTTTAGTGTCTCGTTACTGCGAACATCTTTATTTTTCGATCTAAAAATAAACTTTATTTCGAAGTAAAGTGTTGTAGTATGGAATATAAGGTCGTTTTACAAGTTCACTTTGAGGGTTATTTACTTTCACATAAGTATCGAAGTTTGGTTTAGTGCTTCGTTAAGAACTACTTCTAGACACGATAGTTTGTGTCGTGTCTTGTGTTGTTTTGTTGTAAAGAGGTTTTGACTATATTAGCATAATATAAAGTAGCTATTTATTGTTTCGACTTTTTTTTGTAATCTTTTGTGTTACTATTTCACGACGAAAATGATTTTTATCCTTTAAATATTTTTGTTGAGCAATATTATTCAATTAAAGCTTGATTTTATTCTCGTCATTGGAAATTTAATAAATCCCAAGAATTTAGGCCATAACGCGAAAATAAATACAATTTAGAAAGTCATAATGCACAGCACACGAAATTCGAATAAAAATAATTGTTCTCAATCATTACCTTAGGTGTTCATCAATACTTTCAATCACATAACAATTATAAATTGGCAAAAAGTATTAAATCGGCGAGTAGATCTGTTATGTACCGTCAGCAATTTATTAAAACGGCGATGTTCTATCAATCAAGTTTTCGGTTTTATGGGCCCAATTAACTTGCTAACGGTACTCGCACTAAAACTTACGCTAAATGAACATTGTTTTGTTATTATTTTGTGAACTGTTGCGCTAGTTCTTGCTCCTTGCTCTGCCTAACACAAAGATGTATCGAATTCCATACGTCTTGTGATTTTTTAACAGTTCTTTAACAATAAATGGAAGGGTGTAGGCAGAAGTCCTTTCTTGGTCCTTTGGTCCAAAACTTTAGCAATACTTGAAACTTCTTGAAATAAATTATCTTATCTATCTTCCTAATTTTATAAATGCTTATTAGACACCTAATATATTATATCTACAAGAAAACAAAACCAATAAAAAAAAGCTTAAACAGAACAAATAAGAAAATCACATCAATGTGTATAAACCGCCGCATTTTGCACATTTAACAAACAAACTGACCCACAAAAGTCATATATAGTGAAAATTACTCAATTTGTTTCGGTATTTTCGCGAAGTGCTGGCGCAATTCGCGAAATAATGATATCAATCATAATAGCTTTAATGGCGGCATACACTCAAAATACGTTGGCTTAAAGTCCGTTAGCAAACTATTATTTTTTTCACTTATATTGTCAGTTACGTTCGTTTAATAGCCCGACGAATTGTTTTATAAAAACTCGCGAAAATACTTGATTGGTTTATATCGTTAATTGTTAAGTGATACTAACGTCTTATTCTTGGTGTATGTTTCCTGATAATTGTAAGTTCCCCTGAGGGCTATTTTGTCGACGATCATAGAATGTTATTATGTACAGACGAAAGTACATCAAGTTACCACAATCTGTCAAATTTCTGCGATAGATTTTCAACCTTATCACAATAGTGGAAGGTTAATGTTCGATTGTTAAAATTTGACACATTGGTATACGTTGACCTGCTGTCGTCTGTACTACAGTTTGCCTCGTGGTTCAACTCGCATCTCGATTAAACGTCTTCCCAATGGTTAATTTAATGGTCAGAAAACTTTTTCAAAATAGCTACTAATCAATAACTACTAACAATATTCGACTATCTAAGAAAACCCCACTACTTCAAGAACAAACTACCTAAACACTTCAGATCCATTAACACACATTTCCATCAAGATAACCATCAACGACCAAAACAAAAGTATTTTTTAAAGAATCACTTAAATAAAAACGAATGTAAATAGTGTGGAAATCGCCATAAAGATTAATGTAGACGTTGTAAGGTGTACTCGACACGTGACGGAGACGTCTCCGCCTCGCGTGCGCACCTAATTGCCTAAGTTTGTACGTTACGCACCGTGCTGCGTTTGAAGTGGGGAGCCAAGCCAGCTACTGGAATAAGGGTTGATATAAATATATAGAATGGATTAACTATTACTTTCACTGGTTCCAGAGAGAGATATATAGCTCTCTGACTGATCATGCCTTAGAAAAGCAATCAAAATTAGAAACATATCTGTGGCAGAATTCCATGTGCCATTCAGAACTTTATCTGGAACCTATAAAACTCGGAGGTAGTGTACTTGATGTTCTTTATTTTTATTTATTTTTTAAAACTAGCTGATTCTGTTGTTCCACCTATGCCATTGGGGAATTAATTCTCGCACCCGGATTATAAGTAGCTTACGTTCATATTCAGGCACTAGATTATTTGTGTGCTGTCATTCAAATTGGTTCTACAGTTTCGGCGTTTAAGCGCGTTAGATAGACTAACTGAGGCTTAAAAGACACTGGCAAAGCTCTTCCAAAACAGTTAACTCTCTGAACGATAAGACTATTTCTTAGACAACATATAAAACTACATAATGAGAGTAGTATAATTAAAACAAAAAAATAAATTATGCCAAACAATAACTACGCTACAATACATTTGAAACAACAGAAAATACATTTTGTCTCTCTCCGTTCTATTAATATCCTGTTTTTTCATACAATTATTAAGTAGGCGACGTAATTTTACTGTTGTTCGTCACTTACACAGTTGGCAACACTAAAAGAATCTTCAGTAAACAAATGAACGATCCCAAGTGTTTTAAATATGTGGGACGCGGGAAAATTCTTTCATAAGTTTGCAACACAAGATTAATAGGGCTTTCTTATTGTATATTTTAATGTTTAATGTCGTCCGTTTGTTTACTGAAATGTTGGCGCCGTGGTTATTAAAATTAATTTGTCTTTTTTTTTTCTAAATAATTATTTCTGATGTATAATCTAATATGACTAGCCACCCCCCTCGGCTTCGCAGGGGTGCAGTTAGAAACCTCAAAAATTACCGTATTTGTTCACTATTTAATGGATGTCATTATACATACGAAGCTTCCTCCTCAATCACTCTATCTATTAAAAAAAACCGCATCAAAATCCGTTGCTTAGTTATAAAAATTTAAGCGTACATAGGGATATAAGGACAGAGAAAGCGACTTTGTTTTACAAATACTATGTAGTCTTCTTCTTCTTCTTATCGAGTGAGCTGCAGGTTTAATCACCTGACAAGCCCTAGTGTCAGAGTTTTCTCAAATCCGCCTGACGGCCTGGATTTATAACTACGACTGCTACTGAGTAACAATCGAGGACGACGGCTTTACGTGCCCTCCCAGGCACGGGGGTGTAACACCGCCAACTTCCAAACTCCAGGCTGCTTTGTGAAAGTTTCTAAAACCCACAAAGCGATTTCGGCCTGACCCGGGAATCGAACCCGAGACCCGTGGCAC
>NWSH02000505.1:15266908-15288023 GCA_002382865.2 Heliothis virescens
TTATAACTACGACTGCTACTGAGTAACAATCGAGGACGACGGCTTTACGTGCCCTCCCAGGCACGGGGGTGTAACACCGCCAACTTCCAAACTCCAGGCTGCTTTGTGAAAGTTTCTAAAACCCACAAAGCGATTTCGGCCTGACCCGGGAATCGAACCCGAGACCCGTGGCACGGCAGTCGCGCTATGCGACCACTAGATCAACGAGTAGTGATTATCATAACATACATTGTCCAGACATCAGCACATCAAGTTACCACAATCTGTCAAATTTCTGCAATCGATTTTCAACCTTATCACAATGGAGGTAGGTTAATGTTCGATTGGTAAAATTTGACAGATAAGTATACGTTGACCTGCTGTTGTCTGTACCTAGTTATTTAAAATATTATTTAATTTACATTTTTTTCTTAAATGAGTTCTAGTAGACGAAAAATAAGTGCAGTAAGTAGGTATAGTAACTATCTTCTAGTACGCAGTTACAATGTAAACGGGTCTACTGCAAATGCGTGCGCCCAATACTTACCCGACTTATTCGAGGGAAATGCGGATTGTGTGAAATAGACACAGCCATCACCTTCAACTAATATTTGGGTAATATTAGTGTGATTAGAGCTCAGTTTTAATGGTTAATGAGGTCGTTTTGTTCAACTGTTATTTGATTGCTTAGGTTTTACTCATGTTTTTGTTTGTAATAATTTCAGAAGTAAACAAATACAAAATATCGTTTTGATCTATCTTTATTGGTGTGCATTGCGAAAGCAGAAATGAGTTTTTACTACTCGAATCCTATAAATTCCAATGTTCATAAAACATAAGTTTGTATATTTTCGTACAAATTCTTGAAAACAAACATTCTTAATTCATTCCGTTTTATTGCTGAAAGGAGTCATACTTAAATGAAGTTGAGTTTTTTCAGAAAAACTCTTCTGAATAACTAACATGATATGATGATGATGAATAACATGAAATGAAAGTACATTCTCCAAAATAAAAAATACTTAATCCCACAAGGACCCCCAGAAGTAGAAACATAACAACGAAAACGTTTGAAAACTCTTGATGACTGGCAATTATTTAGCGGAAATAAGTTCTGTGGTGTTGCGTGCGCGCCGGTGCCACGCAAGCACAGCGACACCACAACATTGCCGACTTTCTTTTACAACTTACCGTCCCACCATTAACCCAAGTGGTAATGTATGAACACTGTAGCTATACCTACGAGTAATAAAGAATAGTTTTGACAGTCAGACAGGTGTTAAATTTATAAGTTGGCGTGTTTATATCTGCGATGGTATCGCCCTAAGTATCGTGGAAGCGCCTCCGTCGGCTGTTTAGTGTTCTTTGGCGTTTTATTGCGTTCATAAATGTTAATTTTATGTAAGATTCTCTGGATTCTTCCACCTTTTTGTTTGGTGTTGCGGGTGACGTGCGACGCGCGATTAAGGAGCACGATATCTGTTCTAAACGGTATTTGTATCGGCTTTATCTGATACTTACATTGACACTTATTTTTTTACGATATTGTACCGATCTTACTGAAGCAACAGGTGGGCAACCAAGATTTTTTGTCGATTCCATGCCATGAGAATTGTTAGGTTAACTAAAGTAACTTTCATAGCTAGGGCATTCGTTTATTTCACAATAGATGTAAAGGGATCTAGAACAAAAATAAGTCTTGTTCACATACCCTGACTCCACGTGGCGAGCATAATCCCCTTCTACAAGTATCCTAGAATAGATTGATACATACAGATAAATAGAGCATAAGAATCACGCGCACGACATGATATATAATCCATTTTCCAGCAGAGAACATATTTAAAACGAAAACAGAACATAAAGACGTACAATTTAGAAGTAAACAAAAATAAAGATTGAAATCTTTCCACTCGTATGAAAGAAAAACTGAAACACGGAAATGTCTCGTTCCTGTTTCCAAAAGCGCATGCATTTACTCCACTTGAGGTGAACGCACTCTCATTAAAGGGCCACTGGTTTAACATCCAGAATAGTATACATTGACACTTTTATACTGCGTACTAGATACGACGGTTGTGTGGGCCGCCGATGTATAGAGAGCAGAGTGTCACATTACGCCGCCAACGCGAGCCCTTCTTATTTTTATTTTGTCAAATTGTAACTGAAATAAACTGGAGTGAGTAATAAAAATACCATCGGTACTGTTATTGCAGCGATCTCGAAATAGAGGTGTCATGGCGTCCCCTGGCCGAGCCACTTGTCGTGAGGATATGTTAATAGATAGGATGTAACCGGCGGATAAGAAGCGCTTGTTTTGTTTTCAGCGCCGCGTTTAGATTTAGTTTACGTACGAGTAGGTACACCAATGTCTTTTAGATCACGCTTTCGGTAGATGTTTTTGATTGTTTTTTTTTTGTTATTGATATGTGTGAGATTTTCTTGCTTTGGTAGTGGAGATAGCATCTTGTGATGCTGTGTTTCTTTATGAAATATGGATTATGCCTGCCTCATGGGCCGTGTTTTCGCCAAGATGTATCTCAGGCTTCTCTCAGGTGCAAATCTTAAGTCTAACGGGTCCAGATGTATCTCGGCTTAAACTTTCTTTTATGTTTTCTTACGTTCAAATATAGCTTCATCAATTTGATAGTGTCTATGGTATTTGGATTTTAGAATTTCGGTTTTTTGTCAATTTGCCTATGATTACTTAGTAAGAACTGGATAGTTAGAAATGATTAAGTAGATGATGATGCACTGCACAGATGATTCTAGCGTCTTCTTCTTTAATTAGCTTTTGCAATATGTTCAAATTACGTACGTTATGTGACATTTTGATTTATCTCAAAACATGTTTATAGTTTTTTGTCTAAAAGTGCAAAATTGCGCAATGCAATACGTCACTTTGCAAGACGGTTGACGTAAGTAATGTCGTCGATAATGTATGGAAAGCATCCTTAGTCTACACTAAATCTGTATTGATTAATTGAGTTAGGATGGAAAATATTACTATTTACATTGAAGGAAATTTTATCTTTACTTTATCAAGTTAATAGATTGGACAAATAAATTACATCTAGGTAGGATTATGGGCTTATAGAGTTAGGGTTTTCAGTCAACATCATTCGGTTAGCACTCTACATACACGATTTTCGTCTCAGCCTCTCGCCCTGGACGTATGAGTTCAATATATTTTTTTCTTCAAAATTTTCCTTGCCGAAAAGATCATTTCAATAAAAGGTTGTCATTCACAATAGCAATACTTATTTCATTCTTTACAAAATGGGCAAAAATCTTCTAATTGCATCTACTAACACTAAGAACACAATTGAAGTAATCCAGCAAAAAGCACAACATCATCTGCCTAGCTTTTTCTTAAGATTGAGGTCGGTTTCTAGTCTATTTAGAAATAGCTTAGCTCCAGTGTTTTACATGGGGCAACTGCCTATATGACCTCCGACTAGGTATCCCTTAGTAAGAGAAATTCTCAGGCTGTCTGATTTCTGACTACGCATAACGACTAGCAAAGATGACCAACCGATAGCCGGGCTACCAATTTACGGCCGTTCCCAATAACCTATCTAACTCTGGATTTGCTTACCAGAGATAGGAATTTGACATAACTTGTATGGGGCTAAATTCTATCACTAGTAAGCAAATCCAGAGATAGACAGAATATTGATTTCCGCAGTTAATGTGCCTATCCACTGCTGCCAATATACTTGCCATATTAATTCCAAAACGGATCGCAATATTGAAGTCATTCACAAGTGCGGCGGACGCAAAGACAACTCATTCCTTTTGCCGTATATAATTATTAACAGTCTGAAATAGACGCGAGTCGTTCACCCGCCGACATATTTGGTTAACTTGCCGTTTATATATAACTTCTTATTTATGTAAGTACCTAACTGAATTGTGAGTTTTGGTGACACGGGAATTGGTCTTAGCTAGGGAAGTTTTGCTACGTTATCTGTACTTGGATTCTATGTATATTTCTGGTATAATTTTGTTAGAGTGTTAGGTACCTGTAGAATTCGGGGCTGCGGGTTGTTCGAAAGAGTTACCGCGGCCCTGGCACACAAAGGGCTCCCGTAGGAACACGGTGGGTTTTAGTCAGTAAAAGTCTGACACTCCCTTCCGCTGTCACCCACAGCGGGAGTGGTCATACTGATGATTTCCCATCGATATAAAAAAAAGGTACCTATAGAATCTGTATGTTTGGTAACATCTATTAGAATTTCACAAAACTTAAACCATTCTGCAAACCCGCTTTCGAACTTTCAAATACCAAAGAAGAGCATCTTTTTGAGTAAATATCGGTCTGCTCAGACTACCTGATTTTCTTCTTCTACGTTTCTGCGGAAAATACTATTCATGTGTTGAGAAAATGTAGCGTGTATCTCTGCTAGTTTTTTACTAGCAAAGAAAGCACGTCTATCGTTAAACTCCTTGTTTTTAATAACGCAATTATACATATACATTATTTCATTTAAAAATGTGATTTTCTCTTATAAGTAGGTATATTAACAATCGCTTCTTTATTTCCCATTCTATGAACTGCTCATAAAAACAGCATAACATTCATGCATGAACACATTTTTGCGGTAAGCACACGTCACACGTTATTTCCCACGCATGTGTCTGCAGATATTTCCTGAATTTCAGAACTCTTTACGATCATCAATCTTGTAGCAGTCGCAAAAACCGCAGGCGCCTTAGGGCCACGCAAATCAAACAATAAACTGAAAACAATCCATAAAAACTGCTTCATTTTAATGAACACTGATCGCGTAAACAACATAAAATATTACAGGAAAATATAATAAAAAAATATTCCAAAAAATGGGTCATAGAAATAATGTCTGGAGATTCAATCAACGTTGCAATTCGGACGCCACCTTAAGCAGTTTGGGCAATACGCCAATAACTAAAATGTGTGAAAAAAACTATTTTGTTTTGCTCGCGTATTATTTAATTTCATGTTACTATTGCGCAAATGTTACCTACGACACATCGCCTACTGTTTCGTCTGAGTGAACACTTTATATGAAACTGGCGGTCGTCCAATAAAACTAACTTCTTAATACATATTTCATTTCATTCATTAACGATCTGCTGAATTTTATTGATGAGCTATGAAATATGTTATGAACGAACATAAATCTAAATCTTAATTTTTGTTTCAAAAATATAATCTCATCGTTCATGTATTTATAAGACTATTTAATATTGCATGTTAAACACTGTATATTAATGAACTGTAAATCAAATTCTATGCAAAAAAACTTCATTAAGTTTTCAGGATTGTTTTGGTACTACTAGCGCCACCTGCACAATTTTCCCAGAACTATAAACTCTAAGACTGAAGTAAACGCCATCTAGCGATGAAGTTTGTAAATATGCGTGAAGCTTTTGCAGTCGGACCTTTGTGGAATGAAACTTCACGACTTTCCTGTTAATGTTAGTGCGGCGAAGTTTCTGCAGAGGGCGCTTTCGTGCTCACGAAGTTTTCAGTTTTTAAAGAAAAAGCTGATTGCATATTTAATGGAATTAATAAGAGGAGTACTTATGTTTCGGATTAATTAAAATTAATTAATGCTATTATTAACAATTGCGGTTAAGATCAGATGCAATTTTGATTACGACTCAGTTCAATTTCTTCCAACGCGTAGTTGTTAAATCCAACTAAGTAGATAATTACTTAGAAATAATGCTTCTTCAACAAAGTTAAAGATATATTTGACAACATTTAGCAGTTCTACGCAATTAAACACCTAGTTTTGTGTTATTAATTGGTCTCTTATGTAGTAAAATTACATACAATTAAATAATAAGACAATAGTATCAGTTGCCAGTTACTCTTGACAGATCAATGTCGACTGAGGCGGAACCACTGGCCACACAAATCTCATCCATAATTACCAACAAAATACCATCCACTTTGCAAACAAATATAGACTCTGTGGTGAAGTGTTAAGGTCGCTATTGAATGCAGAACTAAGGTTGTTAGACCGTAGTCTCGTAATATGAAAATAGTTTTGGCAGTGTGTAAATATTGTAATGTTTGGTTTCCATTGAGCGTTGCATGATAATGGCATGGTTTGTATAGTAAAAGTCACATGAGCTTTATTCTTTTTTAATCTTTATAAAATCTCCAGTACCAAACCTACTTACATCAAAAGATACTTAAATTACCGAAACAGTTAACGCTTGATATTTGATCACTGCCTTAATTTATACGCGATATATCGAATTGAGAAACTCTACCTTCGTAGGAAGTCGGTTAAAACTGACCAAATTAGTTGTTAGTGTTACCCGAGTATCTGATCAGCCAACTAACATATGTAACTGCTTATTTAACTGAATATAATTTTATGAATCAGCCGGAATGCATGTAGGTAAAGTTACATTCTCGGGAAGAGATTTTGCGTTGTAAATCCATTTTCTTTTTTCAAAAAGGTATCAGAACTACTTTAAATTAATGATATTTACGATTTAGACCCATTTTCACCAACAACATATTTTATATAGTAAGTTTTTCTTTAAACAACTTTAAAATATATCGTGAAAATTCATAGTAAACAGTTGTTTTAAGAGAACTGACATTTATATTGTCGGTCAACTTGGACCTTATCGATTTATTGATTAAGTAATTTACAAAATGAAATATTGAGAATGCAAATGATGCAGTTCCACGAAGCTTATTAGTTATTGAAGACTTTACACGAGTGCCTTGAAAGACTATAATATATTCATGAGATCGATAGCCCTGGTCTTGTAGACTATATACTGTAGTAAGTATTGACGCGTCGCAATGGTAAGTGTCCTTTATACAGCCTTTATACCTATGTTACCAGAAGTATGTTCCTAAGTTAGCAGAAGTAGTACCGCGAACTTTCTGCCTAAGCAGTTGTAATTTTTCTACGCGTAAATTCTGCGGTGATGCTGACTAATTAGGAAAGCGTAGTGACATGTCTTTCAACCGGGTCATCAACAGGGTGATGTTGAAGAGTATTAGTATGAATTAATTCTCAAAAAGTTTATTGTGGTCAGATGTTTGCGTTACTTAGTTTCAGTCTGGAGAATTCCTTAAATCCTAGAAAAAAATTGATTGATTTTGGGAGGAGTTATGACTAGGAGATGAGTTGTTGAGTCAATTCGAGATATCTCAATCAACAAGTGGTTTGCAATTGTAGAGCAGTCAGGTTCCCTACGTTCATATTTTGAGGCCTAAACTTCATGAGTGGTAGAAAATAAGGAGCGCTGAATTTGAGTACCTTTATTGTACTATTTTTCGAATTACTCGTATTGAATGATACCATAACCTTCCTATTTCATTTTTGCAAGTTTCTTCTCTAGAAGTTCTTTGCCTGAGCGCTGGTTTCGCTTTGGCTAGGAATCAATCGTTATCTAAATTTCAGATATAAGAGTCTGTATTTGGATTAGACACTTCTACATTATTGGCAGCCACATAAAATTTAAACAAACCAATGTACATCTCCCATGTGTTAGTCTCGCTCGCATCCCGCGTCTCCCGTAATACGCGCCATTATTTTTAGCGCGCAGCCGCCGAGCAGTCCAGCGACCGTGCTCATCACAATATTATGTACGCTTAGTTAGTTACTGATAGTGTTAAGTGTATACAGTGAAATGTGCGACTTATGACGAAGGCTCTACCACTATGGATCACTTTAGGCGACGACCCCGCTACAAGCTCCGAAGGGTAAGACACGTCACCAAATTTTCGCACAATTTTGAGGTTATGTTACGTCCCTAAGTCCCCATGTTTACCTTTACCTGTCAACATGTTTATAACATTAAAATTTCAAATTATTTCCCAGTATTTAGCATGCATTTTATGAGTTTTTTAGTCATAAATAGTCTGTATACGTGTCTGTACAGTGTTGCCAGGAATTGATAGTGTGTTGCCAATTTTGTAAACGTTAATTATCGTGTTGTAGTACAGGAGTGTTACGTCGCGATGAATTTATAATAATACACTAATAGGGTGTGATGTTGGTAGATATATGGCTTCGGAATGTAGCGGGTGTTGAGCTAAACTGTTTAGCTAACTTTATTTAGTATACACAAGTTTATGACGTCAATACACTCGAGCATACTTGAACCTGAGTGAACTTGAACCAATAGTTTAGCCGCCTCCTCAATTTATTGCAACAATTTTATATAAATCAATCGTTTCTAGAATTGATTATAAAATGTTTTCCTGACCTTGACACATGTCTGCCAGACTTCTATGAGTCAAGGTCAAGGTCTCGATTACTGAATAGATTTTTAAAATTAATTATTGTCGTATCATACAGTTTCGAATATTCATACATATGTAGTAGGTGAAATTGACATAAAATGGGACTGGATACTGAAAAGTTTCAGTACGTTGTCTGGTTAATAAGCAATTCATTATGGCTACAGTGCAGTTGTTATTTCCAAGAAAATTGCTTGAAATCATGAATCGTGCTATTCTTTGTGGAATACAGACAGCTGTTTAGTCACTGCGTTTGTGACAAAAAATAACAAAGTTTTATAATGATATGCATGCGTATTGTAAGGGCTATAAACATACTGAAACAAGTTTTCAGTAAATATAATGAGTATAATGACCATTGCGTGTGAAAATTCCTCGATTCATGAATGGTGCATGACTCATGGTACGACTTACATATACATTCGTACTCACTGACAGATTTGTGAGCGCTTGAAGGTTTTCCTGTGCTTCCAACCGGATTTGTGAGAATCCATTCATTGATGACTTCGCTACGGATGCCCTGAATGTAAACTTTGCCTTATAGTTTCTGAACACTGAACAAAGATGGCGCCACTTACTTCGTTCTAGTTTGGAAGTTGAGGCCTTTTTTGGTAGTGGTAAAAATTAACTAAGTAATATTTGTTTTATGGGATAGTAATAATCATTGCACAGAGACGACACAATTTTCAATCCCTGACTTAGATTATTTTTCTTAAAAAAACACTATCACAGGAAAATAAGCCTTTTGTCACACACTCACGCCAAGAATAGTAATCACTATTTATGTGTGTATTTATTTATCTTTAAAAGAAATAACCCAATACGTAGTCCAATAAGTGCTTCCTCGTGTCTAACAGAGTAGCATGTTATCTAATTATAAGTTTGATACCACTTAAGAGTACTTGTGGAATGCAATAAAAGTATTGAGTAACCCCCTTAAATAAGCAAGAAAGTACTGGTACTTAGAAATCACCGTCTAGCTGCCTAGACTAAAGACTGCAGCAGCAGGATTAAGAACAGCATATCCTAAAGATCTGCCACTATCTTCTTTCGATATACAAAATGGCCCTGGCCGCTTATTTTTGCCTCTTAAATACTGCTAATTATACCCCTCTTGATTTCAGCAACATTGCTAGACCTTGTCCAAGTAGTCAAAAGCCCTCACGATGGGTATCGTCGGCCGCGATCGGACCCTCCAATGAGATGAGCCTCTTCTAAAACCTTGGACTCAGTGATTTTTTTGCTGTGGAGTCACAGTGACCGCGGGCTTGCATATGTAGATAGAAGTTGCATTGCCTATTCAGTAAATCGGAAAAAACAGTACGTGATTACAACTTTTACTTTTACAACTTTTAATATACCCAGAAACAATTTGTATTTGATTATTCCACTTTGTCTTGATTAAAGTCTACTTATACCTAAGACCTAAACGCCCATTAAAGCTTACTTTTAACTCTCAAATAGTTAATCAAATAATCAGCTTTTTGTGCAAAAATAAATCTAATATTCACCAGAACACTACATATTGAATCACACGAATTCCAAAAACTTGTGAATCACTGACGAAAACTACCCACAACATTGTTCTCATTAACCACTCTACCAACAAGGACATTACCCGCTCCGCTTATGATATCACCCGCTATAACTAGCGCCCCACAAGTGCACATTTCCCTCGAGTATCCATAGCTACTTGATCGCTCTTCACGAAGCTATTTCTTCACCGCCCTATATTTTTAATGAACTTGTTTATTTTCGTTTTGGTCATATTTTCCGAGAATAGAAGGAAAATAATGGTAGTTTATGAGGGAGAAAATAGTAGATCATGTATGAATTTGTAAGGCAGTTTACCATGTTGCAGTTTCGTTATTGAAAAAGGGCTTTCTTTATTGAATTGGTGGGCGTAGTTCGATATATTCCGAAGGTACGGAAATGCAAATCATTTATAGATAAACTGTTTAACGGTATAACTCCGAGCACCTGGATAGCAAGTAGCCTAGTCAATTGCAAATATATGTACAAACAAACTATATCCGTAGCTGTAGGTATCTACATATTATTTAACTAATATTTCAAGACTTACAATATACTTACCGATAACTTCACTTCCAAAAAAATAAAGTTCAGAAATAAGTAGGTACTTAATTATTTTCAGTGTCTATGTTATCTCAAAGATTTCATGTCTATATCATACCCATAAAATACTACGGTACTTACATATCGAAGAAATCCTTCTGTCAATCAAAAATAATCCATCAGATTAGTACATAAAGTTCAAATTGGTCTGCACGAATCCAGATGATAATTTTCCCCATATGAAAAGCGATTGTATAGCAATCCCACACATTGACATTCTATTCACAGCAGAAACACCATGACATGAATATTTTAATGTTATCTTCTATATTATTTTGATGTAAGGAAAATTATGATATTTTCTTCTTTTCCATTTTTTTTTTACTTATGACTGGTTTACTGTGGGTTTCTATAACTGAACTATCGGCTGTTTTGCGATTAAAGATCAAAGTTTGACGCTATTTATATGAGACTAATTAAAAATTCAAACTCTATCCGCAAAATAATGGATAGATCGCTTATGCATAGAAATTTACGGATAGTCAGTTTATTATGACAGTTTTATAGGGAATCCAGGGTGATAGTTATTTAATATAATTGAAATTCTATAGAAGTGCCGTGTAAAATGACACCCACGCCTTATTTCGGCCACTTTTGATCCCTGATAAAAAAAAGTTGCAAGACTTTTTGAACGAGCAAAAGTTCCCTGCCATAAGTTGAATTTCAGTTAAAGCAAATTTTCTTTTTTTAGAGTAAGAAGAAGAATTAAACTCACATAGAATGTTTTATTTGCAAAAGATGTGGCAGAAAGGGGTGTCTGAATAAAACTTCTCAGCACGAGCGTAGAATTTCCTCCCATGGGATACCATGGCGAATGGGCGTGAATTTATTTACGAAAGATAAGGATACGAATAAATCGCTTTAACTCCGGTTTTATCTTACTTTTTACTGAATAATTTTCACTGCATAAATATACGTTTAGTGATGTACAGACGACAGCACATCAAGTTACCACAATCTGTCAAATTTCAAAAATTTCAATTGGCCTAATTTGACAGTTTCAGGTAGGTTGACCTGCTGTCGTCTGTACGTAAAAGGTTATACTTGTATCGAAAATAATTTCATCGTAACCTAATCTAAAAATAGATTGGGTAAGTCCGATTTTTTCGTGAGTTCATTCACTCTCTTTTATTCTAACCCTAAAACTCCTTCCATTAACCTACATCAACAAAACAATAAAAAAAGAAAAATTCATTAATTTCGGGGATATCCATAAAAACAGTCGGGTATAGCATTAAAAAAAATCAAGGTACCTTAAAACAGTCGAGTATACCTTTTACAATTTCGAATTTCAAACTGCGAACACGCCACACTACTACACGAACAGTGTACGTACTACACCTGCAACAGTTACATAGCTGGCTGTGTATGAACGTAGCGGTTGTTGACCCTTGCCGAGCGAGTAATGGAGTGCGATCGTGTTTTTGTTACGTTGCGGAAGTTTGAAGCACGCGCGGTTGTAGTGCGAGCTTTAGTTGCGGAAAGAGTAGAATAATAACTGTAGCTTTTTTGTTACTCGTGATTTTTTTAAACTACTTAATAATATATTAGTTAACATTTCTGTATTTTAAAATAAATTATCGGATTGGTAGCAAAAACTACAGTAAAATAATGAGGAAAATAAAGTCTCATGAAAAACTCTTTCTTTTAAGAGCTTGATTCTAAAGTTTTTGTATAAATTTTTACTGTCTTCATCCAAAGCTAGTCCGTTACTGTGCAAATCTAACATCTTACAAAAATTATAGCAATATTGCAAATGGCATCCATAACAAACTATACTACATTAAATTCATAAAAATCATCTTTAATATCAGTATTTACTTAACATGTAGGCGTCACTTACCAAGTGCCGACTGTAAAGTGGCACCATGGTTTAGCGCGCGACCCATCGAGTCTGCCACAAGTAGGTCAGCGACGTCGCCGGCGCGTCGCGACACCACATCGATCCACCCCACGCGCCTGCGCCCAGCACCACAAACAAAAAACAACCTTATTTACATCACACTACAGTC
Source organism: Heliothis virescens (assembly GCA_002382865.2). Classification (NCBI taxonomy): domain Eukaryota; kingdom Metazoa; phylum Arthropoda; class Insecta; order Lepidoptera; family Noctuidae; genus Heliothis; species Heliothis virescens. The sequence goes on from NWSH02000505.1 coordinate 15,279,299, forward strand.
CATTCTTCTCTACTACAACCACCGAATATTTTACCGCATGCCAACTCTGAAGTTACACCGCATAACATAACCCTTCTTACGTGGACTTAGAGTTCATTTTTCTGTAGCACTTGGAAGGTTTAATTTGGTAATGCAAGTGCGTGGTGTCATTTTAGACCGTATGGCGGGGTAGTAAGGTTGTAAGTTGATTGTTGGGGTCTTATGGAATTATTAAATGACCAACCGATGTAGTTTGTGCAGATAATTGTGTTAGGAGTGTACTGTCTCTTGCTGGAAATTCCTTTTATAGAAAGCCTTTGAGATAGTATTGCATATTGTTATATCGTTTCGAAAGGAGGCTTCGATTTTCATATCACTACTTGAATAAGAAGATAATACCTACTTTGTGAATTTATTTATAACTGAAACAGTATTATCAAAGCTACTCAGCTAACGTTAAGCTGCTTAAGGTCTATTATCAAGCGTTTGACTCAATTTATCACAAAGACTGTCCCACCCGGCTTCGAACATTAAATATTGAGAGGATTTCGATATCTCAGCATTCCTTCTGAGTAGGTATCAACTGCATGCAAATCGTTCAGTATTTTTTGAGTTAATCGTGGACAGACAGACATAAAATAGGTCGTAGAGTTTGATCTATAATAAGTAGATACAGACACATGAGAGTAGGTTCTAGTGCCCTGGATGTATATTAAAGTATCACTACACGTGGAGGCTATTTCAGTACCTCTGCTGAGTAACATCGATTGATTTATTTTCTAATACTTGCATATTAGCATGACTATGTCATTTCTGGAAATTCACATAATCATAGTGACATGAATATTAGAGTTGGGTTTTTTTAGTTATCCAGTCAATAATAGACAATGAGTTATCATTTTATTTTAGTACATGTTTTTGTATTTAACAAATTATATATCTTTAGTGTAATAATGATGTATGCATAGGATAAAATAAGCAAAAAAAAACATTTCATTTTTCATATTAAAAAATCGGTTTAAAGTTTATCAATTAGTCTTTGTTGATACTAGAGTAAAAAAAATATATCGCTACATAATATTTATCACTATTGTTTTTGCACACGCCTACGTAAAGTCGGCTACGCCACTGCGCCAGTGCTACGACCTCCACGTTGCTACGAGCGCGTAGCGGATACGTAGGTTGTAGCGACAGTTTGTACTACTGAATTATTTTGTTGCTCGAGTTTATATTGTTGATAGGAAGGTCTGTAGTTGATTAAAGTTTATTTTTAAAGTAATGAAAGAATGATCGCTTTTTGCATTTGATTTCGAATTAAAGTTATATTTTTATCTAATACCTACTGGAAATATTTTTAAGACTCGGAAAAACCCGCGAGTTTGAATAGCAATGCTGAAAGTTCCAAACTTACTATGTTAAACGATACATTAGAAAGTTTTTTTTGGGAACGTATGCAGCTAAATTCACTATTATTTTATTATCTATACATTTTTTTGACTTTGGCCCAAAAAGAAATATGATTTTTTTAGCTATAAAACTTAAAAAAAATACTTTAAAGTTTTACGTTCGGTGGAAGGACAAGGTCCTAACACCAGGAACGCATACCCCCACTACACCAAAAATAGAACAACATTTTACATTACATTGCACACAAATCGTCAATGAAATAAAAACCTACGTAGCACAGTAATAAAGACCTATGTAGTACAGTAATAAAGCGCAGTACTAACTGTGTATGTGTGAGTGCGGTGAGTCACGGCGTATGCGGAACTCGAGGCGACGCGTACCGGCCTTGCGATCCTCGTTAGTGGGACAGAGTATTCCTGTGGTACAGACTACAACAGGTAAACCCACCTGAATGACAAATTTTACCAATCGAACATTAACCTTCCACTATTGTGGCAAGGTTGAAAATCTGTTGAAGAAATTTAACACATTGTGGTAGGTTGTGCTGTCGTCTATATCAGCAGACGGTTGAATTTTGGACTTGATGGTTCATTTGCTTGGATCAGGCCTGGAACTAAAAGTTGAAAATGAGCTTTAAGTTGAAGTGCTTGTATATTTTAGCTTAGCTATGTATTTTACCGAACAGAATGCAATTTTCAAAATGAAGTTAGAGAAGATTGGGAAAAGGAAGAGAGGAAGAGGAAAGAAATGGAATAAAGACAGGAGGATGATACTAAGACTACTGCCAAGTTTCATCGAAATTCGTTCAGCTGTTTGTGCGTGAAGGAGTAGGTAACCATATGTACACATTCACAGACATATTCTGTGAATTCTGATAATGCTGTTGTCATTTTACGAGTCAGGATGAACTCTCTCTCATTCATGCCTTTTTTCGAGAATTATGTACGACGAACAGAACTTAAACTACAGTCAAGAGAGTTTGTTTGAACGTGCTAATCTAAGGAACTACTGGGCCGAGTTGGTAAACTCTTTCAGTGTTATGCAGCCCATTTGTCGAGGAAGGCTATAGACTACTTTTTATCCAGGTGCGTAGAGTAGTTCCTGTGGGACACGAGAAACTGCGGGAAAACACCTAGTAATAGATCATAAGTTAGCAGTTTTCATAATATAAACATAAAGTGAAAAGAGAAATCATCATTTTGATATGTGACCTTTGCAAGTTGAACTTTTGTTAATTTTAAGCAAATGTGGAACGATCCTCATTAAATTCTGTTCGCTTTTTATTCCTCCCATTATACATTTACAATATTACCTACTAGCTTTTGCACGCAGTTTCGCGAGAGTCCTGTACTTCGCGCACCCGGATAAAATATCAACCATTAATGGACCACACTGAAATATTTTTCAATTCATATCAATAGTAACTGAGATTAACGCGTTCGATCAAACAACTCTTCAGCTTTATAATATAGACAGATAGAATTAAGCCTTAATCTCAGATCAAGAAAGACAATCATGCCAATTTTTGGGAATATAGGTCAAATGTCTTGTCTAGACCTGCCTCAGTAAAATTGGAACCCCATAGATTGCCATAAGAAAGCTTTAAGATCCTCTAAATATTGTCAAACGTCGTTAATATACAGTTTATGATATTGCGTGATACTCAAATTAATGGCTTTTGGCGATGCCTAATGAAAATTATTTTTGTTAGTGCCATTAAGTTGAGTATACTAAAGTATGGTCTTACTAAGGACTTCGTCAAATGAAAGTTGGTATGGTTATGAGAGCTGAAAACTAATCCATGCGTCATTAGCATATAATGCTGTTAGGTTTTGGATAAATTGCTAGTCGTTGGTATTCTTAGTAAATATTTTACTCGTACTTCTCTTTAAGCTAAACTGTTTGGTCTCAAGGGTCAACGAACTTATGACCTAGGATCAAACCTTGAAAACTGCAGGAAACTGACTGGTAAGGCTTAACAATATTTTGTGCTCTAGTTGCTTTATTATTTTTCATGGTGGAAACTTACTTTATATTAATTTGTTTTCACTTGAACTGAAACACAATTATAGGATTTAGATTTCTAACTGCAATGTGCTAGGTATCGTCGTTCGGTCTCCTCTGTTTTGCAAAAAAATTATTTTTGACCAACATTTTTGGAATACATTGCAAAACAGGTTATGGTGATCCTAAGTCTTCCTGATCACTAAGTGAAACCCAAACCCTTCCCTGAAACCTGACTTCATACCTCCATTGAGTCCAGGCAGGAGTGTCGCTGGAAACAATTGGCCCTCCATTATCTGAGGTGACCCACTTACGGTAATCCCTAATCTTGCTCCCAACACGGTTCGTCAACCGGAGTGCCGGCGTGCGCGCGCACCCATTCACCTAACTGCGGGGGGAGGGGGCAATACGAGGGGAGCTTCAGGCTCCAACTTCGGAGATATTCGGGCGCATTCGCTCGCGACCGTCGCGTCGGACGGTAGTGCGGCAGCTCCGATGTGCCGCCACCACGGCCGACCACGACGCGATCCCACTGGTGGTCCGCAGTGGCCACCACCTGCCGCCATGTCGTAACATGATGGGGTACAACAACCAAGGGCACGGGTACAACAAGTTGTTTACACAGGTGCGCGCGCAAGTGTTGTGTTGTTGCTTCAGTGTTGATTTGTGGATGTTGATGATAAGGGTCGCCATGTCGTAATGTTTACGTAATGATAATGTTGTTTGTTTACCGACGTCATTGCTGCAAGTGATGCACCGCCGTGACTAAAGGTCCTAAAGGTGTCCTAAAGGTCGTTGTAGAGATCCGATGCAATTCGTGTCAGTGTTGTTTGGGCCCTGCCCTGTTCCGATCTCTGTACATCCATATTTAGCTTTATTGCTACAAGTACATAGCTATGAATAGGCAGAACGGTGTTTTAACTTTCTTTATAGCTTGCAAAGCTCTGAAACATGTCTGTGGTAAGATCTTTGTTCTAAATGTAAATATTGACGGTAGTTGTAAATCTTCGTGCAATGCAAGCCAATTCCGCGCAGGTGAGCAACGTGCATGTTTAATGTCCTGTGTCTGTCAGTCACGTCTGTTCGCAGAAGACTCTATTTCGGAACGAGTAATGTTTTGTTTGTTTGTTTGTCCGTCGTTAATGTTTAGACTATTATATTTGGACGTGCGATGTATGCTGTACATTGTGTTCAACGAAACGATTAGTTGTTAATTGTTTGTAGACCATTTATTTCGTGTTGTGTCGATGATTGTATTTCAATAGTTATAGAAGCTATAAGTTTTAGATTTCAGTATATTGTGCTTGTTTACATAGTTATTAGGTACAAACAAAAACACAAGTTTATCTTAAACACAGTGTTACAACCCTTATCAGGCATAGTGGCCTATCTGTAATCACATGGTCGTCTACAAGTTGTCATTTGTCCTCCTCTACTTACATGATCAATCGCTAGCACCAATTTCATGTTTCTTCGTACAGACAGTACATCAAGTTACCACAATCTGTCAAATTTCTACAATAGATTTTCAACCTTATAACAATAGTGGAAGGTTAATGTTGGATTGCTAAAATTTGACAGATTGGTACACGTTGACCTGCTGTCGTCTGTACATAATTCATTTCTTATACTATAACTATAAGTACCTAATCATTAATTAAAAGGTCTTTTCTGCCCAATGTTAACCAAAACAAGTAATAGGCTGCCTGTATAGAAGGCGATGTTACCTATGATCGATCCAGTAGTTGCAGTTTATTAGCAGAGATTACCTTCGATACTGATAAGAATGATGAATTTAGAGCGTCATCTCACTTATCAATCTTAATTTATTATCTTCCGCAATACCTGTACTATAACGCTGAAGAGTTTGTTTGTTTGTTTAAACACGCAAATCTCTGGGAACTACTGAAAAATTATTCCAGGATTAGAGAGCCCAAATATCAAGAAAATTTATAGGCTACTTTTTGACCGAATACGCAGAGTAGTATCCATGGGACGCGGGTGAAACCCTAGCGGAAGCTTGTTTCATTAATATACTAAGGTCAGCAATGTTCCATAATGTAGGTGACTGAATACCTACTACACGAAGTTCATGATAAAATATGAATAAAAATATCTACCTACAATTACTACTCTACTCTGAGATTCAGGCTTCAGTTCATACAATACTGTATTAGATTACCTAATAATCAGGATATTTTCATACATTTCACGGCAGAAAAAATTAAAACCATGTCAAATAGCTTTGATTGCCGTATGGCTAAACAAATGAGTAATGGAACGAGCACATACAAACAAAGCTCTGAATGAAATTATTACGTGTTTACTTTGGTAATTAACAATGGTTTTTAGGGTTACGTAAATCGAAACCTATTACTAAGACTTCGGTATCCGTATGTCTGTCTCCAGGCTGTATCTCTAGAACCGTGATAATGATACAGTTTTGTTGTCGCTATAAGAATAAATACTGAAAACTAGAATAGAATAGAATAAAATAAAAATTTTAAGGGCTCCCATAAAAACGTGCTTTTGCTGGTTTTATAGAAAATGGTACGAAACCTACATGTATCAATATATACGCTTTCAGATATTATACGCTTTTTATATAAAATTCTCATGTTAAAGGTTGTTATAGGTTTAGGTAATACAAGAATATACAAATTTGTCTGGCCTTGGTTCTCAGTAGTCTGAAAATAGCCATTAACAGCCTACTAACATGGTCATCGTCAGCGTCAGACACTACGTGTCTGACATAAATGCTGAACTGGGTCTATTTGGCACAACCATTATTATATATTTTTGACCATTTTTCTTTATTGTTTATTTTTTCATGTGTTGTGTCAATAAATGTATTTTCTTTCTTTTTTTCTTCTTTCTATCACACAAAAGTTGACCGTATCGGAATCGAACTTGGGATCGTCAAGTCGGCCGTCCGGTACGATGATCATTGCACCAAAAGGGTCGATAATAAATGGTGACTCATAAGACGGCGTCACAAGTATTTGTAAAAGTCATGTTCAAAGGTGTTTAAAGTTACATAAAAGGAATAGTTTGTTTAATTTCTCGTTTATTATGACGTTTCTCATATTTATCAATGTTACAACCTGTCGGATTTGCGTTCTATTGTAAACAAATAATGTTTTATGTGAAGTTTTTCTTTGAGCTCTACGCTATTCTAGAAATATATCATGCGGTAATTACTGAGTAAAACTTTTGTCTAAATCAATTACAATATTTTAGAATCTGAAATCTCAATGGATGGTAATACCTACATATGGTACGACATAAGGGTACATACGAGTATGTTTTGATGAAAAATCCTCTAAAAAGTCTACCATAGTTCTGAAAGTTTCAAGTTCTTATGAAAGTTAAAACTTAAAGCAAAAAATCAACTAATACAACACTATTGTAGTCACATTCACAGGAAGATCTTCATAACAAGGTTCCTCTCTTTAGACCTTTTTAGGGTTCCGTAGCCGAATGGCAAAAAACGGAACCCTTATAGATTCGTCATGTCTGTCTGTTTGTCCGTCTGTCACAGCCAGTTTATTCCGAAACTATTGAGACTACACCATTCAAACTCGGTAGGTAGATGTATTATGTTAACCGCTTTACGATTTTTATACAAAATTAAAAAAAAACAATATTAGAAGGGGGCTCCCCATACATGGAACTGAATCAAAAATTTTTTTTTTCGTCTAACCTATACTTGTGGGGTGTTTATAGATAGGTCTTTAAAAATAAAATTGAGGTTTCTAAAACCATTTTTTCTCAAAGTCAAGCATTTCAAAGTTAGACACTTTCAAAGTGCAAAAATTTGTGTCCCTCCCCTGTAATTTCTAAACTATCGAAGTGAAAAATCTAAAAAAAATATATGTTATAGACGTTAACAAAAACTATCAACCAAAATTGGTTTGAACGAGATATAGTCAGTGGTTTTTGAGATAAAGCACTTTTTCAGTAACCGCAAATTATAAATCAAAATCAAAAGGCATTTATTCAAAGTAGGCTGAAAACAGCACTTTTCGAACGTCAAAATTACATCAGACAGCCCCCAAAACGCCCGCCCTTCACCACTTCCTATGTGTTTTTGCTGGGAAGAAGAAGTGGCGCAACAAACTCCCCAGCAACACATGTCTCTCTATTAGATTTTAAGAATCTTATAACAATATTTAATAGTTATATAATATGATAAATAACAAAAGTGTTATTAAACAATGTCAATTATGCTATAATACATAGTAAAATGCCTTTAACGACATATTGGCTAGCACACACCACTATATACCTATATCTATGAACTCAAGCAGTATAACTTTGTTATTCATATATTTGTATGAAAAACCAAGTTATTTTTTGTTGTCGAGAAATGTTTGTGTTTTGACTAATTGTAGGCAATAGGAACGTTTATTTTTCATAGATAATGGAACGGAACCCTTCGTGCGCGAGTCCGACTCGCACTTGGCCGGTTTTTTTTGTCTTGACAGCGTGAGAGAGTGACAGACTTTTACTGACTAAAACCCACCGTGATTCTTCTTGAGCCCTTTGTGATCTTGGGTTGCGGTAGCTCTTTCAAAAAATCCTGCAGCTGTCTTTAGACCTTGGAGTCCACCCCCAACGGTCATTTGATNCTTGACAGCGTGAGAGAGTGACAGACTTTTACTGACTAAAACCCACCGTGATTCTTCTTGAGCCCTTTGTGATCTTGGGTTGCGGTAGCTCTTTCAAAAAATCCTGCAGCTGTCTTTAGACCTTGGAGTCCACCCCCAACGGTCATTTGATTACAAATATGTTATGGATATATTTATGACGTAATAAACCAGTGATTTGCGAAGCTCTGACGTCATTAATGCGAATGCTTTCGCCAAAATATTTTCATTATCTGTTTTATGTGACCGTTAGTGATCAAATTCAAACGTGGAATGGGGTAATTTTACTGCATTGTCATTGGTCAATAATGGGGTATCGTGTTGGCAGCCGTTCTATAGTTTTATAAGCCATAATTGTTCTCTTTGAAGTCGGTTCATTCAAGACTATTGACGTATTGCAATGACGTACCTATGTATTTCACGTTCGTTTGTCTATTGGCTGTTGTTTTAATTCTGGCCTATTAACGGTTTATGTGCAATTGTTTAAAAGCTTTGAAAGTTATACGTTAGCTATTTGTCGAAATTCCAATTATAAAATTAGAATTATAGCAGTCGAAAAGCTTTGTCTGTGGATTGTAGGATAGATTCAATTGAAAATTTTAACTTTAGTTTAATATTCAACTCTTTGTTAAGGTGCATTCGACCACTAGAAGCGGGAAATTCAAATATAAAATGGTTTTTTTCAT
>NWSH02000505.1:15288123-15305566 GCA_002382865.2 Heliothis virescens
TAACTTAGGTAAAACATGAAAAAACCATTTTATATTTGAATTTCCCGCTTCTAGTCGTCACATTCACCTTAACTTTGACTAAACTAATTAATCAGCCATAAATTACATATAATATACCGCGAGTGTGTAACGCATCTTATCTTAAAAATATTATTTTCCACTGGTACAGTCAGCCTAAAAAGTCGATCAACACATCCATTTTCCGAAACGGTTGCTCAGCGACTTTTGGATTAATTTCTAGAAGCTATTATTTTGAATTCAATATAAATCAATTTTGGTGTGTTGGTTGTATTGTTAAGTAATTTTACGCTACATTATCTATCCAGCAGTTTTTGAAATTTGGTTCGACATCGACTTTTGGTATGGTTCTGTACATGAAAGTCATCAAAATACAACTACAAATGATTGTTCATTTGTCCATTTTTAAGCACACGTGCACTCGAATCAGTCCATCTCCATTCCACTCATCAGAAATAGACCAATAAAAACAAGTTACTATTATTGTATGCACGTCAATGGCTCGGAATATCAGGGCGTTTGATGGCCGGATTTGACTAAGCACCTTGTGTAACATAGGCATTCCATCACTTTTATATCAATCGTTAAAATATTGTTTTGACTGGATCTACGATACTAAATTTATTCTTAGAGCATTTTCACGCTAGGGAATGATTTTCCGCGATGTAACTACCGGTTCGAGAAATGATGCCTAAAACCGCGCGATAGATTCTTTGTGTGCGGCAAAAAATCACGGGACGGATTTTTTGTCGTGGTCGTGCATATACGCGTGACCAAAGCCGCTAGTGTGAAAGCACTCTTAATGGAATACTAGCTAACCATATACTATTTGTATGAGAAATGTATAGTGGTTAGTGTCATTCATATAAACCTTTCCTTGACCTGAATCAAATAGTCTCCAGTCTTTTTGACGTAGATATTGGGATTGTGTTTCAATCATTCGAAGATTTGACAAATTTGATTTGCTGTGGTTGCCATTATTATCTAAACTGTTGTCCATTTAGAATAGTCTACAAGTCAGAACTAAAGTGCATTATTCATATTCTTGTTTTATTGATCTGAACTTGTAGTGAATAATTTTATTCTGGTTACGGTTACTTCGTTTGGTTCATGTTTGGTTGATATGCCATAGACAACACTTAATAGAATGACGGGACGAATAGGCTAAAGGCAAATAGGTTTAGACTGAATGCGAAATCATTAAGCTTGCCAAGTTAATCACAAAAAAATCCGTACCATAAAAATAAGTTACCTAATACTTTTACAAAAACAGTAACGCTAGCCAAAACAGTGGTTGATAAATAAAAAATCCCCTACTGGCGCTGCCCCAAAAACAAGGGCGTAAAGTATGCACAGTGGGGGTTATCGAGCCAGGGTTGGGGGTGGGGGGAGGTTCTGACGTCACTACTTCGACCCGCCAGACTGCCGCCGAAACCGTCGAGCCAGTCTTGTACAGACCATGATCAATCGCGGCCAGATAAAACCTCCTTCCCAGGCTGAATGGGCCCATTCCTTAGTCTGTGAATGAAAGTTCTCCGTTCATATTTAGAACAATTCAAATTAATTCGAATTTCATTCTTGTTTGAAGCTAATAAATTCCTTTTTCAAAATTTACCGGCTACGTCTTGTAGTTTGTATGTAAAAATGTTTGTAAGTGTGAAGACGATTTTTTTGTTTTATTTAAATATTTTTGGAAGCTTTGGCTAAGGTGAGCGTCGTCTGTAGATTTTTTAGTTAATGTGGTTTGATTTAGATGCTTTTAGTTTCATGTATTGTGCTAGAATTTGGTAGTTTCATCTCATTTTTTTAGACCCACATACATATGTAATCGTTTTATTTTTTAGATTATGTGCCGACATTATATGTGTACAGTTAGCGCCACAAGTCTGAAATTCTGTGACTTCTATTAAATAATAACTCGAAAAAAAATTCAAACTTCTAAGTTTTTTTTCTAAAGAACCGTGTCCTTCTATTTTCAAAAATGTGAAGGAGCGTCTGTAGTGTCCTTCTATAATGTGAAGGAGCGTTTGTAGTGTCCTTCTTTTTTCAAAAAAAATAACAGAAAAAAGCTGGTTGCCTTCCATTTTTTAATTAAAGAGAGGTTCGACCAACAAAAAGGTTCTATCTTCAGCTTTCTTCATACAATCGAGTTATCATTTAACCCGTGGCGCTACGTACTAGCCCCAAGCATGTTTGTCTGATTTCCGTCTGTTTGTGTCGCATTGCATGCAGTCGGCACGACTCACCATCGACAAATGACAAGCTACAAGCCCTTGGTAAGACACCTGTGTTTCTTTCTATATGCTTGTCACCTGTGCTGTCCTTAGTGTTCTAATGTTCGTGATGTGAGGGAAATTGTAACTAAATATTGGCCCTTCCTTGATATTGCCTCTATCGTATATTTTTCAGAATTTTTATAATTGACCATGAAAAAGGGCAATTTTTATAATGACAATAAGTGCAATAATTTGGTTACATTTTCCTTGCCACTTCCAAATATCTTTTCAACAAGACGAAGAAGTTTCGAAATTGTGATTTGCTACACGAAAACCATTGCTCCATCGACTTATTCAGTGTTCATTTAGACACCACATTGTACACAGGATACTCAAAAATAACTGAGATAAAAGAACAGATTCCAAATAACTCAAACGAAGAACGGACTATCTGTCATTCTTTTACGAAAAAACGACGGAACTGTTTTGGGTGAAGCCCAACCAGACGAATAGTATACGGAGTCTCAATTAATTTCTCCCATATTCCACACGTCCGGGATATCAAATAAGTATATTAAAATAATATGACGCTCTAACGAGGTATAGGCTCAAAATGATCCAAATCATGATTTTCTTCGTAAAAAAAAACACTATGGCAATTTATAATAGCCTGATAAAAACTGCATGATTGCTGCAAAGCATTGCGGACATGCGCGCGCCGCTCCGATCTCGTGCCAAAATACTTGCACTAGTTATGGATTGGTTCAACTATAACTGACAGTTTTGTTTCACCAAACTTTGTTGGCTGTTTTGTAAACCTGATATTTATAGGCTGTTTTATTCAAACGGTTGACGCATTTTAGATTTACGTCAAATTTTAATGATTGAACCTTTTGCATAGCTCATTTGAAAAGTTCACAGCTTCTTAAACGTATGCGCACCGTCGTTCCAGATCATTGTATGTACAATAGGTCAAAAAACTCGCTGTTATATTCAAAACTATTTGTTAATTTGTTTGGTCAGTAAGCAAGCGAGTGTGGAAGTTTTCACGACTGCCTTTGATATAGGAAGACGTGAACGGCTGAGCTAAAACATATGGTGCTGAATACGTAATGTAAAACAGATTGATGGCATTTACAAATGTGTAAAAATCTTTTCATTATCTTTTGCTGCATCTATTTTGTATGCATAAATAAAACTGGGCCAAATATCTTTGCAATCTCGACTATCAAATGTTATGCTAAGGCTTTTTCTCTTTTCCCAATCTTTCAGTCCTATTAAAACGTCAAGCAATCAAATGCTAGTTTAGAGCTGGGCTAGAAGGAATTTGATAGTCTGTGATTATATTCTTCATTATCTTCAACTACTTAATCAGTTAACTAACCTAACCGTTATTACCTTGCAGTTAAATAGGTACCAAGCATTAGTAACCAAGCTATAAATCTGAATCTATCGGAACAGACTACTGCAGATTAAAGACACTGGAACCATTCCAAAAGTGTCTAGGGGACCTTGACCTCTGACAAACAAATTATAGGGAACTGCGGAGATAGGGTTGTTGATCGGATTTCTGATGTATTTGAGCTGATATTCTAGCTTTTGCCTTTACCTTGGCTCGCGTGGATCTTGAAAATGAAGGCATAGTAGACAAAATGAGATGGGCTCTCGAAGTTAAACAAATGAAGGTACATGGACGGGTGTAGTCATTTGTCAATGTAGCACTTCCTTTTCGCTGCATCCAGAACTGGAGGATAGTAATTTTTACCCTAATAAATTCAAAGAAAGTAAACTATGGTTTCATTCAACCATTTGAAATAAACGATGGCTGTTCGTCAGGATGAAGCCATTACTAGTCTAATAATACTGTGCTATAAATTAATGAAGTGTAAACCAAACCGCTGGAGCACCTACAAGTGACTGGATTTACAGCAATTTAAGCTTAATTCTTAGGCTAACGTAAGTCATTTATTTTTCTATAGTTTAACAGTACATATGTAAATGTTTCAGGGCTCAGCAGATTCAAACTATTCGCAACCATCGTCGGAGCTGTCGCTTGACGAAGACAAAGAGGCGCTGCGCCGCGAGAAGGAAGCGCAGGCTATCAAACAGCTGGACAAGGCACGGGTCAGTTCATAACATCCATATTATTATAATTTGAGAAGTATTTGTAGATTTTGTTTGAATTGAAAAAAAAATCAGTTTTAGATAGTTTATTGAATAAGGCAATTTTTTTCTTGGTCTGCGGAGTTGTTGATATGGGAAGCTGTTGAAAACGCTGGCGAAAGCTAATGATTAATATGCACCCTCATCATTAACTGTCTGCTTATTATATTGCTGGTAAAAGCCTCATACGAAAAAGACATTCATTTCACTTCATCCGATGGACGATTTCTGTCAAGAATGATTATGTTTTTTAATAATAGCATCGAAAACATGAAATGCCATATATCATGGATATACTTTAGAATGAGGGTGCCTCAATCTCTTCTAGCACATCCTTTTAGATGTTATGCACATAACTCAGTTGCTTACTTGACTTAACAATGAGCCAAAGAACTCGTTGCCATGAGGGTAATTAAGCGAATGAATGAGCAGCAACAAGCAATCATACCAATGATACGTTCACGTATCATGATCACAACGAATATTAGGTATCTATAATGCTGTACATATACAAACATGAAAGTATGTGAAAAACCACATATCTGTAAAGGATATTACTTAATAGATGGCGACAGATGGAGAAGTATGGAATTAGTAGACATACTCTGACCTCAAATTAAAAATTGATGAGCAGAGGGATGTTGGCAATGAATTAATGACATTTGTATACAAACATTATCTTCATCTACCAATCCATTTGTCAACAATGTTGTGGTGGGCTTAAAGTCTAATAAAATGCAGCTGAATACCAGCGCTTTTCATGGAGCAACTGCCTATCTCAACCCATTTACCCGGGCCATCCGTTACCCCTTGGTAACGCTTGGTTGTTAAAGACTTTTAGCCAACAAACAGCAGCCATCATAACATGTTTGATACTGGAAGCTGTATTCCTGTATCGTCATGTTCCAGGAGAAGCCAGTGGCGTTCGCGGTGCGCACCAATGTGTCATACGATGGCACCGTGGACGACGACTCGCCGGTGCACGGCAGCGCGATCTCCTTCGAGGTGCGCGATTTTCTCCACATCAAGGTAAGTTACTTCTGCTATTGTAGGTTTGGTAGCAGTTTTCTACATTTCCCCATTGAGGGATTTTTTCTATATCTGACTGGTAAAATTGCTTCTCTGGCACGGGAAAGCCACTTTGGCAGCCACACTTTTGGAGGCCACTTTTGCAGATTTTGACATTGGAAAGAAGAATCAGCTATTTATGTTAGGGTCAAGAGGTAGCCCACTATTCCCAATCACTGTCCTACGTCGTGATAATTCTGCCCCATTAGTGTTAAGTCGTTGAAGTCCAACAAGATTGAAAATGTGGTTTTTCACCACAAAAATATCATATCAGCTTATTACGTTCTACTGCTCTAAAGTAAACATGCATGGCTGATGCATCAATTGCCGTTTTCCAGGAGAAGTACGACAACAACTGGTGGATCGGGCGGCTCGTGAAGGAGGGCAGCGACGTGGGCTTCATCCCGTCGCCCGTGAAGCTGGAGGCCGTGCGGTCGGGGCTGGGCGCGCGGCGCTACCCGCGGCCCGCGTCCGCCGCGCCGCACGCGCCGCACGCGCCGCCCCTCTCCAGAGGTAGCACCCCCCCCACGCCCGGTACGTCATGCATACTCATACGAGCGCGCACTGCACGATATATCTGGTCATTACTCGAATACCCACTATCGATTTTGAATATTATATTAAAATTTTAAAAAAGCTAACTTAAATTCTATTTTCAATTTTGATAATATCGATAATCACATAATTATTTAGTCGATTCAAAATCGATTGTTGATATATCGAGACGAAATTGTTGCAATGAAAATTGAAACAGTTCAAACTGGAGTTGGTTTGGATTTTCATTGGTTTATTGAAATATCCCCAATAATCCTTACTTATGATAACATAAAATGTATATACCTTGATTTAGAATTAAGTAAATAAAAAATAAATTAAACAGGATGAATTGGGATATTTGAAACAAGAGTGACCATCTGCCTAAAGCTTTTTCATGCACTGGATAAAAAGGCATACTAAACTTTTTTACTTTAAAAAAATTAAAGGGGTTCAGGGTTCATGTTTTAGGTTCAAAGTTGTGATATCTAATGTGGTATGTTTACGGAAGTTAATATATAATTATTATTTTTTTACAACTTTTTTTAAGATTTCCAAAAATATTTTTGTTCAATGTTTAGTCCAAATTTTAATGAATCAAATATTCATTTGATTTTAGGATAAAAGTATATGTTTACATGTATACGTGCATTTGACTGTACTATCTCATATTTTATTGATAATTTAACTATTTATTTATATTGTACCTCTATGTATGTCGTTTTATCTAGTGTCTGTAACGTACAACGCAGTTGTTTGTCTCTCTCTATTTACATCGTCTTGCTCTTTCTAACACTCTGGACTCGCTGTTACGAAATGAATGGGCTTTTAACCGAAAATCTTCAAAATTAACAATTATATTAAAAAGCAAGACGGTCTTTTTATTGTAGTTCGTGATTCGGTGTTTCAATTGGCATCTTACAATATTTGTAAATATTAATTACTAAAATTATTTAACATAACTGCACTTCGCCGTGGAATATTCTTCTTCTATACATTACTTATTTTATATTTACACCACATATATATTATTCTACATATTTAGGTACCAAAAATTCTGTAAGAAACAATTCAATCTTTTACACTTTTTTTATAACTATTGGAAACGGTTTACTTTATTATCAAGTCGCACTAAATTCGTTATCTATGGCAACAAAATTTACTTTCAACACAAACAAATGTTTACTATATAACTCGTATATGGTATGTATAACTGCTTTGTACTAGCCATTCATGATCACTCATCAATTCGGTGGAATTTGCCGGAATTTCCTGGTCTATACAGATGTACCGATTATTGACTACTAGTCGATTAGTCGACTATTTTCTACTCTTCGATGGTTAGTCTATTCGCTCAAAACACAAAGCAAGTATATAACCTATATTTATTTAATAATAATCACGTATTATTCTTAAATATTATACTTATTGTATATTTTTTATACGAAGATCGAATCGACTAATCTGTTGACGGTTAAAAATATCGAAGGAATTCTTTGCTTCTTGATCGAATAATTCGAATACTCGGCCAGCACAATAGTCGATACATCGAATAATGTGTATTTCGCACTCACGTTTGCCACATTTTCAGATGTGCCATCGTTCGATCGAGGTAAGCTCACGCATTCATCGCTCGACACCAGGAAATGTCGTAAATTTTCACCTCTATTAATAAATCTAGATGTTATCCGAGCTCGTTTGTATTATAAATGTTTTTATTTTAAGAAACACCCCAATTTGAGTCCAGTAAATTGATTTTTGTCCCTACCTAAGTGCTAAGTTAAATTTTCAAAATAATAGCAGACATGGTTATTAGTGGATTTTAATTGTAATATTGAGAATATAACTTCTCAATATTTTTTTCTGCGATATTTGCTACTTTATCCCCGTCTAATTTGTTAACGGAATTTTTAATCTTAAAAAAATCGTAGTACTTTTGCTCGTGACCGTACACCGTTGCCATCCCACCTTACATTTTGCATGAAACCTCTATTATTAATTTTATCTATTTTAATTACTATTTTAATATTTTTCTTTAATATCTCTTGGTGTTTTACAGGAACGTTTTAGCTATCTTATATTTTATTTGTTTGTTTGTATATTATTATGGTATGGTTATATTTTGGGCAGTTACTCGTGCGATGACGCTTTTGAATGTTGTCCAGAAGTCTTGAAATATTTTCTGTGTTTAAATACACAGTAGAGGAAAAATCGGGTTTAGGATTGTGGAAAGATAAAATACGACCTTGATAAAAGTATGCCTTGACTGTATGTACGCCTCGGCTAAAACATGCCTTAACTGAAAGTACGCCTCGGCTAAAACATGCCTTAACTGAAAGTATGCCTCAACTTAAAGTATGCTTTGGTTAAAGTCACAACAATGAGACGCAAGTAGCCTATCAGGGCAATAAAGACTAGACTGGTTGACTTGAATTGAAAATAAAATGCAAGTTGAATTATGTCATCCAATACTAGTGTATTAAGAGGCGTACCTACTTATGAATAAACACTCGTTATTATGTCTACTCTATCAGGGTTATAAGGCAACATTTCAATATTTGTAGGTATACCTTTTTCTTACTTCTTCTAGTTAAAATTGAGTTCTTTTCCTCTACTTTGTAACCTGGGATGTCTTCAATATTATTGGTGTTGTCTATGTGTATTGTAGCAGATATTTTTCAAAGTATGTGTTGTTTACCTTGAATGAAAACTTTGATTTGCTCCTTATTGCTACAGCCCCAAAATATAGACTTTGTTGTATTGATGAAGAGAGCATGTTAGCTTTAAATTATTTATTATTTTGAGGGTTACAAAAACAGAGTAAGTAAAAAATTCTACTAAAATAAATAAAAAAAGAAGGTTCAATGAAACAGAAACGTAGGCTCCCAGTTTCCACAAGAAGTCAGTTACTGACTAGTGTTCCCCCCCCGCAGGCGAGGAGTCGGACGGCGCGGGGCGCGGGCGGGGCGGGGGCGCGGGGGGGAAGGAGAAGCGCAAGCCGTTCTTCAAGAAGGCGGAGGCGTCGACGCCGTACGACGTGGTGCCCTCCATGCGGCCCGTCGTCATCGTGGGGCCCAGCCTCAAGGGGTACGAGGTCACCGACATGATGCAGAAGGCTTTGTTTGATTTTCTCAAAAGACGCTTTGAAGGCAGGTGAGGGTGGTATCTTTGTTTTATTTGTTATCAGGTGGTATATTTAGTTTTCGAGTTTTTGACGAGCACTGTGAATGCTCGAGGCCTTGATACAATTGGCTCGTATCGCAATATTAATTGGCACAGTTAAACTAATTTCATGACTGAAATATTTCCTTTATCAATATAAACTATCAATCGGTCGAAATTATCTCAAAATTAACAAACCTAATTGGCATAAAATTTCCAAGTCCAAATAATCCAAAATCTAAATTGACTAAACCCGTCCGGTACTCGAGTACCAGTCCGGAGGCCGCCACAGACCGCTAACAGTTTATTCCAGAGACCGGCACCGAGCTAAAGCTAACACAACTAACAACTAACAGTTGACCAAACGGGACTAACATTGCAGGATAATAATAACGCGCGTGATGGCCGACATATCTCTCGCGAAGCGCTCTCTGCTCAACAACCCGTCGAAACGAGCCATCATGGAGCGTTCCAACTCGCGCTCCACTTGCCTCGCTGAAGTGCAGGTATGTCGTGTTGCAGGATCATCATCACGCGCGTGCAGTCTGATATATCATTGGCCAAACGGACGCAAAACGCGCCCAAGAAACCGTTCGTAGAGAGGGCCGGTAACAGGACCAACTGTTTAGCCGAGGTCCAGGTGCGATTTCATTAGTAGGTAGCTATGGTGTTGTGGTTTGAGGCACGTGATGTCGTGGGCGTGTTTGGAATGAGTGGACCAGAAGACTAGGTCGGCCGCCTCGCAGTCACCTTACGACTATGAGCTTAGGAGTTTTCTGAGCACCAAGAGTTTAACGGACCTCCGCGGTTTAGGGAGCGTCTTTTAGACATGGAGCAAAATTTAAGTTTTTTGAAACACCAATTATCTCGAGCAGTTCAAGTCCTTTGTCGGTCTTCTGCAGTCGTGAAGTTCAACCAAGAAATATTTTGTTGAGAGACGCCTCTGATCAAAATCCTGCAAAACGAAGTGTTTTTGATCAAATAAGACAAATCACTTAACAACTTCGCCACCAGTTAGAATAACTTTTAAAGTTTCGCTTTTTTCATACCACTTATAAAATATAACTACTTTCATTTTTCTAGATCTAGTCACATTTAGAATATAGTCAATTTTAGTACTACGCTCGCTCGATCCAAACATGCTCATATGGTATTTATTACATAATAGTTGATTAGTGACTAACAAACACACTCCTAATTTCTCCATTTAGGTAAATTAACTCTAAAACCACTAGCTGAACTGAGGGTAAAAAGATTCCTCCTTTTGATAAAGATCCAGATAATTATTTAACCGTAGCATCCTTACAATAGCCTAGCCTGTCCTACTTAAAAGTACTACAGGAACAAATCTGATTTTAGAAGATTCTTAGTACATTTGGATTTTTGGAAGAAGATGGTTGTCTCATCTCAAACCAATGGTTCGACAATTATTTTGCTTTTCTATTTGACTATCGTTGTTTTAATTTTCTGATTTTTTAATGTCTGTCAACTTAAATGATTTCAGATGTTACAATTCGAAGGCACTGGTATATCACCAGCATTTCTTTTTTGATGATCCAAAACAAGGGCCAGTTAATTCGACGTCTTATTTATCAACAAACAATCAAAACACTTTCATATAAAATAGTATTGGGCCTGTGGCCGCATTTTTCAATTGACTCCACTGTTCCGTCTATTTGCAATTAATGTGGGCAAGTATCATTAACAGCTCTGTTAAAATTGATGACGATACTATTGATATTACCTGAAATAAGCTAAGACTGACGGACGGACAACATAGGGGTTCCTTTAACACTTTTTTACAGAACCCCAAATATTATATAGACGAGTTGATAAGCGAATGCCTTATCCCTCTCCTACTAAACCATAAAACGTTAAGTATATACTTTATGAGGAGTGCTGCATGAAATTATTAATATTACAAAATCGCTGAAAATTTTATCATTTGCTAGCCTTGCCTCTGCGCTTTGACAATTTATGGCCGACCCCACTTATAAAAAATAAAATACTCCTTGTGCAAATACCAACAAGAATCTGTCAAATTTTATCAATAGAAAATTAACCTTCTACTATTGTGCTAAGGTTGAAAATGTATTGAAGAAATTTGACAGATTAATGTAGGTTGACCTGCTGTCGTTTTATTTGTACATTTAACATCACATCACTAATTCCTTTAAAAATATTGTTAGCTTAGTTCCAAATGAGTAGATCTAAAATTCTTTGATTGGTCAAAGTGTGGAGGTACACTCATGAGCAAAAGTATTTGTGCTCCAATAATATCTGACCATCAAACGATATTATATTTTTATGCTTACATGTTAGGGACTTTTGTCTTTGGAGCTACTTGTAGTCTGCGAAGTTATTCTATACTTATTATCTACTGGTACGTACTACATAGGCATTGTTTCAGGTGACGCGACGGTCTGTTGATGCCCATTGTGCCTATTAATATATATATAATTGTGCCTAGATGGCGTTGAAATCCACACAATTCGAAATAATGGTAACTATAAAAAATCTGCCTATAAACGATTTAATGGCTACCATTGATTTCGAATTGTGTGGATTTAAGGGCAATTAAATGAACTAATTTAATAAAGTGTAACGTCTGAGACACGCAAATGTTACTAGTACGACTAAAAAATTATCGATTTACATAAAAATTAAAAAAATACTAAGAACCTGGAATTCAACGCCATCTAGCGGGACAATGTGCATCAACTGACCTTCACCGAGATCCTTCAAGATCGCGACTTTGGTTAGATATTATTGTCCGTGGCTTACAAGCTTTTGATTGCCGCAGGTTATTCGTACAATGGATAAATGACTTAAAATCGTGAATGTTCAATGTTTAGCGTGTCGTAGTTGTTGAAATATTACGAAATCATTCGGATAATTTGTTATGATATGAGAAAGCATGACTCGTTATTCAATTCTTTCATAGATTAGGTACAAAATGTCCTGTTAGTGAATATGATTTTTATTCGTAGGTAGTTTGATGTTGGATCATTTTCAGACGTACATAGGGTCAATTTTGACCATATTTAGAAGTTCTATAAGTTGTCTATTGTTGTTTAATGTGTAGTCACTCTAGCGTCCCTTGGCAAATATTAAGGGGATTTAACCAAATCCCGTTTTTTAACCTAGAAGATGTTTTAGTATTAAATAAGATCTCTATGTCAGATCATTTTTGGGACGTTACGAGTATATAATTATTTTGTGAACGTCCACTTTTGTTAGGAAAATACTCGCTTATTGTGAGAGCTGAATAAAGGCTGCTTAGCAATATATCTGCTTATTTTAGTAATGTAATAGGTCTGTGTGTAAAATCTTGATGCGCTTATGTGTACTGGAATATGAAAACTGTCTTGCATATTTATCCGTGGACTAAAGATGATAGAAAATAGTGCCTATTCAGTGGTCGCATGACTACTCAATACGACTTACCGGGTTCGAATCCCAAAACAGGAAGTATTGGGATTTCTCTTTCGAAAATTTCTCATTAGCAAACAGGAGTATGATTTTGAAACTATCAAATGAAATTTAAAAAGAGCTGAAGATTTGTATAGTGTAGTGACCAGGTAGGTATAGGTCCTTTGCTAGCCCTTCAGGAAAAGCAGAGATGACATTACTAAAACATTAACCTCATTTTTCATCAATTAATTGGTCTTTTATGTATCTACAAAAAGACAATGAATAAAATGCTTTTTATCCGTATCCAGGCTGAAATCGAGAGGATATTCGAGCTGGCTCGGACTCTCCAACTGGTTGTGCTGGACTGTGACACCATCAACCACCCCTCACAGCTTGCCAAGACCTCGCTGGCTCCCACCATCGTGTACCTGAAAATCTCCAGTCCCAAGGTGGTATTACTTAAACCTTTCAGCACTTTCGCTCCCCCCTGGATTCAGTTGAAGACCACAAGAAAAAATCCTAGAAGAAAAAGCAACCAGGTAGCAAGTCGTTAGTGATTACAGTATGCAGTAAGCAAAGACTTACATAATCTCGCAGTCGTGATTGACACCCTTAGGTGTCCGTATATTCGAATATGTACTTAAAGGACTATTAAATAAGTCCCAAAATAAATAAACGTACGTATTGACTGATGTATGTGACCGTAAGTCAAAAGTTTCTTAACATGGCTTTTGTGACTGCAGATATATTTAAAGATAGTAGTTTGTGGTCTATCTCTTCCTGGCTTGTCAGATGTGTGCGTGGTGCACCAGGCTACAATCAGGTGTGCTTGTCTGATGCCACAGGTGCTACAGCGGCTGATCAAGTCGCGGGGGAAGGGGCAGACCAAGAACCTGTCGGTGCAGATGGTGGCTGCTGAGAAGCTGGCGCAGTGCCCGCCTGACATGTTCGACGTGATCCTCGATGAGAACCAGCTCGAGGATGCTTGCGAACATATAGCTGAATATTTAGAGGTGATTTTATTATTCTTTATGACCATTACGTTTGCAAAAATAATAATTGCAATTGTTAGAATAAGGTTGAGAAAATTTCCAGCTAAACTTCGCCCAGAGCTGCAGTTGTTTCAAATTTCAAACCCGCAACACATTGTATTAGAAAAATTCAGGGTAGTATTGGAAAATACCTTTTTCATTTTTAGAGGAGACAAAAAAAAACAAAAAGTGCTGATTTTCAGCCTACTTTGAATAAATGCTTTCAAAGTAGGCTGAAAATCAGCACTTTTTGAAGGTCAAGTATACAAAAGACAGCCCCAAAAACGCCCGCCCTTCACCACTTCCTATGTGTTTTGGCTGGGAAGAAGAAATGGTGGAACAAACTCCCCAGCAACACAATTTTGTCTGTATGGTTTGAAGACCCAGTTCTGTACAAAATCAATACATGAATGTAGTGTACAAAAGAAATAATTAATACATGTAATTAATACATGTAGGTTTAATAAAATATGACGTATTTGACCATGTTGACTAGCACACACATTCTTACCTTTACATATAAGTGATAACTCAAGCGTCTACAAGTGTCAAAAGAATTCTATTGCCTCCATTCGATGAAATGGTATAGGTATAGCGCGTGCCCACCTACATGTGCAACGGTTTATTGTAGTCGGAAATCTACAACATCAACAATGAAAACGGCTAACTAGGACTTTTCTGACGGCATAGGCAGCAGAACTAAGCCTTCCCGCGAGGCTAGTTATATGTGAACCCCATTGTAGTTTTGCATCAACTGTTATACCCAGAAACACTGTTGACTTCACAGTTTCAAGAACCTCATTATTCAGACTAATATTAGGTCCTAAGTTTTTAACATTTGGCAAAGTGAATTTGACACATTTAGTCTTCTTTGGATTAAGAACTAAATTATTTGTTGTAAACCAGTGCGTAACCAATGAGAGTGCACTGTTCACGTCATCAAATTGTTCTCTATTCCTATCAACATACATCTCTAATTTTCAAAGTCTGCAAACAAAACTACATCACATATGGTTTTAGATGGAACGATAAGTCATTTATCTTCTTCGTCGATACACTCTTGATAGGGTGGTCGTAGTCGTCATGTAGTCGTGGAAGTGGAGGGGGCAGAAGGGAGAAATCATTTATAAAGACTAAGAATAAGAAAGGACCTAATATGGAACCCTGCGGCACGCCTAATTGGACCGGTAGGCCTAAGGATTTCGCACCATTTATATCTACGCATTGCAATCTATGATTTAAGTATGATTCTATTACGTTTAAAGCTCCATTTTGGACTCCGTTATTACGGAGTCCAAACTACGCGTACGCTATTGCGTAACTTGCGTAAAAGCGTGTCGTGGTGGACGCAATCAAATGCTTTGGAAAGGTCGCAAAAGACTCCAATTGCATTTTGAGAGTTTTCCCATGCATTAAAGATGTGTTTTAAAAAAGCAACACCAGCATCGGTAGTCGAACGACTTTTTGTAAAGCCATATCGTTCGCTATGGAGGAGGCAATTTGGAGGAGACCACTAGATACCTACTTAGTAAAAGAGGAGATACTCATATCAAACACTTTCAAAAACTTGGTAGTCCTAAGAGCTTGTGGTGTGTATTGCAGGCGTACTGGCGCGCGACGCACCCGCCGGTGCCGGAGGAGGCGGCGCCCGCGCGCCCCGTGCCGCGCGCGCACAACGCGCACGCCATGCCTGGTGAGTATGTACTTATTGCAGGCGTACTG
This sequence comes from Heliothis virescens, assembly GCA_002382865.2. Taxonomy (NCBI): domain Eukaryota; kingdom Metazoa; phylum Arthropoda; class Insecta; order Lepidoptera; family Noctuidae; genus Heliothis; species Heliothis virescens. The sequence continues at coordinate 15,303,452 of NWSH02000505.1, forward strand.
GCGCGCGACGCACCCGCCGGTGCCGGAGGAAGCGGCGCCCGCGCGCCCCGTGCCGCGCACGCACAACGCGCACGCCATGCCTGGTGAGTATGTATTGCAGGCGTACTGGCGTCGGTGTATGCCATGCCTGGAGAGCGGCCACACATGTACGCGATATTTGCGACCGAGTTGAAATGACCGCTACACCACCGCGTTTTAAGTGCGCCGCGCAACGTTACTGCTATATGAGATGCGTCATTTCAATTTAGTCGAACTACACAATACATGCATCATTGTTCACACACTCTTAACACGATAAGCTGATTAAACCAAATTCTATCTTTTTGAGTAGATAAGCGAACGAGTAAATGAAATATGTGGAACTTTAACGAGACTCAATGCAAAAGCTAAAAACTTTTCGATGTTATAGGACTAACAATATTAATATTGCTTAAATGTTTAGGCATTTTATGTCTATAATCCACCTATTCCAAATTTTCCATTCACAAAAATATTGTGTTGTTTGTTCATACAAATAGACTTATTAGAATATATTCGTGGCTGTAGCTTTGTCACAGATATATAATCTAAATTCGCTATATCTTTTCTGAGGACTAATAATACCCGTTTCAACAAATGTTCCAAACTACTACAACACTCCAAACTCATACACATACAAACACAAACCTATGTATAATATATACTTACTATGTAAAAATATTGAATATATCGCGTTTAACCGTGTACTGCGATGTTTTGATCCCCCTGCTAACACTGGAGGACATCGCGAGAGATCCGACTCCTATAGCTACGAGAGAGAAAGAGGTAACTACCTAATAACTATGTATAAGAATATATTATACTGATATACTGTAGGTATACTTATATACTTTACGTAGAAAACTGTTAGAGTGTATTTGAACCCAAACTGACAAAAAAAAAGCGCCCATTTGGTCGTCTGATTCACAACATCAAACGTTTGAATTCAATTGTACATTCCGTCTATTTATTTACTACTTATTATACAGTGCTTCTTTTAGTTTACAGATGTTTATATATATTATATAGTACTTTATTTATTAGACAACCTATATTTTTCATGCTCATAGTCATTTTTCATGTTATCAATCTATTTTCAATGTCTACTAATAACAGAGGTACAGTCACAGACTAAATCCAAAAAACCTCCGCTCAAAATTACTATTCCCAATTATTTTTTTTTTATTGAGGTCTGTAACTGTACCTGGTAGTATGTATTTCACCAATACCGCGCATAGATAGCGGTAGTACCGCACACCGCAGCGGTATTCGTGGTGAAGTACCTAGATGTCGTGGTAGATGTTGTCCCCTCCCGCAAGTGGACCGCACACTGACCCTCCTGTTCATTTCAGTACAAGCGTCGGGGCAGGCCCACTAACACCAGGCGAGGACTAAATTCCAGGTGTTTATAGTCACGCACCGGCCCCCGTCCAGGTTGCATACAATTTCTAGCGGCCCCCACCCTTCTAACCGCTTCATCGCTTGAGGGTGACGCTTCACTAACCCACCCAGAATCTAGCAGCTGTATCCAGCTGCTGGATTCCGCCAGCTAACCAGTAACTGCGGTTCCGAATGACGCTAACTGTATGCGTTTTAATGAGTGGAAGCTACCCAACAAGCAAAATCAGTACTTAAAGCATTCTTTCAGAGTAATTTATTTTCACTTATATGAATCTTGTAGCATGCTATAAGGTCGAATTTGGGCGCAGTTATAAGAACATTTAGTCTTATAACTATCTTTTAATATACTTGACGAAGCTCAATAGCACTTATATGATATGAGACTACACAATTACAAGTGCAAACACTCTTGTTAGTATCTGACGTAAGTATTTTATAAGAGCAATCTTTATTTTAGTACAGGTTATTTTCGTTGTTGCTTTGACGGATTTTTTGTGTTATACGCACGTAAAAACATAAAAAGTAACTTACTATTATTTTGTATTACTTTAAAACATCGGTAATGTATTGTAAATATAGCGTGTGAACTCGTGGGGAAGTCATATTTACTGTAAATATGTATCGGAATTTAGTTAATTTCACGGGCCTTCGAAAATACACATTAGTATAATGTTGCGAATAAATTATTTGCATAGA
>NWSH02000505.1:15309465-15331552 GCA_002382865.2 Heliothis virescens
GTTTTTTTTAACTTATAGCGCTCTTATTAAGTCTTGTGCAAGACTATGACGGCACAAACTTGTAGTGGTCTCAGCTAAGTATGTTACAAGATCGTTTTCTCTTATAAAATACTTGTATAAGATCAAAATATTATTCAGGATTGTAGTCTTATAAGTGTCTTAAAAGATAATCTTGTAGATATATATAAGACTGATATATAAGAACAATTACTCTTGAGCATATTTATGCTTGGGAAATACTGCTACAAGTAAAAGTGTTCTTATAAATGTCTTAGAGGTCAGTCTTATAGCGAACTATAAGACCGAGATATAAGATCTAATGCGCTTGAGTATGTTTAGGCTTGGCAAAGCATAATATAAGTATAAGAGCCTACCGCAATACCATAACAAGAACTATATAAGTAGAAATAGACTTATAATTTTTTTTATAAGATTACTTTGCTTGTTGGGTAGGGGCGTTGCTTCTTGGGGTCCTCTGTACAAGATCAAGGGTGTGGTGAAGAAAGTCTTTCTTTTCTTCTAATGAAATGTTTTTGAACAAAAGACTGCAGAACTTGATCATTAGACTAGTTTGTCCTATGATCTCAGTGACATGGCCATCTCATATGATACGATTAGCCCTTTCATCGCAAGCCGATCCACCTAACAAGTCGTTTCGATCAAGCATAAAGCAGCAATCTTCCATCAAGCAGTAGACCTTCTCGACGGCAGTAAGCCGTAACTCAGGCCAATGGTCTGCAGCAACTGAAGTGAACTGTTCCGCAGCGTCGCCGATCCCCGCCGCCGCTCAGGTAGTCATCCCGGTCCCGGGTAAAGTGCGCACTGGCGGGGTCATCATGCAGATGTCTCTCGGCCTAGTGTCGTAGCCGTAAGTGTGGGTGTGTGGCCCTCGCCCCGGAACTCGCTCCCACTAAGTCCCCCCGTGTGGTGTGTGTGCTCTTCGGTCCTAGAAAACCTGGTCGATGTAAAGGCAGGATGGATTTCCAGGGCCGTGGTCGTCCTCGTGTTTTTCGAGTTTTGTGTTCGAGTGCGTGTTGGTTTTGAAAGGTTTTATTTTATTTTGATTTCATCTCGGTATCTCGAGATCCTTTTACATGTGCATGTGTGTGTCGACAGGCGGCAGGTCCCGCGCGGCGCGGCCGGAGCGCCTGGAGGAGGAGTACTACCCGCGCGGCGAGCGCTGCGAGCGGTACGAGCGCGGCTACCCGCGCGACTACCACGAGTACGGGCCCGAGTACCCGCGGGAGCGCGCGCACGCGGCGCACGCGGCGGCGCCGCCCGACGCGTACGGGCACGACTACACGCGCGACGCGTACGCGCGCGAGGAGTACGGGCGCGAGTATGCGCGCGAGGAGCGCGAGCGGCGGCGCGAGCGCGAGCCGCCGGACGACTACGGGCCGTCGCGCCGCGCGCTCAACGCTGTGTAGTGCCGCCCGCCTCGCGCACGCCGTGCCGCACCGCGCCGCGCCGTGCCGCATGCCGTGCCGCGTCCCGCTGCGCCGCCGCTGCTTGCGGCAATTGTATAAATTTTACATACAGAACGTAAGAGGGGCTAAGTTTAGTACCGTTAGATATTATCCGTTTCCCATTTTTTGAACATACTCTGTAATTATATTGCATCGTCTGTACTTCATTGTTGCAATCATTTGTAAATAAAATACTTTATATCGATGACTGAATTTTACTCGTTTCTTTGTAAAAAACCTGTTCCCACATAATTGCCTGAAGTTTAAATCAGAGAAAATTGTCTAATGTCGTGAAAATGGAAGAAATAAAACTTCTTGTATCAAAAACATATCGCAGTTTATTACAGACGTGTTTGAAGTAAATTCGATGACTCAACATATCGAGATGGCGCACACCAATGTTGCCATATCAAATAAATTAAACATTAAATCGCATAACAGTTGTTAAATAAATCTAATTCTTCATATTATCGCTCGCGTGCCTCTTTGGTGTCTACTAGCTAAATAATACAATAATTATATACATTCTCATAGAATTACATTTTAATAGTTGCAATATTGTGGACGTTAATACAAGAGAAATTGTTCCTACACCTTCCAAAATATTAACAGAAAATCATACTCCGTACAAAAATCCCAAATAAATGTTTACGTGCACCCACACAGTAACTTGTGACAATACATTGGAAGGGAAACTGTTTTCTTTACGGCTTTAAGCATCATTATCGGCTTTGACTTACTACAGCATGTCTAATCATTAATGTTGCCTTAGAACATTAAAATGGCAAAAGCTATAATGTTCTTAAACTTGTGACTTCTCAACTTCATGGCCTTTTGGCTCTCTTACTACAAAAATACATCTTCATAATATCGTGGGTCCTTCAGTAACTTACAATTAACTGCCTCGTTAGGGTAATTTACAATCATTATTGCAACAACTCTTTGGTTTCACACTCACTGAGGACCCTGACTGACGAGATTCTTATTTTACATGGGTAAGTATATCATTTTGGTCCTCACGACCTGGCTTTTATTGTAATACAAAATAAAAATCACCAGTTACCAATCACACAAAAATTCTCTTCACTCCATCAGTCAGGGCCCAAAGCTTACACCAAATACCTCAACATTCCAAAATCCATATTTACACTTTACACAGAACTGAACCTTATTTACACTTCACAAGAGTCGCTTTCTCACTGTTCCTTCTAGGTGCTTACGGCCTTTGGCGCGGCACCGTAATCGTCTGAACCTGGCTAAGTACACGGCTAGTCAGATATACAGGTAGTCATTCTTGGTTTCCCTACAGTAGCTGATGCTGGGGAACTTATAGACGGGGCTGTATCTTCTCTTCTCGCCTTCAGCTTCGAGGGAGAGAGCTGACAGTGCTCTGGAAGGTTCCTCGTCTTCGGAGGGGGTTTCTTCGGGGGTGGGCAGGGTGCGGGGAGGGAGGGGCGGCGCCCTCGGGTTCCGTCGCACCCTGAAGTGGCAGTCGCTGTCGGAGGGCCACGCGCGTTGCACCATTAGGGGAAGGTCGTCAGGGTGTAATTTTCGCTCGTACTCCTGCGAGGGACTGACCTGGAATGAGAGAAAATAGATTTATTAAAAACATTTTAAATTGATCAAATACAAAGTATATTGAACTTTATTATAAATAATATTAGAAGAGATCTAATTTATAATCAAGTCCAGCTTCGTGCCTTAGAAATAGCTATATCTTGCATTATCAACTACAATCTGCTGACAATATTATTACTACACACCTCATAGAGCGAGAACCTCTCAACACCCTCGTTGGAGTCGTAGCAATGGAGTAGGATGGCCAGCACCTCGTCTGCAGTGGTCCTCTCGCTGGTCAGCAGGCACTTGTACTGCGATGAAGACATCAGCGCCGAGTCGTAGATCTTGATCAGACCACCTGGCCGCATTTGTAGTGAGAACCTGGAACATTACAAGAAGATCATTAGATTATGGTCTTGGAAACCTATAGAATGCTCAACAGTGAGCAAAATGAGAAAATTGAAATTACTCTCTTAACAGGGATTAATTTGACTTAATTTGAGAGAAGATTTCAATTAGTCAAAAGCTTAGCAGTATAAAGATCATAAAGTAGATACTTCAGGTTCCTCATAACAAATTCTATCTAATAACGTTGTTGTATAATATTTAGGTAGTTTTCAGACAAATTAATTTCTTTCTAGAATCTTGATGGGTTTGGGTTTAGTCAAAAAGCTGCTAACTTGAGCCTAGAGATGTTTTTTCTAATAAAGCAGCTTTTCACAGAATTAAAATAAACAACTAAAATTGTCTACTCTTTGTTATCCAATTCATAGTTTGTCCGAAGAACCTTGCTTACTGAATAGTTCATTCTCACGGTTTGTCTTGTCTAACGAGCAATATACATTTTTTCTCAGTCTCAGAGGCCGTTCTAACGCTAAAGATAAATTTAATTTATTACTATTGCTAATTATTTTGTTTGGTTGAAGTCTGCTTAAAACAAAATAACTTACCTGCTGCATATATTATTTTTCGTTTAGGCCAATAATACAAGTAATATATATCAACAACAATAATAATCCAACACAAAAAGTACCCCTTGTTTATTTTGATACAACGCGCTCATAAAATATTTCCAAAACACCTATAAACCTACTAAAGCCCACGCTTCAACTACAGAAATGGCCCATTTAATACTCCATAAGAACTCAAGTTAATCCAACAGTGTGTACTTCAAACTGTCAACACAGAGTAACACGATACATATGGTCAATAAACGTTAAGAGAACTCTTTTCGAAGTTTTTATAATTTTTATTGCCGCCATGTTTACGACGAGAATAGCTCGTGCCGGAAGGGACGTGAGTAGATTCTTTTTCGGTACACGGGACCACCGGCCCGGTAGACGATAGCCGAAGGGTTTTCTGTTGACCGATGTCGGGTTAAAAATATAATTCTAAGGAAAAGGGGTCTTTCTTGCTGATTTTGTTGTAAACGTCAATTGTTTTTTTGAAATTTTTTTTTGTTTAAATAATGATGTAATAATAGTAATTATATCGTCAGTATAGTATAGTTTAGTTGCGGTTATATTACATCATTAATTGTTGTTCAATGAAAAGGAAAAAACAAGACAGAAAATTACGCTGTATAATAGAACTATTGATCTAAATAGGTATAATCATCTTCATTCACAGAGACTGAATTATCCACTAAACAGACCATCTCATCTTTATTAACAGTCACGAGAAGGCTAAACAGTAAACAAGGCAAGTTTGACACGCAAACTACAACAAATAAAAAATAATCAAAAAATAAATATCATCATCTGCCTAGTCTCTTCCCAACTATGTTGGGGTCGGCTTCCAGTCTAACTGGATGCAGCTGAGAACCAGCATCCTACATGGAGCGACTGCCTATCTGACCTCCACAACCCAGTTACCCGGGCAACCCGATACTCTTTGGTAAGATTATGGTAAACACATAAAAAATACTTACTTCGAATATCCCTTCGGATGGCACGCCTGCAGCGCAGCAGGCCTTGCATCATCATCCAACACAAGGGTGGTCCTCAGCCCCGCAGCCCTCACTCTGACCTCCATGCTGAGGTAGAACAGCCTCGGGTCCCTATGCCTCATGCGGAACTTGCTGAGGAGGGTGCCGACCACCTCCTGCGCACGAGTGCCCCACGTCACAGATAGGGTCTTGTACTCGATGTCCGGCCGGAGACAACGCGCGTATACTTTGATTGTCGTCTGTAGACAAAGAGAATATAATATTAGTTAAAATTTATTGACAGATTTTTTTGTGAGATCCCATTATAATGTTGTTAAACAACATATTTACCGACATCCTCACAAAATAGGATTAGAAGATTTGTTTTCAAAAGTAAATTACTGATGGCGTCCTAGCCGAATGTCGGCCACGGCGGCTGTTCACATATAAGGAGAGCGGCTGTTCTCTTTACTAACGAGGCAATATTAAGTAAATTACTATAAGTTGTGTAGTCGGTTAAGCATTGTCAACCGGAAGATTTCCACTGTTGAATGGCCTCCCTTGTTTAGGGTGACACAGGTGAATATCGCCACGGTTCGTTGCGAGGGTGGTGTCATAATATTAGGAACCCTATTAAAATATGGGGCAGGTATTTGGGACATAACGACATTCATAAGATGTACCTAATATTTATGGGAATACAACCTTGAACCTTCTAATTCTGAGGACTATTTCATTTCAACACTCCCAGCTACACCATACTAAACCAAGACATTATCAAAGACTGATTTAAAAAATATTAAATAAATCCGCATTTTCGCGATAAATAGTCGCTGTTGAAGAGATAATCGTTTTTTGCCAGAGCTTGCGCTGATAAAATTCAAATTTTAGGTCATACATGTAATTTCCAACTGTTATTGATAAGCAAGGCAAACATAACGGACTTCCGTTTTTAGGGAGCCGCTGTGTGAACTTACTGCTAATATTTATCTGAGTACACAAAAGATAAATATACAAAAAATCTTGCAAATGAAAATTGACCTCGTCGGTAGAGTTCATGTGAGAAAACCCTGTCAAATAATGTAATCGACGTTTTGAATTACGTATCATAAAACAAATAATTGAAGAACGTGTAAGGTATTCAATTCCTCAAGGTTCCTGAGCTTCAGGTAACACAATAGATTTGCAAAATTCAAGGTATCTACATAAAACCAGGTATCACACAATGCGTGATTCTTAACACTTAAACTTCTCAACTCTTACAACGCCAGATGAAAAGATCCAGTTATACCTTTCGAAACTTCGCAAACCCGCTAAACAAATCGCAGGCAAAACAAGATAGTCAAGTACAGTAACTAACAACCAATAAAGTTATTATTCCGTGTAACAGAATGCAAAGATTGCAGAATATCCAGTTCCCACGCGACTTGTTCCCAGCGCACAATAAGAACAGAATTACACAAAAAATATGAATTAGAAGCACATCAGATGAGTTTGATAGTGATAGATTTAGTGTTATAGATGACTCACGTGAATGTTATGGGGGTGCAGCGCTAGGCGCATGCGCGGAGCCGGGACCGGCGCGAGCGCAGACATGACGCGTGCGTGCGAGGCGACGCGCGGGACACACTGAGCCTTGAGCAGTTGAGCACAGAACTCCGCTCTACAGGGGGTTAGATTGCAAGCAGCTGTCGTTTACTTCCTCATTTTATTGATGGAGACAGGGAATGTCGAGATTTCTATAGATTCAGGATGTTGGGTGCATCGACGTTGATTGGAATTTGAGTTTCATTACCAAATGTGTTCATACCATCCGAAACTTCCGATAAACCAAAAATTTTGGAGGGTGAATATTGTGATAAGCTAGCATTATATGATAATGCTGTAGCAGATACAAATTGAGGAAATAGGTAATGCCGCATAAAACTAACCTACTTACAATTCTTCCAAACAGAACTGCACTTAAGCTTTCACAAACTTAATAACAATGATCATGAAACAACACTTATAAATTAAATGAAGTATCTAATAAAACAAGTACAAAATATAGAACTTGCAACAAGGCCTGGCTTGGCGCCGGAAGCTCCCACCCCCACACAAAGGGTAAGTCGACACCTGTCCCTTCACGGAAACCAAACCGAGGCCCGATCGATGGAACCGAACGCATACTATTGGGACCGTGTGAATGTACGAACACATTTTGCAAGTGGCCAGGTGGTTCAAAACCCGAAGATTTGTTAAACGTGGGAGAATTTCGGAAATGATTTAGGAGCTCTTGAATTTCGAAATGTTGGGTTTTTTCGGAAGAACCAGATGTTATCAGACACCAATGAGAGATAAAGGAGTTCATCGAACTGCATTTTGTTACTAACAATAAAAAGATGACGATGCAAAATAATTGGTCTTGAAAAAAACTTCCGAGATAGAACCAATTCATTATTCACATCTTCAACTAAACGAGAATCCCAACTGCTATTGTTCTAAATACCACGTCCTAAGTTCGCAATATCCTGACAATTTGCATACAATACCATGCAGAAGTCAATCATTATAAATCTCTCATTCATGAAAGCTGTGCAGCTTAATCTGAGAAGAAAGCACCGGTAAAAGTGGTCATCTTTCGTCTCCACTGAACTTGAACTGGTGACTCGTGAAGGAAACGCAAAAACTATCACCGGACGGCCCAGGAATGCGGTACTGGCAGCCAAACTTAACCAGCATAAGTGTACCCGCGGAAAAAAATGAAACTAAGTACGCTTTAACAAATTAGAAGGCTGTGTTCGACAACTAGCGCCTCGGTGCGGTTCAACTTACGTTGGTCCACGACAGGTTAGAAAATGTGATAAAAAGTTTTATACCTTGGATTAGACATCCTTGTCACAAGGCTATCGGTTATGGCCATTTGTTAGCGCATGCCTGGGTTTTAACGAGCATGCTATACAAGTTGTTCGTTCCAATCTCCTGTTCCGCTCCGAACATAAGAACATGTCAAAACATCCGTTTTTCTTTTTCTTTTGTCGGGTATTATTGTTAGTCTAAGCAGGCTATCGTCTCCCCTGTGTTTACAAATTATAAGTATACAATTTATTATGACTACATCAAATTTTATTAAATTGATTCGGATTTAAAAAATATTGAATGTCTTATAGTGCCAGTGAGACCATTAAAAGATTTGTAATTTCTCTATTTTTCTTACAAAATTCAAAAAGTAGCACCTATTATAAAACAATGAGTCCAAAAAGACCTATAAAGGTCTCTTGCTTCGAATTGCTTATAATGTGACCATATCGCCGCAGCGACTCCCGCGCATACAGCGTCAGACGCATGCGTATTGCACGGTACTTTAACATCGTTACGGTAGTTCAATCGTGAACATGTAGATGGCGTTGTGTGCTTTATATTTGTTCTATGAATATTGACGCTCAGATAAATTAAAAGATCGGTTTTTATTGATATAATATCGTCGTCATTAAGTTTCTGGAATTCAAGTTTTGAGAACCAATTAAAGAAATAGATACCATAGTTATTTTGTCGTCAGTATGTATTATATGTTTGTTGTCTTTTGTGTCCCTTTGTGTGAAATAAATGGTTTTTCTTTCTTTCTTTCTTTCTTTATTCCAAAAGCAGGAAACTAAAGTACCTAAGTATACATTAGAGCAATTTTAATGATAACTGGCCTTTACAAAACCACCGATAACCACCATAATATCTACATATTCGTGACAACAGCACGTGTTGCTAATGAAACAGTTTGTCCTGCCCACGCGCAGGTTGCCGGGCTAGCACCTGCAGTGGTAGGCGTTTTATTGTATCTACAGTTGTTAGACTTGAAGGTGTTCTTACTAATGTAATGCCCACCTACGAATAATGAATACACATGTTTGCATGCCGACAAAGGTGAACTTAAAGTTCCTAGCCTCTTAACGTTTGCAACTGGGTAGAGATTACCGAAACATTCATAATCTTCCGATAAATGTGTGTTGATTTTTTTTGGACTAATTACCTATTTTTGCTAAGTAAACCTGAATCGAGACCATAACAATAGGTGTTTCAATTAAAATAATAACAAAATGATGACTTATGTATGATTCCTTACTCAGTTTCCTTCAAAAACTAATTCTATTGTCATCTCCACTTAATCCAAAATCCATTGTATCTTCTAAGCACCAAAATATCCAGTACTTACAATCCGTATTGTAGGTAAGCCATGTTATCAGATGTTCTACTTCTTCGTAACAGTAACGGTACTAAATTGAGCAGTACCCTGGGGCCAAACAATCTAATTTAAACAAGAACCACTACAAACAGACAGGATAATACTTATTTTTACCGTTAATAGTAATTCGGTGGATGTAATCCGCGATGTCGTTAAGGTGAGGTAATATGTTGGTGATGTTGATGAGCTGGAGGCGACTTCGGAGATAGCTTCGCTCGGCTCTGCTGTCTCAAAGATCTTGTCCGCCTGCTCTGCTAGCTTGCTCAGGTCGGTAACTTCGCTAATTGTCAACACGGTACGTACTGCCGCTGGTAAATGCCCCATCCACAGGATGCGAAGTGTGTCGTCTGGGAATCGTCCCCTGCCAAGGTCCTTCATTTTTCGGAGCAGCTGCGACGGTTTCTGATCGCCCAGATCGATTTCCTTCAGTAGTTTCCGGATCCTCTGATTGTCTGACTCTTCGTATACGCTGAGCAATCGCTCTTTCAGCGCTGAGTATGGTTTGTCTTCAGGTGGTTCCAATATTAGGTCAGACACTTGCTGAACGTGGTCTTTGCTCAGCTTGGCGACTACTAGGTTGAATTTCTTCCTGTCGCCTAGTTTCTGGTCTGCGACTATGACTTCGAATTGGCCGAACCATAGTCGTGGCTGGTCTGTCCAGAAATCCGGAATCTGCGTCTTGATGGTAATTTGCGCTAAATCACTGACTTTATCTTCTGACTTCACTGTGGGGTGAGCTGGCACTTGTGGTTGCATCATATTGTCGGTACAAAGTTCACACTACGGTGCACTAATAATGTCCACGCAATTCACGCAAAACGTGTATAACTTGCGTTCGGGGTCACCACTTTAGGGATTCGAGGTTGTGGGTGAATCCCTAATTTGAGTTCTGCCTCTTCTGGTTGATGGTTCAGGGGTTGAGAGAAACCACGGTGTTTGGATACCGGATATATTTCGCGTAAACCCCTGAGAGAACCTTTCACTCGGACCAGTGCGCAGTAACTGTCCGTTCCGTGCATACTTCACGCTCACATACGATTTATTTTAGCTTACCCTTGCACTCTGCATTCGTACTTACATGTGTCACTACAGCTATTTTGTTTTGAAGCGACGCGGCAATTAGATTGTGAAATTTAAATAAGATGCTTGTTTGATGTCTTGGTTTTTTGATTTTATTAAAAGTTTTTACAGTGAGTTTTAAAAAATACATATGTATTGAATTAGTTTCCTCACAATAAAAAGTTTATCTTCCACCTTTCACCAAAAATGAAAAATAAGGCTGTATGTAGCTTCATTAGCGACGGTAATTTTGTTTTAATTGTATAATCATTCCGCTTAATTTAATTCAATTAGTAGCAGCGGACATGTATACTTTTATTTTAAGTGTTAACATAAAGATTAACATGGTCAATAAGGTCAGTGACAACCTGGCTGCGAGTTTGTTCGATAACCGCGGCCCTGGCACACAAAGGGCTTCTCCGGAAAGGAACACGGTTGGGGGTTTTAGTCAGTAAAAAAGTCTGACACTCCCTCACGCTGTTCACCCAACAGCCGGGATCATCTGATGATTTTCCGATTCGATAAAGAAAAGGTCATTGACAACGTACTAAGTATCCAAACTTCACCCCAAGTAACTCTCGCCACTACATAGCAATTGACCGCCTAACTGTGGTAGCTCGGTAAAGTGAGAAACATCCGCTGGCGCAAGAGCAGCCGGCGGGCCGCGCCGCACGCCGCCGTCGCCGCCTCAATTAACACGGACAGACTGCTTTTTATACCTTTGAATATTTTTAAGGGTTTCATCCATGAAATAAAAATAATTTAAAAAAGCACTAGACGTATTTATGCTAAAATTTGTTTCTTGTACATCTATCTAGGTAACAGTAGCAACCATAAGTGGTATTACCAGTCTCAAAAAAGCATTGCATAGCAATATTAGTGGTACTTACGACCTTCTTAATTTTTTTATCTTAAGGCGTCGCGTCGTTATTAAAATATGAGGTAGGATTATGATAAGTTCACTTTTTAATGCTATCCTCATATTTTAACAAACTTTTATAAGTCACATAAAATTATGTCCGGTATTCGTGTTGATTTTTTTTTTTTTTTTTTTTTTTTTTTTTTTTTTTTTTTTTTTTTTTTTTTGAAAAACACAGGTGTTACGAGGCGTTTGTGTTATTTGTTGCGATTGTATTCTTTTGTATTCATTATGCAGGCTAATATTAGTATTTGAAGGCCAAGTCCAAATATTGTGGCCCTAGTATTCGAATGGTCTTAAATATCGAAATTAATATCTCAAATATCGAATAAAAACCAGCTTATGCGTAAGTAATTTTTTCTTATATAATGTGATGATACTTATAAAAAGTAGATCAATTGCTTATGCAAGTGTGTAATAGTATATTGTGTTTTTAGAGAGAGACTACTAGGCTTGGGTGAAGAGATTTGAAGGAAGATGGTAGTCTGAAAAGGTCGTGATAGGAGGGAAGATTTAACGTCTTATTAGCCTACCTCAGCGACGTTATATGGTAGCTGAATATATAGACGAAATGGTTTCCAACAAGGCGTTTTGCGCATGTGAGTTCGGCACATCAGCAACGCTCCGATCGCCGGCAGACTATGCCCGAGAGGTCTTCATCAAACCGGAACGCGCAAGCCTAGAACATGTGTGAATATGGTGGGAGTGGAATACAGTGCTTAAGGGCCTGGTGAATTAAGTTTTTTTATTTCAACGCGACCCAACAAGTGTCAATAATGTGGAAGTGTTGAACAATGTTATGTAAAATTTTAAAAATTTCGAAACAGGTAAGGGGTAATTTTGTGTCAGGACATAGCGGCCGTAAAGTTTAAACAAATTAGAATTTATATTAGTAATTCAATACTGTGGTTAAGCTTCATCTCTCTTTCATTGAGAAAAATGGATAATTAGCTATAACCTCAGAATTTTCATCAATGGTGCTGGAAGTAAACCCTAAAATTTGTTTTTATAATAATAACATAAGTGTAAAGGATTTCTTTTATGTAAAATAATATTGACAATGTTACCATAAGTTCAACATTTGTTTTTATTTTTTTATCATTTAATAAAAAAATTATATTACCTTTATAATATAATTTATTGTAATAACCATATTTTGCCAAAAACAATTTAACAAAAATAAATGACTAACAATGAGTGACCAATATATATATAAATTAATCATTATATACAATAAATAATATATAATTTATATACGTTTCTATACATTATATACTGAATGCTTATATACTTAATACTGCGCTTAAATATAAATTAGTAATTCCTTATTAATCTTATTAGACCCTAAGTCCAACCTTGGATTCGAACTCACACGCTATCGCCAATCATTTATTTGCTAGCGCAGCCTCATTACCGACCTAGCTATTGGTAGCTTACGTAAGACGTCGAAATTTTGCATTAGTATACGCTGCGGGGTGTGACACTTAAAACAGGTTACTGATATTGACATCCTTGCTCTAGCATTGGCTCCATCTATTAACTACTTCGTGCGATGCTATCTAACATGGTTTATTTTTGTAGCGTTGGGAACATCACTCACACCGGATAAATATACGTGTGCGTGTGCGTATAAGCTGCTGAGGCCGAATAGTGGCACGCGATAATAAGCCATAGCGTGGTAATGGACTTTTGGGACGTTGACTGTACTTGCCACGGACGACCAGCACATTCGATCTCCTAAAATCTGACAAATTTACTTCAATAGATTACGAGGATAGTGGGTAATGAAAAGGTTAATGTTCGATTGGTAAAACTTGACAGAATCGGGTAGGTTGACCGTGCTTTGGTCCGTCTAATATTACTTTTCAAAAAATCAAAAGCAAAATAAATTAATAAAAAGTAATCCGCAATACTTCTTTCTTCAAAAATAAAAAATATCAAAGTGATGTACAATGTCAATATCCCGCCTAATGTGTTTAGTTAAATTTAGTCAAAAAAAATATGGAGTTTGAATTAAAAGTGACAGTCTTAATGTGGGAAAATTGGCAAAATGCTTTCCTGTCGCATTACTCCTGTCTGGGTGATCGTAAAGTATGCGGACAGAACGACGGACGGCGGCTAAACTTCATTGAAAGCATCACAGTAGCACGCGTTATGGAGTTAAAAGGGTGGAGCCACGAAACCAGCGAGTTATGAAAGCAATACTTGAAAAACAAAAGTAAAGCATCACAGGGATCAGAAAAGTAGTAAATTAATCACAATTTAAAACAATTTTGTTAATAAAATATTACTTTTCAACAACTACTGCACGTTGTCCGCAGTTAAAAAAAGTTTTTTGTCCTTTTAATACGGACTTTCATTTTAACGGTATCCTCGCTTTTTACCACTACTAAATGACTTCAAAAGTACAAAACTAAGAATTAGAATTTACAAAGTGTACTAAACTAACATTGGATTATCTTATACTCTTATCCGACACGCTAACTTTCGTGGCACCATACCCACAGGAACGCCGCTAAATTGGGCTGAATGAGGTGTGACGTTAAGCAGCAGGAAATTAGGAAATGGGAAGCACGGCGCAATCGTGACGGTTTTTGTCCGGGCCGGTTTATAGACCGGAGGCGGCGCGTTCGCCGGACCGGTTACCTAATTAATAATTGATTATACCGATTTGTGGATTAGGTGTGATACGGGCGAGTGAAGTGCACTTGAGTCGTGTAAGTTGAAGATTGATGTTAAAGTAACATTTAATTGTTTTTAAATAAGTGATTAGTTATGCGATACATTGATTAATTTTAAGGAACCGTATTAAAAGGGAGAAACGGAGCGGCTTTAACGGCTTTCGAACAGTCGGTAGTGGGATTTGAAATGCGCATTATATTTCTGAAACGAAAACCATAATTATAATTGCATTGCTAGCCTCAGAGATAGAGAATCCTACATATGTAATGGAAAAGACAAATAAAAAAACCTTGAAACATCAAAAAGAAACTACGCGCAAGCACACACAATGCTACCATGGCCAAGGCTTATCAAAAACGGTAAAAAAAAGCAGCCAAGATAAAAACATCGAATAAAAACTATAACAGAATACCCAACAACCATCAAAGACGCCCACATCTCTACAACATAAACAAAAACTATTCCACCCCATTATACCCGTAAAATTGCCTACAAAACTAATACAGTACGAAATTCAAGCTTTTAAGTTCAGAATAATGACACGGTTAATGGCTCCCATCTTAGCAGGTTACGGCCTACACTGGCCCTCATAATTAACACCAATTCTTTGCAATTGCGTGTTAACTCAATTGCAAGAGTGGGTTACATAATGGCCAGTGTATGGCGTAACCGTAAGATGGGCCATTACCTGTCATTATTCTGAACTTAAAGCTTTGAAATTCGTACTGTATTAGTTTTGTAGCAATTTACGGGTATAATGGGTGGAATTAGTTTTGGTTATGTTGTAGAGTGTGGGCGGGTCTTTGATATGGTTTGTTTGGTAATCTGTTATTAGTTTTATCGAATGTTTTTATCTTGGCTTTTTTTACGTTTTTGATAAGGCTTTGGCCATGGTAGCATGTGTGGCTTGCGCGTAGTTTTGATGTTCAAGGTTTTTTTATTTTGTTTTCCATACATATGTTAGGATCTCTATCTCATGAGGCTAGCAATGCAATATAATTATGGTTTTCGTCGAATATAATGGCATCAAACTCCACTAACCAGCTGTTCGAAGCGGTAAAAGCCGCTCCCGTTCTCCTTTTAATACGGTATCCTTAAAAATTAATCAATGTATCGGCATAACTAATCACTTATTTAAAAACAATTAAATGTTACTTAACATAATCTCAACTTACACGCTCAAGTGCACTCACCTCGCCCAGTATCACCACCTAATCCACAAAATCGGTATAATCAAATTATAATTAAGGTAACGGTCCGGGAACGCGCCGCTCGGTCTATAACCGGCCCGACAAAAACCGTCACGATTGGCCGTGCTTTCCCATTTCCCTAATTTCCTGCCTGTTAACGTCAACACCTCCATTCAGCCCAATTTAAAGCGCGTCTGTGGTATGGGCCAACGAAGTTTAGCGTGGTCGGATAAGAGGTATATAGATAATCCACAATGTTATTTTAGTAACACTTGTAATTCTAATTTTAGTTGTACTTTTGAAAGTCATTAGTAGGTGGTAAAAGCGAGGATAACCGTTAAAATGAGTCCGTATTAACAAGGACAAAAATTTTTTAAAACTGCCGACAACGTGCAGTAGTTTGTGATAAAGTAATCATTTTATTAACAAAAATTGTTTAAATTGTTGATTAAGTTACCTACTTTTCTGATCCTGTGATGCTTACTTTTTGTTTCAAGTATGCTTCATAACTCGCTGGTTTCGTGCTCCACCTTTTAAACTCCATAACGCGTGCTACTTGGATTGCTTTCAAATGAAGTTTACCGCGTCCGTCGTCTGTCCGCATACTTTAACGATCACCCAGACAGAGTAATGGACAGGAAAGGCATTTTTGCCACAATTTCCCACAATTAGACTGTCACTTTAATTCAAACTCGATATTTTTGACTAAATTACTAAACGACATTAGACGGGATATGACATGACATCCTTTGATATTTTTTATTTTTAAGAAGAAGTATTCGGATCTTTTGTTATTAATTTATTTTGCTTTGATTTTTGAAAAAGTTATATTTAGGACGACAGCACGTCAAACCTACACCGATTCTGTCAAGTTTTACCAATCGACATTAACCTTTCATCCACTATCCTTCGTAATCTATTGGAAAGAAATTTGTAGATTTTAAGGAGATCGATGTGCTGTCGTCCCGTGCATAGTACAGTCAACGTCGCAAAAGTCCATTACCACCGCTATGGCTATTATCGCGTGCACTATTCGGGCCGCAGCGCTTATACGCACACAGCACACGTATATTTATCCTGTGAGTGATGTTCGCAACGCTACAAAAATAACATGTTTAGATAGCATTCGACACGAGTAGTTAATAGATGTAGCCAATGCCTAGACAAGGATGTCAATATCAGTACCTGTTTTTTCAGTGTCACACCCCGCGCGTATAACTAATGCAAAATTTCGAGTCCTTAACGTAGCTACCATAGCTAGGTCGGTAATGAGGCTGCGCTAAGCAAAATATGATTGGGATAGGTTGTTGAAGTTCGAAATCAAGGGTTTGGACTTAGGTCTATAAGTAATTATAAGGAATACTAATTATATAAGCGTCAGTATTAAGTATATATAGCATCAAGTATATAATGTAAGAAACGTATATAAATTATAATATTATTTATTTTGTATATAATGATTAATTATATATAATGGTCTCATTGTTTAGTCATTTATTTTTGTTAAATTGTTTTGGAATATGGTTATTACAATAAATATATTTAAAAGGTAATTAATTTTTATTAATGATAAAAAATAAAACAAATGTTGAACTTATGGTAACATTGGTAATATGATTTTTACATAAAAGAAATCTTTACACTTAATGTTATTAATTATACAAAACAATTTTTAGGTTACATTTCCAGACATGATGAAAAATTCCTGAGGTTATTCAGCTTATTAATCATTTTCTCAATGAAAAGAGGATTGAAGCTTACCCAACAGTAATGAATACTAATATAATTTCCTAATTTGTTAAACTTACGGCCGCTATGTCCTGACACAAAATTTACCCTACTGTTTTCGAAATTTTTAATAAAATTTTACATAACATTGTTTCAACACTTCCAACATTATTGACACTGGTTGGGTCGCGTTGAAATATAAATCTTAATTCACCAAGGCCCTTTAAGCAACTTATCCACTCCCACATATTCACACATGTTTAGCTGGCGTTCGGTGATGAAAGACCTTCGGCATAAGTCCTGCGGCGATCGAGCGTGCTGATTGCCGACTCATGCGCAAAACGCCTTGTTGAAACCATTCGTCTTATATTCAGCCTACCATATAACGTCGCTGAGGTAGGCTAATAAGACGTAATCTTCCACTCCTATCACGACTTTTCAGACTACATCTTCCTCAAATCTCTTCACCAACGCCTAGATCTCTCTCTAAAAACAACAATATATATTACACACTTGCAATAAGCAATTGATCTATTTTATAAGTATCATCACATTATAAAGAAAAAATACTTACGCATAAGCTGGTTTTTTATTCGATATTTGAGATATAATTTCGAATAATTTAAGACCATCCGAATATAGGGCCACAATATTTGACTTGGCTTCAATACTAATATTAGCCTGCATATATGAATACAAAAGAATACAATCGCAACAAGATAACACAAACGCTCGTAACTGTGTTTCATCAACAACAGCGAATACCGGAATAATTTATGTGACTAGAAAAGTTGTTAAAATATGAGGATAGATTTAAAGTGAACTTATCATAAATCTACCTCATATTTTAATAACGACGCGACGCTAAGATAAAAAATTAAGAAGGTCGTAAGTACCATAAATATTGCTTATGCAATTGTTTTTTTGAGACTGGTAATCCACTTATGGTTGCTACTGTACCTAGATAATGTTACAAAAACAAAATTTTTAGCATAAATACGTCTAGTGCTTTTTTAAATTATTTTATTTCATGGATGAACCTTTAAAAAATATTCAAAGTATAAAAAGCGTCTGTCCGTGTTAATTGAGGCGGCGACGGCGCGTGCCGGCCGGCGCCGGCTGCTCTTGCGCAGCGGATGTTTGCTCACTTACCGAGCTACCACAGTAGCCGGTCAATTGCTATGTAGTGGCGAGAGTTACTTTGGGGTGAGTTTGGATACTTAGTACGTGTCAATGACCTTTTCTTTATCGATCGGAAATCATCAGATGATCCGCTGTGGGTGACAGCGTGAGGGAGTTGTCAGACTTTTACTGACTAAACCCACCGTGTTTCCTTCGAGAGCCCTTTGTGTGCCAGGGCCGCGGTTTCGAAACTCGCAGCCAGGTGTCACTGACCTTTTGACCATGTTAATCTTATGTTAACATAAAATAAAGTATACATGTCCGCTGTACTAATGAATTAAATTAAGCGGAATGATTATACAATTAAACAAAATTACCGTCGCTAATGAAGCTGACATACAGCTTATTTTCATTTTGGTGAAAGGTGAAGATAAACTTTTATTGTGAGGAAACTAATTCAATACATAATGTATTTTTTTAAAACTACTGTAAACTTTTTAATAAAATCAAAAAACCAAGACATCAAACAAGCATCTTATTTAAATTCACAATCTAATTGCCGCGTCGTCAAACAAAATAGCTGTAGGGACACATGTAAGTAACGAATGGCAGAGTGCAAGGTAAGCTAAAATGTAGTGAGCGTGAAGTATGCACGGAACGGGCAGTTACTGCGCACTGGTCCGAGTGAAAGGTTCTCTCAGGGGTTTACGCGAAATTATCCGGTATCAAAACACCGTGGTTTTCTCAACCCTGAACCATCAACCAGAAGAGGCAGAACTCAAATTAGGGATTCACCCACAACCTCGAATCCCTAAAGTGGTGACCCGACGTGATTTATACACGTTTTGCTTGAATTGCGTGGACACTTATTAGTGCACCGTAGTGTGAACTTTGTACCGACAATATGATGCAACCAACAAGTGCCAGCTCACCCCACAGTGAAGTCAGAAGATAAAGTCAGTGATTTAGCGCAAATTACCATCAAGACGCAGATTCCGGATTTCTGGAGAGACCAGCCACGACTATGGTTCGGCCAATTCGAAGTCATAGTCGCAGACCAGAAACTAGGCGACAGGAAGAAATTCAACCTAGTAGTCGCCAAGCTGAGCAAAGACCACGTTCAGACAAGTGTCTGACCTAATATTGGAACCACACTGAAGACAAACCATACTCAGCGCTGAAAGAGCGATTGCTCAGCGTATCCGAAGAGTCAGACAATCAGAGGATCCGGAAACTACTGAAGGAATCGATCTGGGCGATCAGAAACCGTCGCAGCTGCTCCGAAAAATGAAGGACCTTGGCAGGGGACGATTCCCAGACGACACACTTCGCATCCTGTGGATGGGGCATTTACCAGCGGCAGTACGTACCGTGTTGACAATTAGCGAAGTTACCGACCTGAGCAAGCTAGCAGAGCAGGCGGACAAGATCTTTGAGACAGCAGAGCCGAGCGAAGCTATCTCGAAGTCGCCTCCAGCTCATCAACATCACCAAACATATTACCTCACCTTAACGACATCGCGGATTACATCCACCGAATTACTATTAACGGTAAAAATAAGTATTATCCTGTCTGTTTGTAGTGGTTCTTGTTTAAATTAGATTGTTTGCCCCAGGGTACTGCTCAAATTTAGTACGTTACTGTTACGAAGAAGTAGAACATCTGATAACATGGCTTACCTACAATACGGATGTAAGTACTGGATATTTTGGTGCTTAGAAGATACAATGGATTTTGGATTAAGTGGAGATGACAATAGAATTAGTTTTTGAAGGAAACTGAGTAAGGAATCATACATAAGTCATCATTTTGTTATTATTTTAATTGAAACACCTATTGTTATGGTCTCGATTCAGGTTTACTTAGCAAAAATAGGTATAAGTCCAAAAAAAATCAACACACATTTATCGGAAGATTATGAATGTTTCGGTAATCTCTACCCAGTTGCAAACGTTAAGAGGCTAG
The DNA here is from genome assembly GCA_002382865.2 of Heliothis virescens. Taxonomy (NCBI): domain Eukaryota; kingdom Metazoa; phylum Arthropoda; class Insecta; order Lepidoptera; family Noctuidae; genus Heliothis; species Heliothis virescens. Next base: position 15,329,301 of record NWSH02000505.1, read on the forward strand.
GAACTTTAAGTTCACCTTTGTCGGCATGCAAACATGTGTATTCATTATTCGTAGGTGGGCATTACATTAGTAAGAACACTTCAAGTCTAACAACTGTAGATACAATAAAACGCCTACCACTGCAGGTGCTAGCCCGGCAACCTGCGCGTGGGCAGAACAAACTGTTTCATTAGCAACACGTGCTGTTGTCACGAATATGTAGATATTATGGTGGTTATCGTGGTTTTGTAAAGGCCAGTTATCATTAAAATTGCTCTAATGTATACTTAGGTACTTTAGTTTCCTGCTTTGGATAAAGAAAGAAAGAAAGAAAGAAAAACCATTTATTTCACACAAAGGAACACAAAAGACACAAACATATAATACATACTGACGACAAATAACTATGGTATCTATTTCTTTAATTGGTTCTCAAACTTGTAATCCAGAACTTAATGACGGATATTATATCAATAAAAACCGATCTTTTAATTTATCTGAGCGTCAATATTCATAGAACAAAATATAAAGCACACAACGCCATCTACATGTTCACGATTGAACTACCGTAACGATGTTAAAGTACCGTGCAATACGCATGCGTCTGACGCTGTATGCGCGGGAGTCGCTGCGGCGATATGGTCACATTATAAGCAATTCGAAGCAAGAGACCTTTATAGGTCTTTTTGGACTCATTGTTTTATAATAGGTGCTACTTTTTTGAATTTTGGTAAGAAAAATAGAGAAATTACAAATCTTTTAATGGTCTCACTGGCACTATAAGAACATTCAATATTTTTTAAATCCGAATCAATTTAATAAAATTTGATGTAGTCATAATAATTGTATACTTATAATTTGTAAACACAGGGAGACGATAGCCTGCTTAGACTAACAATAATACCGACAAAGAAAAAGAAAAAACGGATGTTTTGACATGTTCTTTATGTTCGGAGCGGAACAGGAGATTGGAACGAACAACTTGTATAGCATGCTCGTTAAAACCCAGGCATGCGCTAACAAATGGCCATAACGATAGCCTTGTGACAAGGATGTCTAATCCAAGGTAATAAAACTTTTTAATCACATTTTCTAACCTGTCGTGGACCAACGTAAGTTGAACCGCACCGAGGCGCTAGTTGTCGAACACAGCCTTCTAATTTTGTTAAAGCGTACTTAGTTTCATTTTTTTCCGCGGGTACACTTATGCTGGTTAAGTTTGGCTGCCAGTACCGCATTCCTGGGCCGTCCGGTGATAGTTTTTTGCGTTTCCTTCACGAGTCACCAGTTCAAGTTCAGTGGAGACGAAAGATGACACTTTTACCGGTGCTTTCTTCTCAGATTAAGCTGCACAGCTTTCATGAATGAGAGATTTATAATGATTGACTTCTGCATGGTATTGTATGCAATTGTCAGGATATTGCGAACTTAGGACGTGGTATTTAGAACAATAGCAGTTGGGATTCTCGTTTAGTTGAAGATGTGAATATGAATTGGTTCTATCTCGGAAGTTTTTTTTTCAAGACCAATTATTTTGCATCGTCATCTTTTTATTGTTAGTAACAAAATGCAGTTCGATGAACTCCTTTATCTCTCATTGGTGTCTGATAACATCTGGTTCTTCCGAAAAAACCCAACATTTCGAAATTCAAGAGCTCCTAAATCATTTCCGAATTCTCCACGTTTAACAAATCTTCGGGTTTTGAACCACCTGGCCACTTGCAAAATGTGTTCGTACATTCACACGGTCCAATAGTATGCGTTCGTTCCATCGATCGGGCCTCGGTTGGTTTCCGTGAAGGGACAGGTGTCGACTTACCCTTTGTGTGGGGGTGGGAGCTTCCGGCGCCAAGCCAGGCCTTGTTGCAAGTTCTATATTTTGTACTTGTTTTTTAGATACTTCATTTATTTATAGTGTTGTTTCATGATCATTTGTTATTAAGTTTGTGAAAGCTTAAGTGCAGTTCTGTTTGGAGAATTTGTAAGTAGGTTTAGTTTTTATGCGGCATTACCTATTCCTCAATTTGTATCTGCTACAGCATTATTCATATATATGCTAGCTTATCACAATATTCACCCTCCAAAATTTTTGTTTATCGGAAGTTTCGGATGGTATGAAACACATTTGGTATGAAACTCAATTCAAATCAACGTCGATGACCCAAACATCCTGAATCTATAGAAATCTCGACATTCCCTTCTCCATCAATAAAATGAGGAAGTAAACGACAGCTGCTTGCAAATCTAACCCCTGTAGACGGAGTTCTGTGCTA
>NWSH02000505.1:15331577-15347128 GCA_002382865.2 Heliothis virescens
GGCTGTGTTCGACAACTAGCGCCTCGGTGCGGTTCAACTTACGTTGGTCCACGACAGGTTAGAAAATGTGATAAAAAGTTTTATACCTTGGATTAGACATCCTTGTCACAAGGCTATCGGTTATGGCCATTTGTTAGCGCATGCCTGGGTTTTAACGAGCATGCTATACAAGTTGTTCGTTCCAATCTCCTGTTCCGCTCCGAACATAAGAACATGTCAAAACATCCGTTTTTCTTTTTCTTTTGTCGGGTATTATTGTTAGTCTAAGCAGGCTATCGTCTCCCCTGTGTTTACAAATTATAAGTATACAATTTATTATGACTACATCAAATTTTATTAAATTGATTCGGATTTAAAAAATATTGAATGTCTTATAGTGCCAGTGAGACCATTAAAAGATTTGTAATTTCTCTATTTTTCTTACAAAATTCAAAAAGTAGCACCTATTATAAAACAATGAGTCCAAAAAGACCTATAAAGGTCTCTTGCTTCGAATTGCTTATAATGTGACCATATCGCCGCAGCGACTCCCGCGCATACAGCGTCAGACGCATGCGTATTGCACGGTACTTTAACATCGTTACGGTAGTTCAATCGTGAACATGTAGATGGCGTTGTGTGCTTTATATTTGTTCTATGAATATTGACGCTCAGATAAATTAAAAGATCGGTTTTTATTGATATAATATCGTCGTCATTAAGTTTCTGGAATTCAAGTTTTGAGAACCAATTAAAGAAATAGATACCATAGTTATTTTGTCGTCAGTATGTATTATATGTTTGTTGTCTTTTGTGTCCCTTTGTGTGAAATAAATGGTTTTTCTTTCTTTCTTTCTTTCTTTATTCCAAAAGCAGGAAACTAAAGTACCTAAGTATACATTAGAGCAATTTTAATGATAACTGGCCTTTACAAAACCACCGATAACCACCATAATATCTACATATTCGTGACAACAGCACGTGTTGCTAATGAAACAGTTTGTCCTGCCCACGCGCAGGTTGCCGGGCTAGCACCTGCAGTGGTAGGCGTTTTATTGTATCTACAGTTGTTAGACTTGAAGGTGTTCTTACTAATGTAATGCCCACCTACGAATAATGAATACACATGTTTGCATGCCGACAAAGGTGAACTTAAAGTTCCTAGCCTCTTAACGTTTGCAACTGGGTAGAGATTACCGAAACATTCATAATCTTCCGATAAATGTGTGTTGATTTTTTTTGGACTAATTACCTATTTTTGCTAAGTAAACCTGAATCGAGACCATAACAATAGGTGTTTCAATTAAAATAATAACAAAATGATGACTTATGTATGATTCCTTACTCAGTTTCCTTCAAAAACTAATTCTATTGTCATCTCCACTTAATCCAAAATCCATTGTATCTTCTAAGCACCAAAATATCCAGTACTTACAATCCGTATTGTAGGTAAGCCATGTTATCAGATGTTCTACTTCTTCGTAACAGTAACGGTACTAAATTGAGCAGTACCCTGGGGCCAAACAATCTAATTTAAACAAGAACCACTACAAACAGACAGGATAATACTTATTTTTACCGTTAATAGTAATTCGGTGGATGTAATCCGCGATGTCGTTAAGGTGAGGTAATATGTTGGTGATGTTGATGAGCTGGAGGCGACTTCGGAGATAGCTTCGCTCGGCTCTGCTGTCTCAAAGATCTTGTCCGCCTGCTCTGCTAGCTTGCTCAGGTCGGTAACTTCGCTAATTGTCAACACGGTACGTACTGCCGCTGGTAAATGCCCCATCCACAGGATGCGAAGTGTGTCGTCTGGGAATCGTCCCCTGCCAAGGTCCTTCATTTTTCGGAGCAGCTGCGACGGTTTCTGATCGCCCAGATCGATTTCCTTCAGTAGTTTCCGGATCCTCTGATTGTCTGACTCTTCGTATACGCTGAGCAATCGCTCTTTCAGCGCTGAGTATGGTTTGTCTTCAGGTGGTTCCAATATTAGGTCAGACACTTGCTGAACGTGGTCTTTGCTCAGCTTGGCGACTACTAGGTTGAATTTCTTCCTGTCGCCTAGTTTCTGGTCTGCGACTATGACTTCGAATTGGCCGAACCATAGTCGTGGCTGGTCTGTCCAGAAATCCGGAATCTGCGTCTTGATGGTAATTTGCGCTAAATCACTGACTTTATCTTCTGACTTCACTGTGGGGTGAGCTGGCACTTGTGGTTGCATCATATTGTCGGTACAAAGTTCACACTACGGTGCACTAATAATGTCCACGCAATTCACGCAAAACGTGTATAACTTGCGTTCGGGGTCACCACTTTAGGGATTCGAGGTTGTGGGTGAATCCCTAATTTGAGTTCTGCCTCTTCTGGTTGATGGTTCAGGGGTTGAGAGAAACCACGGTGTTTGGATACCGGATATATTTCGCGTAAACCCCTGAGAGAACCTTTCACTCGGACCAGTGCGCAGTAACTGTCCGTTCCGTGCATACTTCACGCTCACATACGATTTNTTCTGGTCTGCGACTATGACCTCGAATTGGCCGAACCATAGTCGTGGCTGGTCTGTCCAGAAATCCGGAATCTGCGTCTTGATGGTAATTTGCGCTAAATCACTGACTTTATCTTCTGACTTCACTGTGGGGTGAGCTGGCACTTGTGGTTGCATCATATTGTCGGTACAAAGTTCACACTACGGTGCACTAATAATGTCCACGCAATTCACGCAAAACGTGTATAAATCACGTCGGGGTCACCACTTTAGGGATTCGAGGTTGTGGGTGAATCCCTAATTTGAGTTCTGCCTCTTCTGGTTGATGGTTCAGGGGTTGAGAGAAACCACGGTGTTTGGATACCGGATATATTTCGCGTAAACCCCTGAGAGAACCTTTCACTCGGACCAGTGCGCAGTAACTGCCCGTTCCGTGCATACTTCACGCTCACATACATTTTAGCTTACCTTGCACTCTGCCATTCGTACTTACATGTGTCCCTACAGCTATTTTGTTTGAACGACGCGGCAATTAGATTGTGAATTTAAATAAGATGCTTGTTGATGTCTTGGTTTTTTGATTTTATTAAAAAGTTTACAGTAGTTTTAAAAAATACATTATGTATTGAATTAGTTTCCTCACAATAAAAGTTTATCTTCACCTTTCACCAAAATGAAAATAAGCTGTATGTCAGCTTCATTAGCGACGGTAATTTTGTTTAATTGTATAATCATTCCGCTTAATTTAATTCATTAGTACAGCGGACATGTATACTTTATTTTATGTTAACATAAGATTAACATGGTCAAAAGGTCAGTGACACCTGGCTGCGAGTTGTTCGAAACCGCGGCCCTGGCACACAAAGGGCTCTCGAAGGAACACGGTGGGGTTTAGTCAGTAAAAGTCTGACACTCCCTCACGCTGTCACCCACAGCGGGATCATCTGATGATTTCCGATCGATAAAGAAAAGGTCATTGACACGTACTAAGTATCCAAACTCACCCCAAAAGTAACTCTCGCCACTACATAGCAATTGACCGGCTACTGTGGTAGCTCGGTAAGTGAGCAAACATCCGCTGCGCAAGAGCAGCCGGCGCCGCGCCGCACGCGCCGTCGCCGCCTCAATTAACACGGACAGACGCTTTTTATACTTTGAATATTTTTTAAGGGTTTCATCCATGAAATAAAATAATTTAAAAAGCACTAGACGTATTTATGCTAAAATTTGTTTTTGTAACATCTATCTAGGTACAGTAGCAACCATAAGTGGATTACCAGTCTCAAAAAACAATTGCATAGCAATATTAGTGGTACTTACGACCTTCTTAATTTTTTATCTTAGCGTCGCGTCGTTATTAAAATATGAGGGTAGATTATGATAAGTTCACTTTAAATCTATCCTCATATTTTAACAACTTTTCTAGTCACATAAATTATTCCGGTATTCGCTGTTGTTGATGAACACAGTTACGAGCGTTTGTGTTATCTTGTTGCGATTGTATTCTTTTGTATTCATTATGCAGGCTAATATTAGTATTGAAGCCAAGTCAAATATTGTGGCCCTATATTCGGATGGTCTTAAATATCGAAATTATATCTCAAATATCGAATAAAAACCAGCTTATGCGTAAGTATTTTTTCTTATATAATGTGATGATACTTATAAAATAGATCAATTGCTTATTGCAAGTGTGTAATATATATTGTTGTTTTTAGAGAGAGACTACTAGGCGTTGGGTGAAGAGATTTGAGGAAGATGGTAGTCTGAAAAGTCGTGATAGGAGTGGAAGATTACGTCTTATTAGCCTACCTCAGCGACGTTATATGGTAGCTGAATATAAGACGAATGGTTTCAACAAGGCGTTTTGCGCATGAGTTCGGCACATCAGCACGCTTCGATCCGCCGCAGACTTATGCGAAGTCTTCATCACCGAACGCCAGCTAAACATGTGTGAATATGTGGGAGTGGATAAGTTGTTAAGGGCCTTGTGTGAATAAGTTTTTATTTCAACGCGACCCAACCAGTGTCAATAATGTGGAAGTGTTGAAACAATGTTATGTAAATTTTTTAAAAATTCGAAACAGTAGGGTAATTTTGTGTCAGGAACATGCGGCCGTAAGTTTAACAAATTAGAATTTATATTAGTATTCATACTGTGGTTAAGCTTCAATCCTCTTTTCATTGAGAAAATGAATTAATTAAGCTAATAACCTCAGGAATTTTTCATCCATGTCTGGAAAATGTAACCTAAAATTGTTTTGTATAATAATAACATTAAAGTGTAAAGATTTCTTTTATGTTAAAAATATCATATTTACAATGTTACCATAAGTTCAACATTTGTTTTATTTTTATCATTAATAAAAATAATTACCTTTTATAATATATTTATTGTAATAACCATATTCCAAAACAATTTAAACAAAAATAAATGACTAACAATGAGACCATTATATATAATTATCATTATATACAAAATAAATAATATATAATTTATATACGTTTCTTACATTATATACTTGATGCTTATTATACTTATACTGACGCTTATATAATTATATTCCTTATTAATTACTTATTAGGACCCTAAGTCCAAACCCTTGGATTTTCGAACTTCACAACCTATCCCAATCATATTTTGCTTAGCGCAGCCTTCATTACCGACCTTAGCTATGGTAGCTTACGTTAAGACGTCGAAAATTTTGCATTAGTATACGCGCGGGGGTGTGACACTTAAAAAAACAGGTTTACTGATATTGACATCCTTGTCTAGCATTGGCTACATCTATTAACTACTCGTGTCGAATGCTATCTAAACATGTTATTTTTTTGTAGCGTTGCGAACATCACTCACAGGATAAATATTTACGTGTTGCGTTGTGCGTCATAAGCGCTGCGCCCGAATAGTGCACGCGATAATAGCCATAGCGGTGGTACATGGAACTTTTGCGACGGTTGACTGTACTTTGCACGGGACGACAGCACATCGATCTCCTTAAAATCTACAAATTTCTTTCCAATAAGATTACGAAGGATAGTGGTTGAAAGGTTAATGCTTCGATTGGTAAAAACTTGCACAGAATCGGGCTAGGTTTGACGTGCTGTCGTTAAAAATAACTTTTTCAAAAATCAAAAGCAAATAAATTAATAACAAAAGCTATTCCGCAATACTTCTTCTAAAAATAAAAAATATCAAAAGGATGTCATGTCATATCCCGCTAATGTCGTTTAGTAATTTAGTCAAAAAATATCGAGTTTGAATTAAAGTGACAGTCTAATGTGGCGAAATTTGGCAAAAATGCTTTCCTGTCCATTACTCTGTCTGGGTGATCGTTAAAGTATGGCGGACAGACGGAACGGACGCGGTAAACTTCATTTGAAAGGCAATCGCAAGTAGCACGGCGTTATGGAGTTTAAAAGGTGGAGCCACGAAACCAGCGAGTTATGAAGCATACTTGAAACAAAAAGTAAAGATCACAGGATCAGAAAAGTAGGTAACTTAATCACAAATTTAAACAATTTTGTTTAATAAAAATATTACTTTATCACAAACTACTGCACGTTGTCGGCAGTTTTAAAAAAGTTTTTTGTCTTTTAATACGGACTCATTTTTAACGGTTATCCTCGCTTTTTACCACCTACTAATGACTTTCAAAAGTACAACTAAAATTTAGAATTACAAAGTGTTACTAAAATAACATTGGATTATCTTATACCTCTTATCCGACACGCTAAACTTCGTGGGCCCATACCACAGACGCGCTTTAAATTGGCTGAATGGAGGTGTTGGACGTAACAGCAGGAAATTAGGGAAATGGGAAGCACGGCCAATCGTGACGGTTTTTGTCCGGGCCGGTTATAGACCGGAGCGGCGCGTTCGCCGGACCGTTACCTAATTATAATTTGATTATTACCGATTTTGTGGATTAGGTGGTGATACGGGCAGGTGAGTGCACTTGAGTCGTGTAAGTTGAGATTATTGTTAAGTAACATTAATTGTTTTTTAAATAAGTGATTAGTTATTGCCGATACATTGATTAATTTTTAAGGATACCGTATTAAAGGAGAAACGGGAGCGGCTTTTAAACGGCTTTCGAACAGCTGGTTAGTGGATTTGATGCCAATTATATTCGACGAAAAACCATAATTATTATTGATTGCTTAGCCTCATGAGATAGAGATCCTAACATATGTATGGAAAACAAATTAAAAAAACCTTGGAACATCAGAAACTACGCGCAAGCCACACATGCTACCAGGCCAAAGCCTTATCAAAAAACGTAAAAAAAGCCAAGATAAAAAACATTCGATAAAACTAATTAACAGATTACCAACAACCAATCAAAGACCCGCCCACATCTCTACAACATAACCAAAACTATTCCACCCATTATACCCGTAAATTGCTACAAAAAACTAATACAGTACGGGAATTTTCAAGCTTTAAGTTCAGAATAATGACAGGTAATGGCCCATCTTTACAGGTTACGCCATACACTGGCCATAGTAACCCACTTCTTGGCAATTGAGTTAAACACGCAATTGCAAAGTGTGGTGTTAATAAATGGCCAGTGTAGGCCGTAACCTGTAAGATGGAGCCATTACCGTGTCATTATTCTGAACTTAAAGCTTTGAATTCGTACTGTATTAGTTTTGTAGGCAATTTTACGGGTATAATGGGTGGAATAGTTTTTGTTATGTTGTAGAGATGTGGGCGTCTTTGATGGTTTGTTGTGGTATTCTGTTATTAGTTTTTATTCGATGTTTTTATCTTGCTGCTTTTTTTACCGTTTTGATAAGCCTTTGGCCATGGTAGCATTGTGTGTGCTTGCGCGTAGTTTTTTTGATGTTTCAAGGTTTTTTTATTTGTCTTTTCCATTACATATGTAGGATTCTCTATCTCATGAGGCTAGCAATGCAATTATAATTATGGTTTTCGTCAGAATATAATGGCATTCAATCCCACTACCGACTGTTCGAAAGCCGGTAAAGCCGCTCCGTTCTCCCTTTTAATACGGTATCCTTAAAATTAATCAATGTATCGCATAACTAATCACTTATTTTAAAAACAATTAAATGTTATTTAACATCAATCTAACTTACACGCTCAAGTGCACTCACTCGCCCGGTATCACACCTAATCCACAAATCGGTATAATCAATTATTAATTAGGTTAACCGGTCCGGCGAACGCGCCGCTCCGGTCTATAACGGCCCGGACAAAAACCGTCCGATTGGCCGTGCTTTCCCATTTCCTAATTTCCTGCTGTTAACGTCACACCTCATTCAGCCCAATTTAGCGGCGTCCTGTGGTATGGGCCACGAAGTTAGCGGTGTCGGATAAGAGGTATAAGATAATCCAATGTTAGTTTAGTACACTTTGTAAATTCTAATTCTTAGTTGTACTTTTGAAAGTCATTAGTAGGTGGTAAAAGCGAGGATACCGTTAAAATGAAAGTCCGTATTAAAGGACAAAAACTTTTTTAACTGCGACAACGTGCAGTAGTTGTGAAAAGTAATATTTTATTAACAAAATTGTTTTAAATTGTGATTAATTACCTACTTTTTGATCCTGTGATGCTTACTTTTGTTTCAAGTATGCTTCATAACTCGCTGGTTTCGTGGCTCCACCTTTTAACTCATAACGCGTGCTACTGTGATGCTTTCAATGAAGTTTAGCCGCCGTCCGTCGTTGTCCGCATACTTTACGATCACCAGACAGAGTAATGGACAGGAAAGCATTTTGCCCAATTTTCCCACATTAGACTGTCACTTTAATTCAAACTCGCATATTTTTTGACTAAATTACTAAACGACATTAGCGGGATATGAACATGTACATCCTTTGATATTTTTTATTTTTAAGAAGAAGTATTCGGATACTTTTTATTAATTTATTTTGCTTTGATTTTTGAAAAGTAATATTTAGACGCAAAGCACGTCAACCTACCCGATTCTGTCAAGTTTTACCAATCGAACATTAACCTTTCATACCACTATCCTTCGTAATCTATTGAAGAAATTTGTCAGATTTTAGGAGATCGATGTGCTGTCGTCCGTGCAAGTACAGTCACGTCCAAAAGTCCATTACCACGCGTATGGCTATTATCGCGTGCACTATTCGGCCCAGCAGCTTATACGCACACGCACACGTATATTTATCCGTGTGAGTGATGTTCCAACGCTACAAAATAACATGTTAGATAGCATCGCAGAGTAGTTAATAGATGTAGCCAATGCTAGACAAGGATGTCAATATCAGTAACCTGTTTTAGTGTCACACCCCGCGCGTATAACTAATGCAAAATTTCGAGTCTTACGTAGCTACCATAGCTAGGTCGGTAATGAGGCTGCGCTAGCAAATATGATTGGGATAGGTGTGAGTTCGAATCCAAGGTTTGGACTTAGGGTCTAATAAGTATTAATAAGGAATACTAATTTATATTAAGCGTCAGTATTAAGTATATAAGCATCAGTATATAATGATAGAAACGTATATAAATTATATATTATTTATTTTGTATATAATGATTAATTATATATATATGGTCATCATTGTTAGTCATTTATTTTTGTTAAATTGTTTTGGAAATATGGTTATTACAATAAATATATTATAAAGGTAATTAATTTTTTATTAAATGATAAAAATAAAACAAATGTTGAACTTATGGTAACATTGTAATATATTTTACATAAAGAAATCCTTTACACTTATGTTATTATTATAAAAACAAATTTTAGGTTACATTCCAGACATGATGAAAATTCTGAGGTTATAGCTTAATTATCATTTTCTCAATGAAAGAGGATTGAAGCTTAACCACAGTATGAATACTAATATAAATTCTAATTTGTTTAAACTTACGGCCGCTATGTCCTGACACAAAATTACCCTACCTGTTTCGAATTTTTTAAAATTTTACATAACATTGTTCAACACTTCCACATTATTGACACTGTTGGGTCGCGTTGAAATAAAAACTTAATTCACCAGGCCCTTAAGCACTTATCCACTCCCACATATTCACACATGTTTAGCTGGCGTTCGGTGATGAAGACCTTCGGCATAGTCTGCGGCGATCGGAGCGTGCTGATGTGCCGAACTCATGCGCAAAACGCCTTGTTGAAACCATTCGTCTTATATTCAGCTACCATATAACGTCGCTGAGGTAGGCTAATAAGACGTAATCTTCCACTCCTATCACGACTTTTCAGACTACCATCTTCCTCAAATCTCTTCACCCAACGCCTAGTAGTCTCTCTCTAAAAACACAATATATATTACACACTTGCATAAGCAATTGATCTATTTTATAAGTATCATCACATTATATAAGAAAAAATACTTACGCATAAGCTGGTTTTTATTCGATATTTGAGATATAATTTCGATATTTAAGACCATCGAATATAGGGCCACAATATTTGACTTGGCTTCAATACTAATATTAGCCTGCATAATGAATACAAAAGAATACAATCGCAACAAGATAACACAAACGCTCGTAACTGTGTTCAATCAACAGCGAATACCGGAATAATTTATGTGACTTAGAAAGTTGTTAAAATATGAGGATAGATTAAAGTGAACTTATCATAATCTACCTCATATTTTAATAACGACGCGACGCTAAGATAAAAATTAAGAAGGTCGTAAGTACCACTAATATTGCTATGCAATTGTTTTTTGAGACTGGTAATCCACTTATGGTTGCTACTGTACCTAGATAGATGTTACAAAAACAAATTTTAGCATAAATACGTCTAGTGCTTTTTAAATTATTTTATTTCATGGATGAAACCCTTAAAAAATATTCAAAGTATAAAAAGCGTCTGTCCGTGTTAATTGAGGCGGCGACGGCGCGTGCGGCGCGGCGCCGGCTGCTCTTGCGCCAGCGGATGTTTGCTCACTTACCGAGCTACCACAGTAGCGGTCAATTGCTATGTAGTGGCGAGAGTTACTTGGGGTGAGTTTGGATACTTAGTACGTGTCAATGACCTTTTCTTTATCGATCGGAAATCATCAGATGATCCCGCTGTTGGGTGACAGCGTGAGGGAGTGTCAGACTTTTACTGACTAAACCCCACCGTGTTCCTTCGAGAGCCCTTTGTGTGCCAGGGCCGCGGTTTCGAACAAACTCGCAGCCAGGTGTCACTGACCTTTTGACCATGTTAATCTTATGTTAACATAAAATAAAGTATACATGTCCGCTGTACTAATGAATTAAATTAAGCGGAATGATTATACAATTAAAACAAAATTACCGTCGCTAATGAAGCTGACATACAGCTTATTTTCATTTTGGTGAAAGGTGAAGATAAACTTTTATTGTGAGGAAACTAATTCAATACATAATGTATTTTTTAAAACTACTGTAAACTTTTTAATAAAATCAAAAAACCAAGACATCAACAAGCATCTTATTTAAATTCACAATCTAATTGCCGCGTCGTTCAAACAAAATAGCTGTAGGGACACATGTAAGTACGAATGCAGAGTGCAAGGTAAGCTAAAATGTATGTGAGCCGTGAAGTATGCACGGAACGGGCAGTTTACTGCGCACTGGTCCGGAGTGAAAGGTTCTCTCAGGGGTTTACGCGAAAATATATCCGGTATCCAAACACCGTGGTTTCTTCTCAACCCCTGAACCATCAACCAGAGAGGGCAGAACTCAAATTAGGGATTCACCCACAACCTCGAATCCCTAAAGTGGTGACCCGACGTGATTTATACACGTTTTGCGTGAATTGCGTGGACATTATTAGTGCACCGTAGTGTGAACTTTGTACCGACAATATGATGCAACACAAGTGCCAGCTCACCCCACAGTGAAGTCAGAAGATAAAGTCAGTGATTTAGCGCAAATTACCATCAAGACGCAGATTCCGGATTTCTGAGAGACCAGCCACGACTATTGGTTCGGCCAATTCGAAGTCATAGTCGCAGACCAGAAACTAGGCGACAGGAAGAAATTCAACCTAGTAGTCGCCAAGCTGAGCAAAGACCACGTTCAGCAAGTGTCTGACCTAATATTGGAACCACCTGAAGACAAACCATACTCAGCGCTGAAAGAGCGATTGCTCAGCGTATACGAAGAGTCAGACAATCAGAGATCCGGAAACTACTGAAGGAAATCGATCTGGGCGATCAGAAACCGTCGCAGCTGCTCCGAAAAATGAAGGACCTTGGCAGGGGACGATTCCCAGACGACACACTTCGCATCCTGTGAGTATGGGGCATTTACCAGCGGCAGTAACGTACCGTTGTTGACAATTAGCGAAGTTACCGACCTGAGCAAGCTAGCAGAGCAGGCGGACCAGAAATCTTTGAGACAGCAGAGCCGAGCGAAGCTATCTCCGAAGTCTCGCCTCCAGCCTCATCAACACACCAAACATATTACCTCACCTTAACGACATCGCGGATTACATCCACCGAATTACTATTAACGGTAAAAATAAGTATTATCCTGTCTGTTTGTAGTGGGTTCTTGTTAAATTAGATTGTTTGCCCCAGGGGTACTGCTCAATTTAGTACCGTTTACTGTTACGAAGAAGTAGAACATCTGAAACATTGGCTTACCTACAAATACGGATGTAAGTAACTGGATATTTTGGTGCTTAGAAGATACAATGGATTTTGGATTAAGTGGAGATGACAATAGAATTAGTTTTTGAAGGAAACTGAGTAAGAATCATACATAAGTCATCATTTTGTTATTATTTTAATTGAAACACCTATTGTTATGGTCTCGATTCAGGGTTTACTTAGCAAAAATAGGTATATTAGTCCAAAAAAATCAACACACATTTATCGGAAGATTATGAATGTTTCGTAATCTCTTAACCCAGTTGCAAACGTTAAGAGGCTAGGAACTTTAAGTTCACCTTTGTCGGCATGCAAACATGTGTAATTCATTATTCGTAGGTGGCATTACATTAGTAAGAACACCTTCAAGTCTAACAACTGTAGATACAATAAAACGCCTTACCACTGCAGGTGCTAGCCCGGCAACCTGCGCGTGGGCAGGACAAACTGTTTCATTAGCAACACGTGCTGTGTCAACGAATATGTAGATATTATGGTGGTTATCGGTGGTTTTGTAAAGGCCAGTTATCATTAAAATTGCTCTAATGTATACTTAGCGTACTTTAGTTTCCTGCCTTTTGAATAAAGAAAGAAAGAAAGAAAGAAAAACCATTTATTTCACACAAAGGGACACAAAAGACAACAAACATATAATACATACTGACGACAAAATAACTATGGTATCTATTTCTTTAATTGGTTCTCAAAACTTGAATTCCAGAAACTTAATGACGACGATATTATATCAATAAAAACCGATCTTTTAATTTATCTGAGCGTCAATATTCATAGAACAAATATAAAGCACACAACGCCATCTACATGTTCACGATTGAACTACCGTAACGATGTTAAAGTACCGTGCAATACGCATGCGTCTGACGCTGTATGCGCGGGAGTCGCTGCGGCGATATGGTCACATTATAAGCAATTCGAAGCAAGAGACCTTTATAGGTCTTTTTACTCATTGTTTTATAATAGGTGCTACTTTTTGAATTTTGTAAGAAAATAGAGAAATTACAAAATCTTTAATGGTCTCACTGGCCACTATAAGACATTCAATATTTTTTAAATCCGAATCAATTTAATAAAATTTGATGTAGTCATAATAAATTGTATACTTATAATTTGTAAACACAGGGAGACGATAGCCTGCTTAGACTAACAATAATACCCGACAAAAGAAAAAGAAAAACGGATGTTTTTGACATGTTCTTATGTTCGGAGCGGAACAGGAGATTGGAACGAACAACTTGTATAGCATGCTCGTTAAAACCCAGGCATGCGCTAACAAATGGCCATAACCGATAGCCTTGTGACAAGGATGTCTAATCCAAGGTATAAAACTTTTTATCACATTTTCAACCTGTCGTGGACCAACGTAAGTTGAAACCGCACCGAGGCGCTAGTGTCGAACACAGCTTCTAATTTGTTAAAGCGTACTTAGTTTCATTTTTTTCCGCGGGTACACTTATGCTGGTTAGTTTGGCTGCCAGTACCGCATTCCTGCGGCCGTCCGTGATAGTTTTTTGCGTTTCCTTCACGAGTCACCAGTTCAAGTTCATGGAGACGAAGATGACCACTTTTACGGTGCTTTCTTCTCAGATTAAGCTGCACAGCTTTCATGAATGAGAGATTTATAATGATTTGACTTCTGCATGGTATTGTATGCAAAATTGTCAGGATATTGCGAAACTTAGGACGTGGTTATTTAGAACAATAGCAGTTGGGATTCTCGTTTTAGTTGAAGATGTGAATAATGAATTGGTTCTATCTCGGAAGTTTTTTCAAGACCAATTTATTTTGCATCGTCATCTTTTTATTGTTTAGTAACAAAATGCAGTTCGATGAACTCCTTTATCTCTCATTGGTGTCTGATAAAACATCTGGTTCTTCCGAAAAAACCCAACATTTCGAAATTCAAAGCTCCTAAATCATTTCCGAAATTCTCCCACGTTTAACAAAATCTTCGGGTTTTGAACCACCTGGCCACTTGCAAAAGTGTTCGTACATTCACACGGTCCCAATATATGCGTTCGGTTCCCATCGATCGGGCCTCGGTTTGGTTTCGTGAAGGGACAGTTGTCGACTTCACCCTTTGTGTGGGGGTGGGAGCTTCGGCGCCAAGCCAGGCCTTGTTGCAAGTTCTATATTTTTACTTGTTTTATTTAGATACTTCATTTAATTTATAAGTGTTGTTTCATGATCATTGTTATTAAGTTTGTGAAAGCTTAAGTGCAGTTCTGTTTGGAAGAATTGTAAGTAGGTTAGTTTTATGCGCATTACCTATTTCCTCAATTTGTATCTGCTACAGCAATTATCATATAATGCTAGCTTATCACAATATTCACCCTCCAAAATTTTTGGTTTATCGAAGTTTCGGATGGTATGAACACATTTGGTAATGAAACTCAAATTCCAATCAACGTCGATGCACCCAACATCCTGAATCTATAGAAATCTCGACATTCCCTGTCTCCATCAATAAAATGAGGAAGTAAACGACAGCTGCTTGCAATCTAACCCCCTGTAGAGCGGAGTTCTGTGCTCAACTGCTCAAGGCTCAGTGTGTCCCGCGCGTCGCCTCGCACGCACGCGTCATGTCTGCGCTCGCGCCGGTCCCGGCTCCGCGCATGCGCCTAGCGCTGCACCCCCATAACATTCACGTGAGTCACATACACTAAATCTATCACTATTCAAACTCATCTGATGTGGTCTAATTCATATTTGTGTGTAATTCTGTCTTAAGTGCGCTGCGGAACAAGGTCGGCGTGGGAACTGGATATTCTGCATCTTGCCATCTGTACACTGAATATAACTATTGGTGTTAGTTACGTACTTGACACGTTTGCTGCAAGCGTGTGTGCGACAGTCGAAAAAACTGATCAACTGCAAGGTTGTAAAGAAGGGAAACACCATGTAACCATGTAACCAGCAACAACGAAGCTTCAGGAACCGTTGAGGAATTGAATCCTACACGTTCCATTTTGAGATATGAACAAACGTCACAAGAACAGCTCACAAACCTACCGACCGAGTCAATTTCATGCAGATTGAACGTGTAAAAAACAGTAAGTCACACAGGGCTCCCTAAAACGGGCTAACCGGTTGCCTGCATTATCAACGAAACAATGAAACCTCCAAATGAACAGCGCATACCTGGCAAAACGTATTATCTCCATACACGACTATTTATCCGAAACGGATATTAAAAAATCACGATAAGTCTGGTATATGTGTAGCGGTGTGAAATGAAATAGTCCTCAGAAAAAGCAAGTACCCAAAAAGTACTACTACGACCCAAAACCGCCCCATAGGCCAAAGTACACCACCCCGCAACGAACCGTGCGCGATATTCTATCCTGTGTCTACCCAATATCTAAGGTATGGCCATTCAACAGGAAACTCCGGACAAGCAACGACTACACAACTATAATACTTAATATCTCTATATATATTGAACAGCCGTCTCTCTCATATGTGAACATCTCTCTC